>JAYESA010000002.1:52690680-53290680 GCA_036927795.1 Iris macrosiphon
GAACTCTATAAATAGAACCAAATTAATGTTAATATAATATATATATATATATATATATATATATATATATATATATATATTGGGGTATTTGTGTGCACTACATGACTACATACGTTTGGGTTGGATTTGGGACAAGTTATAGTCAAAAGGAGACAGTTTTATAGTAACCGTGGTTCTGGATGTTTGACAATATTTTTGGAGCATGGAGGAGGTCAAACAAATATAACATCCATATCCCAAATATATTAGGCACAATCAAGATTATTAATATAAATTATTTTGGAGGAAAAGGGTTGTGCATTGCTCAAAATATTCAAGCCACGGCAAAATGTTATATATCTAAAAGAAGGATTTAGAAATTATTACTCTAATCTATTAAATTAAATTAAATTAATTAAATAAATTTAAAAATACCAAATTAACCCTATTCAAAAATGTGGGGGCTTATAATCTACCCACATTAAAAGAATTGCGTTCTCACAGTTAAGAAAAATGAAACATAACAGGTCAAGAAGGGGTGTGCTCCAAAAGAGATGGCACAGTTGCAGGACATTTATGGAACTACAAAAATGAAGGGCAATGCATTATGAGTAAGAAATTTGAGAAGAAGGGTGAGGGTTTTTGTTCAAATAGAACACGTGGAAAGCAATAAAAACTTGGTCACCTCAAGAGTAAAAGAGTCTGATTAGAACGATGATCAACTACAGCTTTTGAAAACTTGGGCACCTCTTACATATTACTACACTAGAGTAACAAGTTCATGCTAATATAATACTAGGTATAGACTAGGGAATGGAACTAATAGACATATGTTAAAGTTTGGGCACCTCTGAATATATAAATGTTTTACGAAATTATGAATATTAAATTCCAATAAATTTGTAGAACACAGCATGTCCGAAAATAGACGTGTCTCAGTATTTTTGCAATTTTGGGGGACCCATTAATCAGAATCATGAACCGTTTAAAGTTTCAAAAAGCTAATGTCGATATAATTGACATATGTTTTTCCCAAAATTTAATACAAAATATTTCTATGCTGTTAATTTTGTAGAACTTCTTGGTTAACAATCAACTACCGTTGCATAATACAATTTTAGGTATGTGCAATAATTCCCAGAAAAATTTGAATTTGGATGAGCTATAAATTCCAGCATATTTTTGACACTGAAATCTACAGAAAACCATGCATGAAAGTCGAGTTTGCATCAGTTGACTTTTTGGTCAACCGATCGCCTCGATTTGCGTGCCATGAGTCTCGAGTTGATAAAATTTAGTTTCTTTGGACAAAATTTAGGACTTAACCTAAAAATCAGAATAATAAGATTAAAATAGAATTTTAGAGTAATTATTCCAGAATTAAATAAATTAAAATAATATATCTTTTGACATGGTAAATTTGTAATACATAGGCTATTTGGACAGTGACTTGGACTCTGATTCATACCAGCTAAGGACCACAGGCTAGTACATTTCCGTGATTACTTTTAGTGCTTGATAGTCTCTATAATACATGCTTAGTATTGGTTATTTTATTCTTGACACTTGTTACACGGATTCGTATGATAGATTCTTATTATGAGATACGTGATTGTTCTAGATTATTGTTATTTCTTCGTGACTGGTTTGGAATCCATGTGTACTTGTGGGGAGGGGAAATACTTAGTGGACGTGTGAACTACCCTTTCCATCCAATGGTATTTTTGGAATAATAGTAGCCATACACGACACGTGTGGTTTGCCGGATATTATCCCCTAGCCGTTCACATGTCAACAAGGTATTTCAAATCATATAGAGTAGTTGTTCCCATCTGTTCTTCCATACTTTGCAGTTATTTATTTTGTAGCTTGAAGATATTGTACTATATGTTTACCATGACAGGACTTCAGCATTGGTTATTCTAGTTGCTTTATTGTGAGTTTAGTTTGTTGTTATCATATATTCCTTACTATTTATTGTATTGGAACTATTTTTACTGTGATGTACTCGTTCCTTTCCTGACTGGATAAATATTTTAGGTGACTACAATGAGGATGCAATCCCTACACATTATGGACCGTATGCTAGCAACATAATAAAGCCTGATCTTGCCCTTCCAGAGGATCAGGGAGAGTTAGCAGCTCAGATACCGTCTGAAATGGAATAGTTTAGTAGTAGTTGCTTTTGTTAGTTATTTTGAACCGGATTGTTCTTCGATAATTTTTCTAAAGTATTTTGAATATTTTACTTTAGATATTTAGTTTTTAGGAAAATTCCTTGAACCCGCATCAAGACTATTATTTCATTATTATTTTGGTGTATTCATTTAAACTAGTGCCCGGGATTGAGTATAGTGTGGAGATATATATATGTTGTGAGTTATAGATTATACTTGTGGCTTATTGTACAGCATTCTACCACCGACACTATGGCATAGGCTGGGCGTACTCATGACTCATGTCCAAATCCAGGGTGTGGGTTATGACACTCCGTGTAATCTCTGGCTTAATGTTGGTCTAAACCGCAAAGCAAACACAATCCCAAACTGCGTCGGCATTCCTTGGCGAGATGGCCTACCTTGCCACAATAATGACAAGTAGGGAGTCCTGGTGCTGTTGTTGGTCGGGCTGGTCGATGAATCATCAGTGCTCTTCTCCGTTGTTCTATACAGCCCGTTCTGAGTGTTATCTCGATCCGCAAATCAAGCATAGTTCCAACTTGCATCTGTACTCGTTCACATGATGGTCTTGCTTGCCACAATATTGACATATAGGCAGTGTCGATGGGGTTTCTCTGGATGGCTGGTGCATGTGAGGTCTCTTTGTAGCTTCTTCTTGTTGTGATCTGTCTGGTGCTAGTGCATGGGCCGCTTCTGTCTGGACTCTCTCCCGTTGATGCGTTACATGCATCGAGTTGCTACAAGGACGTACATATAAGAAGTAGGTAAAATTGTGCCAACTAATCTTTTTAACACAAAGCTCAGTCCGTCAAAGAATTTCTTCCCCTTCTCTTCTTTTGCCGGGATCAGTGTAGGGTCGAACAGTTGAATCAAGCAGGATGCAAGTCAAGAAATTTATTCGAGTCTGATATAGAAGTCAAGAGCGTGTCAACATGTGGTTGAGATCCTATAATTTTATTCTTATCCTAATCGCAGGCTTGCTCGGTCCCTTAGTTGAAACCAAAATAATATATTTGTAGACCTGCATGGGCCACCACCAAAACTATGTCACACCCCAGTCCCAAAATACCAAGGGACTAGTCACGTGGCAATGACCAGCAGCATAACTTCAATCGGCAAAACCAATTTAATAGACCCGTTAGAGTGTACTTAAGCTGTAATATATATAAAATAATCTACAAATATCTATCACAGTTTATATATCTAATCTCATCCACAATAAGTAACGAAATTACAAATAGACAAGTCAAGTCATAATAATATAAAATGATCTGTTCAACCAAAGAAATATAAATAATGTCACGGGGAACAACCCGTCATCAAAATGGAATAAAAAATAACTCCAAGTACAATATCTAGAAGTCACTACAAGATTAAATATCTAAGAACACTAAGCATAATAAATGAATGGTGAGAATACTGTGTATTCAAGAGAAGTCCTCCGGAATAACCTCGTCATCTGCAACATGTACGTCTCCAATAGCAGCACCTTCCCCATAAACCTCGGGATAGCTCTCCTTGTCTACATCTGGGGACATAATCCGGTTCCAGGTCCTCCGGGGACATAGCAAGGTATAATAAATACTTAAGCCAAATAAAATACAGCAAGTAAAAACAGATCCTCAGGGCAAGCTATGTGGCCAGCTAAGTGAAATAAAAATGAGAGCATCACTAGTACTCAGGCTGAGACTACTACAGGCTCTGTGTCGGAGAGCCCATAACATCAAGTAGTATCTCGTAGGGCCAATAAATATGCCAAGCTCTGGTATAGAGACTAAAGCACCTCCAGTAACATAGTATATATATAAACATAATCAGCCTGTAGCATGTGTTTCTCTTTCCACCTAATGTAATCTCACGTCTCATATCTACAACTTCTCATGTCCATAACACGCAAGATTACGACCTCTAGCTAGTACAATGAGTCATATTGATATCTATATAATATGCAAGTCTCACATCACAAATCCTTTAAACCTATACAAAATCACCATGAATAACTCAAGAAAGATTTTACATAAAATTGTGTCAAGTTTCCTATGGTATGGCGTACTTGGTAAAACAAGCACGTAAAAATATGATCGTGAAATCAACTCTCTAAGTGACGTTACACGACTCCACGTTGGCGTCGACACCCGAATCTTGTTCGGACTTTCCTACGGTATGGCGTACTTGGTAAAGCAAGCACGTAAAAATAGGATCATGGAATCAACTCTCTAAGTGACGTTACACGACTCCGCGTACGACGTCGACACCCGAATCTTGTTCGGACGCTAAGCAATGTCTCACGGTCTTAGGTTGAACAGGTACATCACAAGAGTATATATATATGGAAAGAAACACAAAAAGATAATATAATAGGATCTACTACAAGTTTGGCAAGGTACACTTGCATGGGTCTGCAGTATGTAGTTGCAAAATTGTTCCCTCGTCCATTCCTCCGAAATCCAATTGACCTAAACAATAAAAAAATTTATTCAAGTATCTAATCAATAATCTTGTAACCTCAACTAAATTTTATAATTAATTATAAATCATTAATACCCAAGTCCAACCTCATCCTAACATATGAATTCTTGACACAACAACTTACACATTTTACGAGGTATCGGAACCTAGTTTCATGGTTTATAAGTTCCAAAATTAACGGTTAAGTCTCCAATCGAAGGACATGAACATAAATCATAATAAATCATGTAATCTTGATTTAAACCTAATTTATATTAATTTTTAACCATTAAATTCCAGAATTGACAAAATAATTATATTTCAAGATTATGGCTACTTTAAGTTGACTAGTTTTATCCGAAACTTGTTCGGAACATTGCCAGTCCATGGGTATGGTTTGTATTCATAAAAAAATATTTTATATTATATTTTATTATTTTTTAATCATAGAAAATATTACCTTTTATTTCTTCCAAAATAACCCCTATTTATGGGCAAAATTATGCCACAAAATTACCGAAACCTAGGCTAATGACCCTTATTTTTAGGGTTCAAAATTTTAATGAAAATAAAATAAAAATAATTTTAAAATAATTATTTTATAGTAATAAACCACGAATAAATTTATTTTTAAGAATTAAAAATAAGGCCTCCAAGAACCATGTCACAAAGTATAAAACTAGTCCTACTGTTGTCCAATCTATCATCAATCTAACATAAAAAAATTATAGATTTTTATGGTAGAAAAAGATGGAAAAGGATAGTTTTAGAACATTAAACTTACATAAATCTAAGAGAGTCATGCCATAGGGATTTGAGAAGGGAAGTTTGAATTATTACCGGAAAGCTTTGAATGTTTGGATGACGGTGCCTCTACTTGTTCAAGAACACACCTTCTAGCTTGTGCTTGCCTTGCTTCTATCTTCTTGATGGATTAATGATGATGGAAATGGGTTATTGATGGGTTTGATGGCAATGGTGGAGCCTTTATGGTTGTTTGGTGGAGATTGGGTAGAAGGATGATAAAATGTGGGGCTTTGGAAGAGATGAGAAGGTTTTTGGTGAAGGAGATGATATTGTGAGAGATAGATGACAAGGGGGGCTGCTCCTACATGTGAAGGAGAGGGGAGGGGTCGGCCAAAAAGGGAAGAGAGTTGTTAGGGTTAGGATTTTGTGATAAGGGGGTATATATATGAGCTTTTTGGATAGATTTAAACCTAGGAGGCGGTGTTCCTAGGGCTTGTAGGGGTCGGCCACCAAGGGGACTACTTTTGTACGAAATTATGAAGAGAGGATGGGTTGTTATGGTTTGGATTTGGTTGGTTAGGATTTTGGGTGGTTATGTAGTTAGTTAGTTAGTTAGTTAGGTAGTTTGCCAACTAGGATGTCACCTATGGCCTTTTCTATAATTAGAACTCTATAAATCGAACAAAATTAATATAAATATAATATATATATATATATATATATATATATATATATATATTGGGGTATTTGTGTGCACTACATGACTACATACGTTTGGGGGGTTGAGTTTGGGTCAAGTTATAGTCAAAAGGAGGCAGTTTTACGGTAACCGTGGTTCTAGATGTTTGACAATATTTTTGGAGGATGGAAAAGGTCAAACAAATATAATATTCATATCCCAAATGTATTAGGCACAATCAAGATTAGTAATATAAAAAAAATTGGAAGGAAAAGGGTTGTACATTGCTCAAAATATTCAAGCCACAGCAAAAGGTCATATATCTAAAAGAAGGATTTAAAAATTACTACTCTAATCTATTAATTTAAATAAAATAAATTAATTAAATTGAAAAATACCAAATTAACCATATTCAAAAATGATGGGACTTACACAGAATTCTTTTGGCCCCTGTAGAAAAGAATTTCCTCTTGAAGAGGTCCTTGAACTGGTCCCTCGTCAGATCGGGATCTACAAGTCTGGGCTCATTTCTGAAAAAGTGCGGGCGATATCGTGAATCTGCAAACCCACAGCTTCAATCTTCAGGTCCTCTAAAAGTTAAAAAACCCTCATTATCCGCTCAATATCCTCGAGCCACTCATCAGGCTAGAGGATTCCCTCGGTACCCTTGAAAGCCTGTGGCTGCTGGGAAAACCTACTAAGCATTTTCTATTCCTGCCCTCAGCATTTATGTCTGCTGCCTTTGGGCCTCTGACTGAAATATTTGTGCTTCCATCATGCTTTTGTATAGCTCATGTAGTGGCGAAGGAGAAATAGGATGAGGAGGAGGAAGGCCTCCAGATCCAGCTGATAAGTCCTCCCGAGATGCGGAAGTTATGGGAAGAGCACCATTAGCTCTAGAACTGCGCGCTCTAATCATGGGTGGTATTCTGAAAGGTTAAAAACTATAAGGATTCAATTTATATGGCACAAGATAAGGTAGTATTCAAGAAGGACAGAAATCATAAGGGATGTTCGATAACTCGGAGGAAAATAAGGGTTAGTAATTAAACATAGCAGAATCGTAGCTGTGATTGAGTATTTTTCTATTCCTAATATCTTATATCCTATGCCAGGGTCGCATTAGTAAAACTAACTTAATTACCACCACGAGTTCGCAACCTTATGCAAAATTTGACCTGCATGGGCCACCATAAAAATGTGTCACGACCCGTACCCGAAATTTGGGCATGAGTCATGGGAACGCCCAGCCTATGCCTCAGTGTTAGCGGTAGAACATTGTACAATAAACCAAAAGCATTTTCTAAACTCATATATAAGACACATATCCACACTATACTCAAATACAGGCACTAAATTAAACGAAGGCACCAAAGATATTATAAAAATAATAGTCTCAAATATGGCTCCAAAGAGTCTCTCAATATTACTAAAATCCCAAATAGTAATATCCAAAATATAACTAGAAATCTCGGAGAACAATCCGGTCCAAACCAGCTAACTAAAACAAACTACTTTACTAAACTACTCAATCGCAGTCGGTGTCTGAGCTACTAACTCTCCATGATCCTCCTAAAGGGTAAGATCAGGCTCAGTTATGTCGCCAACATACGGTCCATAATATGTAGGGATCTCATCCTCATCGTAGTCAATATTGTTATCCTATCAGGATTAGAAGAGTACATCACAGTACAAATAGTTTCAACACATGGTAGAAGCTATACGACAATAAATATTAAAGAATATATGATGGCAATAAAACTGAAATAACAATAAGGCAACCAGAATAACTAAATATTAAATTCTTGTCATAGCAATGATTTACAACAATCACAAGCGGTCATAAAAAATAACAAGTATTGGAGAAACAAATAGGAATAAACTAATCTACGAGATTTAAAATACCTTGTCGACATGTGAACGACTAAGGGTAAAATCTGACAAACCACACGTGTCGTGCATGGCTACTATTATTCTAATAAGACCATGGGATGAAAATGGTAGTTCATACGTCCACTATGTATTTTCTCTCCTGACTAGTACAACATGGATTCTGAATCAAACACGAAGAAATAACAATAGTCCAGAAAGTCACATATCTCGTACAAGAATCCACCATTTAATAATCCATGTAACGATTGTCAAAAATCAAATAATCAATACTAAGCATTTATTATAGATACAATCAAGTACTAAAAGTAATTACGAAAATATACTCGTCTGTGGTCCTTAGCTGCGGTACGAATCAGGTCCCAAATCAGAGTCCAAATCGACTATGTAGTACGAATTACCACATTAAAACATAATTTATTTAATTCTTAAATAATTAGTTTAATATCTTATTTTAATCCTATTATTCTAAATTTTAGATTAAATTTACTTTTTTCCAAAAAAACTGAATTTATAAACATGAGACTCGTGGCACGCAAATCGAGACGTCATGTTGACCAAAAAGTTAACCGATATAAAATCTAGATTTTTGTATATATTCTTGTATATTTAACCGCTACTTGAATGCTGGAATTGACGGTTTCACAAACTCCCAAGTTGGTAAAAAGTTATGGCCAATATGGCGCTCAAATGATAGTTTCGTCGGTTCCCTGACTACATCTAGATTGCAATAATGGGGGACATGTGTTACGCATCCGCGACTAATGGGGGACATGTGTCACATATTCCTGTACATCCCCACCCAGCATTGGACTACCGAGAGTGCGCGCAGCTTGGCCCGACTGAGTTCGAATAGAATTCGGACTCGGCTCAGGAGCCCGAGCTGCACCCGCATCCGTGCCCGCGGGTCGCTGACTATCGGGCCCCATCCTACTGGTTTCTGGAGGATGACGGACAGGACCCTGTTGGCTGACTACACATGGAATTTAGGTTTTTGGATTTTCTTTTTCATAAAATATTTTTAAATCAATTTTAATTTAATTAACTCATAATAAATATTATAATTAGTGAGAAAATTATAGAAAAATCCTAGAAAATATATAACTAAATTTAAACCCTAAAAAATTGTTTGGGGTTAAATTTGACTTCTAGGTATTCTACAAAAATTCTTAGAAGTCTTAGGAAAATAGATTTTAATTAATAAAAATTACAAAAAAATTCTAATGGCTTAACCATGGTTCCAAACCCTAGAATGAGCTTCAATGAGTACTAAAGATCTAACATTTCCTTATTGGTGTATAAATTCTAAAGGTATACATATTATTATTAACATATTTTTATTAGTATATTTGGGAAGTGGGTGCTACATTCATACATATGACAGGTGCCAAAAACACAATCTCAACAACAAAAAATCTCAACTATTACCACATGGCAGTCGCAGCACAACATGCGCCCACAAAGTGGCAACCACATTCGGTTGAGGAGGACATGTAGTAGCTCAAAATCTACACACATGGACTAAAAATGCATGTGCGTGCATGATCCTCCAACTTCTATAAATAGAAGGGACATGTGCATCCTAAGGACGAACAGTGAGACGTGTAATCATACGCCAAAAGACTTTGTATTGCTCTTTCATCATCCGACAATGTCAACGGAGTCAGTTGCAGTGCTCGATCTCCAACGTCACGCTTTTCCATATTTTTTAAAATTATACTTAAAATTCTCAGTGCTAGGGTTCTTTGTACTTCTTTGTTGTATTCAAGATCAATACAAAAGTTCGTAAAACTTTCTCATATTTTTGTGATGGCAACATGCATGGCAAATTTGACCCGTATTCATCAAAAGTCCTCATATCGGTAATTTTGGAAATTTCCTAATTAATTTGTTCTCGCTCATCGTATAACAAAAACAACATTGTTCCATTGGACTCGCATCATTCAACTTGTCCTGTTACCCAAGTTTCATCTAATTCTAAAACAGTTGACCGGATTGCTATTTTGCGGGCCCCATAATCCTATTTGACGGACGATTTTGTGATCGACTCATCAAAATTTAAATTTAGACATAACATTGAGTTTATATCATCTTTTAGACTTTGTTTGGCCTATAATATATTGAATTTAGAAACCTTTAGTTTCGGTATTTTTTGGGTGCAAAGTATGCCATATACATACCCTACTTTGACCCAAAACTCTCATTTTTGGTCCTGTGTCCAAACTAAATTTATGGGTAAGCTATTCTGACTTTCTCACCCATTCCAAAAATGTTGATATTATTTATTTCAGAATCTGGAGACGTTTGTTCCACTTATAAATTTTTCTTCTTTCTTTGACTTGTTGTGTTTCCTGTCTGGTCATCGTTACATCACCAAACTACCTCCAAGTAAGTATACATTGCCATAATTATTGTTTATTTACAATTATTTCAGCATTTCACATTTATTTTATAAATTTATTTATTTATTTATACTATTAAACTGCATGTCCAAGATAGACAGGTGCAACGACAGATTTCTTTTTCTAATTTTCTTTTGGTTTTACTATACATATTGATTTAGAGTTATGAGACCACTCCATTATTGTAAGGTATCTTTATATCTCCTTTGACCATGATACATACTTTGTACAGACACAGATGTGTGATACTCGCTAGATGACATGTACCATCTTATTCGACTGGTCATCATTATATGCACTTGTAACATGTACTTAGAATGTGAAAATATAACCTAAAGTACTTGTGTTGATACTATGAAGAAAGTCATAATATTGTTTTAGTTATATTTCTTATATTAAACTTGTAACATGTACTTAGAACTTTGGTTTTTGATGTACTTCTATTTCTTAGATACATAATAATTTTGTAGTTATATTTCTTACATGTCTATTATATAAGCTATATATGACTATCATAGATGACTGTGGTCGTAGTCGGGATTGTGATCGAGGTGGTAGTCATGATCATGACCATGATCTTGTATTAATTGCGAATGGATTATTGCTTTGATCATAAGACACCTCCAGCCTTCATCGATTACAGGCACCTCCACTCTACCATTTGTGGTATACCCTACCACTCCAGCATCAGCATCTATATCTCTGACGTCATCTGATGCAGATCCCGCTAGCTTATCATCTTTTCATCCATCAGATAATCCAGCAGCTACGCGATGGGTACCAGAGTATATGGACTTGGACTACGATGTTAGTGGTCAATATAGCCCGAGAGGCCAAGGGGCAGTTCAGAAAAGAGATTTGTCCCTTGACCAATAAGTTTATTTTATATGTTTTATTTCTTTATTCAATTATATAATTGGTTGTTATAAATAATTTTGTAGGTTTTTTTCCTTATACTGCTACTCCGGCACTTGGGAAAATTATTATGGGGGAACTTCTTTGGCCCCTACCTTAACTTTAACCCGGTGTCACAAGACAAGATATATATATATATATATATATATATGGCTTAACCAGATAAAGGTATATTTATAATTTTATGTCAATCAATTTATTAATTATTTGTTTATATATTCATATTAATTGTTATTTGAATATGTATGTCATAAAACCTACTGGTGGCTGAGCATCGTGATGCGATAATCAGGAAAACATATTGGGATTCATGTAGCAAGAATATATAGGATGCAAAGGATGATTTGCAAAGAAGGGTAGTTGCTCAAAATGATAAGAAACCCTGGATCCGGGACAATTTTTGGGAGGAGATTCCGGAAAAGCTCAAGACTCCTGAGTTCAAGAAGAAATTTGAGCCAGTGAACAAGATGTGATCTTGAACAATTCTGTGTACTGGTGTATCGATCCCCATCACTATGCACTATCGATACCTGGTAAGATAATTTAAAGTATTTAGATACTTTTATTATATATTTTTATGACATTAATTATCAAATTAATATGTTTTTTAATATTTCATAAACAGGTGGAAAAACTTAAGATGGAGGGGGCGATCCATCTAGTGTTGGCTTAGTCGATGTTTTTTAGTACACACATAAGAGGAGTAAGGATGGGACCTACATAGACGAAAAGACCAAGAAGACTGTTGTAAGTATTAGAATTTATATTATGAGTTAGAATCATATTAAGTATTATAATTTATATTATAAGTTAGAATAATATTAAGTATTAGAATTTATATTATAAGTTAGAATATTTTAAACAACATAGATTGGTTTTAACACAGTAGGATTTTAAGCATGTGTCATTGTAAAGGCTGCACTACAGACTGAGACAGCCCATTTAGCCACTCAGGATGGGATAGCCAAGAGTGTCGTCGAGTCTTCGCCCACGACCAGGTCCTTTCCTATGCCCGCTTCAACCAACAACATTTTTATAAAGTTCGTTGGTGGGAGAGGGAAGGGATGACGCATCTACGGCACCAGCTTCTTGGCATCGCTGATACCGATATTCTCGAGACCTCCATCGTCGGCACCTTTATTTTCTACTCCTTCTTCGGATGTCACCGAAAAGATATATCAGCTTGTCATGATAATGACCACCTTGCAAGCCAATGTAGCGGTGATGCAAGTCTATTAGCTCCATACAGGTCACCATTAGGGTCTCGATGACTACTGGTCCCTCTGGTGCCTTTGCTCCTCCCGGTGCTGCACTAGACACTCGTGGCACTTTTGGTCCTTCTGGTGCATCTGTTTCTTCCGTTGCTGCCTTTGTTATTCCCGTTATTGTCTCTATCCCTATTATATCTCCTACTATAGTGATGAATATCCTAAGTTTACTTTCGTCTAAGGTATTAAGTTCACTATCACCTAATGTAGTTAACTCACTTTCTTCGGACATCTTGGATCATTTGCGGGACAAGAGACCACCACCATATTGGTAATTTTTTTATTTGATATTTGTATTGTTGTTGTGATGTATATATGTACTCTCAGTAGTGTACTTATTATGGATGTACGGACATGTGGTGATATATTATTGTTAAGTATGTCAGATCATGTGGATATGAGATTTATATTATTGTGATATTTATATATATATCATGGATTATTTTTGTGTCTTATGTGTGGTTCCAATGTGTGTTTTGTGATGTTGAAGTTCCGATTAGACGGGAATTCTATGGCAGGTTCCGCTGGGTAGTTAATATACTGTAATTGACAGGTTATATATTATATACGTGATGTGAGTATTGTAATTCAAATTATGTTTTTTCAGTTTCGTACATCTTAGAGATGGCTAAGCATCATCTTTGCGATGGGTCACGACACCAAAATGACGTACATATACGTCGCTACCTAAGAATTCTCAATAGAGCGACGTCTTAGCGATGAATTGTGACACCTCTCGACATAGGCGAGGTATAGAATAGTCACTAAGCAAGTATAGACACTGGTTTGAGTATCAAAAACCAATTATCTGTCATCGATGTGTCGCCAAGTAGATGCCATGTATGATATTTTTTGTCGCTGATCAGTCATTTATTACAATAGATAAACGGTCGCTAATCAGTCACCAAGTCGTCGTCAGACATGTTCGTCACTAGTTTGACAACAAGTTATTGTTATTTCAGTATCACTATTTAGACTGCATATCATCAAAGGTTCGACTACACGACGAAGGAAATAGATAGGATGAGCCATTTACCAACGCCCATAATTTACCATTTTTTGGTTGCCAAGGCGTCGTTATTTTTATATAGTGGCAGTTTGGCCATGGATCTAGCCTTCGCTAACCTCTTGTAGTTTTGTAGTATTCTTCAGTATTAAGGTATTATTAGTATATACCTTCATTATATTCTTCTGTAGTTTATATTGTGTTTTATATTATTTTGTGTTGCTATTATAGCCTATATTTGCAAGCTTATTCTTATCCTCCAGCTTGTTCAAACAGTAATATTACTGGGTGGCCAATATTAATATATTCTGTTCATCCTTAAAATTCCTATTTTTATGGATTGAGGTATAGTTTTGATATATTGTTCATGATGACTTCTAGATTTACTTAATTTCATGATAGTGTATGCATGTTGGAGTTGGGTCAGAGTTTACTTAATGTGTAGCTGGCCATTATTATGTACTGTAGTCCTATGTATTTTGGTACTAGGCATAACATATTATATTACCAGGACAGTGTACTTCTAGGTCCATGTTCTTTGATTTCCTGAGTGAGTAGTATATTGTATTATTGGTATACTAGTAATATACTGCCAGAAAAGAAAATTGCTAAGACAACCCTCGAGTTTCTTATTTTGGCCATCAAATTTTTAGTCGATTCAATTGATGATCATCGTGATTCTTTAAATGCTATAGCATGGCATCTTGGTGTATTTATGCGGCTAGTTTTATGAAATTTGGATGGTCGAATCTTCTATATTGGATTTATCTAGTTTTTATCAAAAATATATATAAATCTTCGATATGAAAATTTCTATTAGGTTTCTATTGGTTTTCTGATTTATTTTATTCAGTTATCATATATCCTTCTTGGTATGCGATTTAATGGAATGGATTTAGTTCCCCCATGCAGGCTTATTCTATATTGATAACAATTTTTTTGTATATATTGACTAGAAATCATGCTTGTATGTTGTATTTATTTTTTGTCTTTTTTCTCTCACTTTTTAAATATAAACTTGCATGACAAATCGTTTTGAAATAGTGTTAAATATTTTATAATAATTTTATTTTTGAGATGGTAAACATTTATTGTATTTGGAAGTGTATAACAATTAGCAGTGAGTAATTATATTTGTGGTAAGAAGGGAATTTTTGGAACATGAAAGTTCCACGGTGAAGCCTAAAACTTTTAGTATTATATATAAGATTGGTTGAAGACAAAAGCTTCATGCAAATTATAAGTTTCATACTGTCACATGCCCTCTACATTATACACATTTATTGTCTAATTATTTTTTTACTATTGGCCAGCCAACGTTCAAGTTGTGTATTGGGCCAGGCAGCCCGGAACCTGGCCTAGTCTGGTCAAATATGGGCTGGGTGGGCCAACGCCCAACTCAAAAAGAGGTTTGGGTTGCCCCCCCCCCCCCAAAATTGGTCCATCTAATTCGTTGGGTGACTCATTCAGCGTTGGGTGACACGTTCAGGCATGGTCCTGAGCCCAGGTCAACTCGATTAATCCTCCATGGCCCACCATTTTGGATTTTTAATTATTTAGGGGGTTATTTTACTAAAATACTCCCCTTTATTAACTATTAAATAAATATTGGGATGGTATTTTGGTAAAGAAAACAATATCCATATTATTGTTTTGGGGGTATTTTATCAAAATACCCATATTTTTAGCCATTTTTGAACATTAAAAAGGAGTATTTTGGTCATTTTGCTAAAACTGACAAAAAATACTCATATAACAATCATATTCTAAGGATATTAGTTGTCATTTAGTACCCAAAATTCCTAAAAATTGGGCTTAATTTATCCAAATTTACCACAAAAAATTTATTCTCTTTTCTATGCTTATAGGCAAAATGGTGTTATATTCGGTGAAATAACTACTTTCCAGAGACTGAAGTACTAGAAAAATTATAAGAGTTTAAAACTTTTGGAGGCTTCAACTTGATCAACCGCCACCAAGCTGTAATAAGTCTACATCCAGCTTTAAAGGAAATCAAGTTGTGGTTTAAGTACAAAATTATTATTTTTTATTATAATATTAGTTAATTTTAATATTGAAAAATGTTTGTTTTAATTACATTTTTAAGAGAATGTTTTTATTTATTTTGATAATAATTATAATGCTAATAACCTAGTAGTAAATGAGTTACCATCGACACAAAATGTTATATTTAGAAGTTAGAAGTATTAATGGTAATATTTCAACTAGAAAAGGATCTATGTTATAGGAATATTATATTTAAGTAATTGTCACAGATAATGAGGGAATGCAAGTCTTATATCACAAAGACAAAATATAAATACCTAGAGTTGCACAATGCATAAAATGCAACAAAACAATTATAGAAAAAAATGACTGCATGAAAAATTTAAAGAGACAATATAAAAGTTGTTATGGCAAGGACAAAGTTAATGCTAGACAAACTCAATTAAGAACTGGTCCTCAAGGGTCTTCAATAGAAACTTTACTTATTTTGCTTCTAGTAATAACTTAGCAAATTATTTGTTATGAATAACCTTTTATATTTAGTGAGAATGAATCATATTATGACTATGCAAGTATTACACTAAATTCTTGTTTAACTAAAGTTTCTAAATCTACTTCTACAGTAGAAGCTGTTAAAATATTTCAAAAGAAAAAGCAAATTTGAAAGAAAGTTATAAAATATTAGTCATTCTTTTAACTTATGATATATGGACTGGTAAAAAAATTATCCTTTTTTGTATCACGACACGTTATTTAGATACGAAATGGCTTTTACAAAAAATGAATTATTTATCTATGATCATTGAAATTTTTGTATACTGGATCTGCAATCGGCAGAGCATATTACAAGTTTTACGTGAAGATCATATTCATAATATTTAAATTCTTTTAATAATGTTAATAATATTATTTTTGTATCAATATTTTAAAATATTAATTTATGTCTTTATCAAAAGGATGAATTTTTCATATAACATGTTCTTGTCAAATTGTTAATTTAGTTGAACACGAATGCATTCAATTTTTCCAAGCAAATTTAAAAAATATTAGAACATGTCTAATAAATTTGAATATCTCACAAAGTAGACAATTAGAGTTTAAAATATTATATGCACAATATGGTTTGACATTTAGGAGATTTGTCAAGGATGACACATGAAAACATCCTAGGCAATGTTTGGTAAACATGAAGTAGATCTGGATTTAGATTTTGGAAAAGCATATTTGGATTTTGGTACAAATCATGTATTATAGTTTCAATTATTTGGTAAAGTTAGAATTTGGAATTAGAAGTGCAGATAATTCAAATTATGTACTTGAATAGTAGGATGCATTTAGAATAAAAAAAATATTATGGTTAACTAATAATATAAACATTTGCATTAAAAATATATTTTTCTTAACTAATTAGATATTCTAATTTTATAAAAGTATTAGTCACCTAATATAATGGTATTCTCAAAACATAATTAGAAATGGTTAACTAATAATTAAAAAAATATTAATTACCTAATTATCTAGTTAACAAATTAGTATGGTTAACTAGTAATCATAATTATTAAGTATTAATGATTAATGTAAAAAAAGTTATTTTATTAGTTAATTATAACATAAAAATAATTAATTAATTTATATATTAATAAATTATTTTAATTCAAATTAACTATTATAATTATATAATAGTACATACTAATTGATTATCTAGTTAAATTTATAATTAACTGTCAGTATTATATTTTAATTTTTACTTAAATTTCTATTAATATATTTTACTTATATTAAATTATTTAAAAATCCTAACAACTTATTTATATTAATTAAGAATAGAAATTTTTAACTGAATATTAATTAATTATTAATTAAGTTATTTGTTAATTAAATTTTTATTAGTATAAACTATTAATATTTAATAGAATAATAAAATTATTAAAAAGAAAATTAAATCCAACTCTCTCCCTCCCAAATTCGGACTAGAGAAGGATGTGAGATAGTCTTCAAATCCTGATTTTAGATTGGAAAGTAATCATTGGCCACTTTTTCAATTCAAATTTGGGGTCCTACCAAACATAGAATCCATATATATGGTTCTAAATCCCTGGAATCTTTAAATCCATGATCACTTTCTGTTTACTAAACATATCTTAGAGTGGGTGAATAGGGTTTAACAATTAATTAAACATAATTAATAATGCTAGTAGACAATTCAAAGAATGTGTTAGAAATAAGACAAGAATAGCAACACCAGATGTATCATGGTATCCTCCGTGAGATGCTCCACTCCCGGAACTCTCTCTAGCTTTAATTTACTATTATAAAAAAATAGTTACACTTTTGAGATTTGATTTGAAGGCCTCACAAACTTCTTACACATGAGCGTTGATTCGAAAGACTCGTTGATCTCTACACAAGCTTTGATACGAAGGATTACAGACTTCAACCTCTTATAATAAATAATTTTGATTTTATTACAATAATTCAAAGATCCACTTTACAACTCAATGAAAACTCTATCTCAAGTAGATTTGGCAAATGAAAGCACTTTTATATGGAGAGATTTTGTATATAAAAGATAAAAAGTTAAGGCTCGAAGAAGTGGAGAACAAATGAGGGCAAATAGGTTTATATAGCACATGCACCCAAGCTCTCAAATAGAGTTGTTATTGTGAAGATAGTACACTGTCCATACAGTAACAACTCATAAAAGGCTAGAAAACTAGTCATTATAGTATTAATTGCATAGCAGAAAATATGCAGATAATATATTGCCAATATACTGTATATATAAAAATCGGGGACAAAGAGCTGCTGGAACAAATTTATGTCCACATAGTATACTGTTAGTATACTGACAATATACTGTTTCTCTAAAATAATATACAAATTCGGTTGCATGAATATTTTAACATAAAATAGTTTACTATCATTATATTATTTCTTCTTATTTTTCTAGTACTAGGTTTCTAGTATTTGGCTAAAATAGAACTAATATATATCATAGGCCTCTCTTAACACAAAACATATATACCATGGCCCATGAACTAGAAGGGCCCAAAACATCTGTTTAAACATATATGTATTAATAACCTTGTATAAAAAATAGAACTAGTATATAACATGGGTGTCACGCCCCTGTACCGGAATACAGAGACGGACATGGCCAGCTTCTTCGTACAAGGTATAGAACGCCGTATAGCGGTCAGGCTTTAACTAGACAAGGGGGTGCATACTACAAGCATGTCACTTAGGGTCACACAACATATCTATTATCTCAATCATTCAAGTAAGAACAATAAACATAGAACATATATGACAAGGAAGTAAGGCGTCCCAAACACCCTGCACAATATTCAGAAAACCAGCTGTACAAAAATAAGAAAGCTGGAAGAGTGTTAAAAGTATATGACCATGATCAGCTGCAGTCTGATTAATTACAATCATGTAAGAAAACTCAATGTCCAGATTTACGGCTAACAAGTATCGGTGGCTAAACGCCCAAAATGAGTAAAATGTGCAATAATTAGTAGGGAAGAAGAAACCCACTCGTTTCACTCAGTGGCCATTCGCCTGGTGCGTGCCATAATTCAGGGGGAAGTACGCTTGATCCTCGGGTACTAGCTCTAAACCTGACCATGCAAAACCAGTGGGGTTAGACCCCAAATAGCAAGTACCACAAAGGAAGCATGACTAAAGAAATAAAATAAGGTTATAAACTATATATATATATATATATATATATATATATAGTTCTGTCTCGTAGTTTTGGTTCATAGCCTATCGTGACACAATAATCTAACCCTACAACCAAACAAGGACCAGGGTTAAATCATCTCACAATGATAGTCATTGTCCCTAGACTATTTGACAACATATACAATACAAAAATAAGCTCAGTTACATAATCGGCCAATAACTTGTACAGCTTACTAGATGTCTGGGTTATCCTAGAGTTATTATGCCTATAATAGGAATCATATCACTACCATATTTCTAGGAAAGGGGTATTTTAGTTATTTCATAATTAATTAAATATTGTGCATATTAAAAAATCAATTATTATATTATTTAATTATTGTTAGATGTTAGTTATTGTTTTGGACTTGTGTTAGTGGACCTAACTAGTTTAGTTTAGACTCATGGACCAACATAAATTAATTATTAGAATTGAGCCCAACTAGAAAGCTCATTGATTAGGAGGATGATTAATTTAATTAAACCATTAGACTAGAACATTTCTTCCTTAATTATTTCTTCATGAGAGGCCCCAAGGGGTATAATGGACATTATATAGTGGCTTGAGGAAGGGGCAAGGGGAGCCATTCTATTAAAGGAGGAGGGAGAAGTTTCTCTCTCCTCTTTTCATTTGAAATCTAGATCTAGAATTTTCCTCAACCAAATTTCCCCATTCCTACATTATTTTTCTACCAAATTTTATTTCAATTCATTCCCAAATCACCATTAGAGACTAGTAGAGCAATGATCTAGAAGGAGAAAGCAAGGATCGACAAAGAGGAGCAAGGATCTACAAGTTGAAGGCCAATTTTATCATATTTGGAGGTTGTATTGGGAATCCATCTCCCAATATGTACAATTCAGTTTTTTCTCTTAATTTAGGTTCTAAATCTGAGATTTAATCATGAGAAATTAACCCATATGCATAGGCTACCCATAGGATTTGGTTTTGAGTTCATAGGAGGCCTATAAAGAAAGTTATGGTACTTTTTGTGTCAATTTTGGGGGAATTCTGAGATTAACACTTGTTGTGTTTGTCAATTGGTCCTATAGATCAACTTGGCATATTTTTGTGTATTTGGGTCTAGTTTCGTGTCCACAATTAGATACGTGTAGGTCGTATCCCAACAACTTGGTGATATATATTGATTTGGGGGCTTTTTCTCCTATACGGGACATTGTGCATGTCACATTTTGACACGGACACGTAGTTATGTACTTGACTCTTCGTATTGTTATAAATAATATATTAGACTTGCTGGTGTACTTCAGGGCACGTTTGGATGTGTGGTGAACTCGTGTCGTAAGCGTATCATAGATCTAGTATGATACGGGTGCAATGCACTCCACGTATTTGTTGTGTTGCATTTTTAGATCTAATTCCTTTTGTTCTTAGTCGTTTATAAGAAATATATTTATATGTATGTATATATATTGTTATGTATATATATACTTATATGTGTTAGTGTATCATATATCTATATACCTATGTGTTTTATATATATATATATATATATATATATATATATGATACTATATCTATAACTATGTGTGTATGTTATATTATATGTATACATTTGTGGATCTGTATATATATATATATATATATATATATATATATATATATATATATATATATATATATATATATATATATATAGATGAGCATGTATATATATAAATAGATATAGTTGGTATATATTAGTGTAAATATATGTGTATGCTATTGTATAAGAGAGGGGGCTCGACGCTTTAGCGACAACAGCAGCTACAGCGACAGCAGCAACAGCAGCATTAGCAACAGCAGCAGTAGCAGCAACTGCAGAAATAGCGATGGCAGAAGTAACAGCAACAGCAGCAGCAGTCTTAGCAACAGCAGCAGCAGCATTAGCGACGGCAAGAGCAGCAAAACAGTGACAGCAGCAACAGCAATAGCGATAGCAGCAATAAATATAAGCTAGGGAGCAGCAATGTGTATCTGGGAGGGCTAACAAGTTGTAAGTTAGCTAGTTGGGCTTGTAGTATATGCATTATTAGTATAATAGTTAGTTAGTAGTGGGTTATAGTTAGTAACTATACATATATCTATGTATGGTAAGGTATTAATAAGTATCTATATGTATGATAAGGTATTAGTTAGATTCTAAACTATACATATTATAAGTATTGTGTTGTATTGTATTAGTATGTTATATTTAGTAGCTAATTGATTAGCATATATTTAAGTTGAGTGTTAGCTACAAATGAGGATTTGATAATTACCTTGAGACACCAAGGTAAGTGCCAAGGTATTGAGGATACCCAAGGTATTGGGTTTGGGTACCAAGATGGGGATTTAGTAGTGCGATACCGCGTTGGATCAAAACCAAGGTATCCATGTAGTAATTGTAATTAGAATTTTTATATTTAATATTATTTGATATGCATATATGACTATTTCATATCTTTGTTTGCATATCTTGCGATAGGGTATCTTAGTATCCTAGATTTAGCTTGTATGACCTAGTTTCTTAGTGTATGAACCCAACATCATTGAGATAGACTCATACAACCTAGAAATAGATAGTTTGATCAAGTTTGACCGGTTTGACTTAGAGTAGACCTAGTTTGACTATTTGACTTAGAATGGCTTTTTGACCTAGAAGTTGACTAGTTTAACTTAATTTTATTTTGAAACCTTGTATTGATGTTGTATTCCCTATCTAGGTCTTCGAGGCACTGTATCAGACATCTTTGAGACTATTAACCCAGATTCAAGCGAGTACATTCTCTGATAGTTTCTCATTTATGATATCCTCTATGTTAATTGTATCTAGTGTAGATATTCATGTTTCTTTGACATGATGGTTACACGGATTGGTATATCCGGATCTCGTCATGAGATATTATTCCTTCGTTTATGGTGTATCGTGTGCAAGCCTTGTTTCATTGATTATCCTATATATGTACAGACACTGATTCTCGAAAAGAGTTACTATCTTTTTGGGGAATCCCGTGCCATAGCATACCATGGTTGGATCCACTATACCAGTCGGGATTGGAGAGTATATATTGTAGATATGTGATCATACCCATCTTGTATCTTGTTCTTGTATAGTGTTAATCATACACCGCACGTATGATTAGCCAGGCCAAAAATCTTGTATCAAGTTCACAAGCCGATCACATGTTGAAGCTTGTACTCACTCACTTATTTATTCTTGTATTTATTTACAGTATTTTTTTATTGTATATCTCTTGTATCTATTATTGCATCTTGTATATTCACATCTATTTACTGTTACATAGTTTATATCCTTGATTAGAACTGATGTTAGATATATACTCTGCTCCTTTCCTGACTGGATATATTTTTCCCAGATGACATTGAGGAGTGGTCCCTACACATTACGGGCCTCAGGATATTGTGGGCTTAGAGTCAGAGACCCTGGCTCAGGAGGGACTTATCCCGACTGAGACAGATAAGCCGGGACTTGTAGCTTCTTAGTATTATTTTGTATTGGATTTGTCTCTAGCTTATTATTTAGTATTTCTTCAGACTCATTGATGTTATTATTTTAGACTCATGAGTTGTATGTGACTATTCTATTCTTTATCATATTCGTGCTCATTTCCATCTTAGATCTGTGATTGAGTATATTAATATTGTTGGTGGCTCATTATATTGTTAGATGGATTTCCCAAACAACGTTCTACCGCCAATTCTACGGCGTAGGCTGGACGTTGTTTCCAACTTGTACCCTTACACCGGGTGTGGGTCATGATACATTTTTAGTAGTGGCCCATGTAGGTCTCTTTGAGGTCTCAATTAGTGTGATTCGTAGTGGTACTCTAAATTGAGAACTTTTACGAGCCTGTTTCAAGATATAGGCTATAGGCTGAGAATACTCAATCACACCTAGGAAAATTTTGTTGATTCATTCAACTATTCTTCCTTGATATTGATACTTGATCTTTTAATCCGTCCTTCCTTGAGTGCCTTACATCATATGCCATATTGATTCTTTCTTTCGCCTTGTCTCACGATACCGCCTAAGACTAGATCGTAGCAGGGGAGAGCAGCTTTTGAGAGGTCTACGACATCCCGAGGGCCTGCACCAGTCACTTCTCCGGTAATTAGAATGTCAGCTACTTTCGGAGGTCTACCATTTACTCAGAGGACTGTGACAGCTGTATCTGAGAGACTTCCACCTCCACCTTTACATTATTTCGTGAGATGCTGAAGGCGCAGAGGGCTCAGTCTAAGGCACATCAGAGACAGACCGACGTCTTGCGGTAGGGCATCTAGAGTGCTCATCATCTTGCTCATGCAGAAGTAGAGAGGTATTCTGGTCCAGCAGCAGGTTTCTCCTCAGGTGGCTCAGCTTCGGTCAGGCAATATTCAGGACTTCAAGAAGCTGGAGCCTAGGGTCTTCAAGGGGACGGAGGGCATCGTCTTTGCTGATGATTGGCTCAAGGACATTGAGCATCTTATGAGAGTGTCCCGTCTTTCTGAGGATCTGAAGGTTGAGGTAGTAGGACTTCAACTGTTCGATGTCGCCCGTACTTGGTTCAGGAATGAGCCAATTCTGGTTGACGTAGGACAGTCTTGGGAGGTGTTCAAGGACCGCTTCAAGAAGAAGTTCTTCGCTCGGGCAGACATGCTAGACTTGGGGAGACAGTTTGAGAGCCTCATTCAGGGGAGCATATCTGTGGAGGAGTACGCTGCTAAGTTTGGCAGGTTGAGCCGATTTATAGAGTATTTGGTGAAAGAGCCAGAGGTTCAGACTATTTGTTTTCATGAGGGTCTAAACTGGGAAGTAAAGATCCTTATTTCGTCTTTTTATGAGACATACTCGGAGCACTTACGGAGGCACGCAAGGTTGAGTGATAGTTGGGTTTGAAGCCCAAAAGAGACCATAATTCTTTTTTGGGGGCCAACAGCAGTGCAGCATCTGCCAAACATCCTCATTTCCGGTCTAGGCCTTTTCAGCAGCCATAACAGCACCAGACTCTAGCTAGGACACCATTTCACCAGGCACCACAGCAGCAGAGGCAGTAACAACAAGCTCATTGCCACTTCTGTAAGAAGCCCGACCATATCTGGGAAGTTTACAGGAGAAGGTTAGGAGTTTGTTTGTATTTTGGTACCGAAGGGCATCAGATGAGAGTGTGTCCTCGTCGTGTAGTCCAGGGAGCAACTCCAGCTCTGAGGGCACACGCGAGACCACCTACAGTACAGCCGAGGGGACCGCTTTTGACCCAGCAGCAGCGTTATGTCCAGTATCAGCAGCAGGGAGGTTCACGTCAGGGACTAGCGTTTGCTATGACTGTCGAGGAGGACGAGCCCACCGGAGATGTCATCGCAGGTTATGTTCTTCTTGATTCCATTCCAACTTTAGCTTGTTTGATAGTAGTGCTTCCCATAGTTTTGTATCTGTTTCTTTTACTCTGATGCATGGTTTGGTAGCTGAGTCTTTGCTTAGGACTTGCAAGATCATGATCGGGGGAGGCATTATCCTGGTTAATAATATTTGCAAGGATCGAAGAGTTACTCTGGAAGGCCGGGAGTTGAGTGCATGTCTACTTGTAATGCCACTTTCGAGCTACGACATTGTATTCGGAATGGATTAGTTGAGTAGGCACCGTGCTAGTATAGACTATAGAGGAGGTAGAGTTTTGTTTGGTCTGCCAGGAGAGCCAGAGTTCGAGTTTGCTAGAGGAACGGCAGAGTAGGGAGAAGGCATTATTTGTGGAGCTATGGTGGAAGACAAGGAGTTGCTGCATCCGTTGATAGTAGAATACTTGGATGTGTTTCCTGAGGAATTGCCAGGATTGCCGTCAGATTTTAATATTGAATTTTTTATAGACTTAGTGCCAGGTTCAGAACTAATTTTGTAACATGTCTATAGAGTAAACAACAACGAGCTGGTCGAGCTAAAGAAGCAGGTGGACGAATTACAGGATAAGGGCTTTATCAGATCAAGTTCTTCACCATGGGGAGCCCCGGTATTGTTTGTACCGAAGAAGGATGGATCAGTGCGCATGTGCATTGATTACAGGGCATTGAATAATCTCACTATCAAGAATAAGTACCCTTTGCCACGAATTAATGACTTGTTCGATCAGTTGAGTGGTGCCAAGGTGTTTTCTAAGATAGACTTGAGATCAGGCTACCACCAGGTGAAAGTGAAGCCGGAGGACATACCGAAGAATGATTTTAGAACTCGGTATGGTCAGTACGAGTTTATGGTGATGCCGTTTGGGTCGACTAATGTACCGGCGGTATTTATGAACTTGATGAACAAGGAGTTCCATTAGTACCTTGACAAGTTTGTGGTGGTGTTCATCGACGACATACTTATTTACTCGAAGACACCGGAGGAGCACGAGAAGCATTTGCGGATTGTGTTGGAGGTACTGAGGAAGGAGAAGTTGTATGGGAAGATATCCAAGTGTGAGTTCTTCTTGGACAAGGTAGAATTCTTAGGGCATGTTGTGACTGGTGAGGGTATCTCAGTGGATCCGAAGAAGATCGCAGCAGTGGATTCTTGGAAGACCCTGAGTTCGGTAGTAGAGATCAGGAGTTTCTTGGGATTAGGAGGCTACTACAAGAAGTTTGTGCAAGATTTTTGAGGATTGCCGAGCCAATGACTAGACTCACTAGGAATAATATAAAGTTTATGTGGATGGAGAATTACCAGGCTACTTTTGAGGAATTAAAGAAGTGGTTGACGTCTGCTCCTATTTTGACGTTGTCATCAGGGTCTGGAGGTTTCACTATTTATAGTGATGCATCAGGGAAAGGTTTGGGTTATGTTCTTCAGCAGAATGGGAAAGTGATTGCCTATACATCTAGGCAATTGCGTCCTCATGAGAAGAACTATCCTACCCGTGATTTGGAGTTGGCAGCAGTCATCTTTGCCCTGAAGTTGTGGAAATACTATTTGTACGGATAGCTTGTGGAGATCTTCACAGACCATAAGAGCTTGAAGTATGTTTTGACGCAGAAGGAGTTGAACATGAGGCAGCGTCGGTGGCTAGAACTGATGTCACACCCCAGTCCCAAAATACGTAGGACTAGGAATACGTAACACGCCAGTCGTATGTATACGAACTCCAATATATGGAAACCATATACACACATAAGTTGTACATGAATATCCAATCCACCAGTGGTAATATACTGTCAACAAGTCACACGCAATCTATATCTCATCCACAGCACAAATAAATAAATAAGTGGGAATAAATAACTGAATATCAAATAGGAAATCTCAAAGTATGATAGTCGGATAAAAACAAATCCACTACAAATCGACTATACTAAAACTACTAAATAAGAGAAGAGAATCAAACTCTAATATAAGATAATGTCCAAAAAGAAATAGCAACTATAATCTCTAACAGCTGCAACGAATCACAGATACTTCGAAGGTAAGACCTCCTAAGTCTGATAAGATGCGTCAGGTCCGGGTCCATACTCCTGCGGATACTCCTGCCCATCTATATCTGGAAAGGGACCAGGTCCTCAGAGGGACGTAACAAGATACATAAAAATATGCCAATAAGGTACTAAAAAATTAACATCCAATGGGGTCGCCTAACCATCTAAGTGAATGCAGTTTGAGAACAACTTTCCAACAAGTGGGCTATCTGGCTAAAATAGGATTGGCATGATTCTTTTGGAGGATCAGGGGCCTAAAAAGAATATCGTCTTTTGAACGGCAGAGGCCGCCTGATAATATATAATATATAGGGTCATCACCGCCCGTATCTCCGGTGGAGCGTCCGGGTTACAAAAGAAAAGTACAAAGGAGACCAAATGTCTTACTTGTTGTTCTCCCCACCCCATGCTCTAAGCATGTCACATCTATGACACGATGAAACCTTTAAAACTGTCAGGTCTACTAGCATGCAAAGTTTCTATCAGCAGTTATCCCTATTCGTCGCACGACCTATACGTACCAGTGGCCAGCCGAGTACGCAAGTCCGTGTCCTACATGTGACTCACACTCATGTAAGAACAATTTCATGGCCAATGAAATATAAGAATGCCTCATGATAATGGGGTGGTCTCATAAAGTAGATCAAATGCATATACATAATAAAAATATAATATGACGACACCGTCATTGCACCCAAGTTTTCTTGGACGTGCAGTTTATATAGCAGTTTAAAATATATGAATTAAATAAACAGAAATAAAATAATCATGCAACATATAGAATATAAATAACAGTACAATGGCAAGGTATACTTGCCTAGCAAGCAATCTGTATAGTAAAAGCGTCAAAATGTCAAAGACATGGGATCAGGAACTAAGACCTCCGAACAAACGTCTCTGGATGCTGAAATAGACATCACCAACATTTCCGGAATCAGCGAGATAGCTAGAAATCAATACCCTTTCGTCCAATTTGGACACAGGAGCAAAACGATAATTTTGGGTCAAAGTAAAATCCACAAGTGGGCCACCTTGTGCCGAAAAGTGTGCCAAGGATAAAGGTCTCTAAATGGGACAAATTATAGGTCAAAAAAACTCTAAATGTCAGTACAAACTCAACAGTATATCCAATTTTGGATTCCGGTGAGCCGAACAAAATTTTGCCCAAAAAGTCAACCGTGGAGCCCGAAAATAGGCAGTCACAGGACCAGCGTGATACCACGAGTCCAGTGGAATAAGTTTTTTTGCATTCTGACAAGCGTACAATAATTGGTGCGAGGTTTTGAAAAGTCACGATACGAGAAATTTTCACGGACACGGGCTGATTCCGACGCGCACACGCGTCTGAATCAGTTTCCGCAAAAGTCCACACGTCTGGACATACCATATACGCCTTTTGGTACAATTGGTACGCGATGGGGCGGTCCCTTTTGGTGGAACGCGCTCCGTATCGCAAATTCTGAAAGTTAAAATAGTAGATTTTCGGGATTTTCAATTTGATTAAATTTAGCATACAACAATAATTAAAATATTATGATTGATAGGAATTAATTTTGGCTAGGTGGTCTTCGCATAGCAAGAAGAAAAACTAAATTCGGATCTCTGTGGTGGGAGATACGAGTCCTTAAACATGGACAGTTACCGTAATTTTCTGCGATCTAAAAGTTGTCGTTTTTTGCCAACTTTGCCTCGATTTTTACCTAGGGTTACACGCTGTTCGAAGTAAACTAATGCACAGTATTAGAAGGGGGATAGTTCATGAACATACCGGTGAAGACGGGGTCGAGTTTGGTCGAGCGATGGCGCGGGAAATGAGGCATGAATAGGGGTACATCGCTGGGTACTCACTGTCGCGGCGCAAGGTTGACGCGGACGTGGTGACTGCTCTGGTGCTGCGGGCGGCTATTCCGGCGGTGGTGTTGTGGCTGCGGATTGAGGAGGTCGGCGGCAGGGTCTGGGGTCGAATTGGTATGAGTTAGGGTAAGGGTTTAGGGTAACAGTAATGGTATATATATTGTTATAGGGGGCACCGGGGGAAGAGTACTGCGCGCGGCTGCTGCTGTTGGTTTTCTTAACGGGTTGGGGGTTCTAATGGGCTGGGTAGGTTAGCTAATGGGTTTGGGTTTTGATTCATTTATTTTCTAATTCTTTTTTCTTTTTCTATTCTATTTTCATTTCTATCTTTTTCTATTCTTTTCTATTTCTTTTTCATTAATCTATTCTATTTCTTTTTCATTAATCTATTCTATTTAATAAACTTTATATATACATATATATACATATATATATATACATAAAATTCTAGAAATTTATATTAGTGTATACAATAAATCTATCAACTGTCCACAGGGTCTCCTACATGAAAATAATTAAGATAAAATTACGGTTGCTCCATAAAATCTCTAAATGCACAATCACCTAAAAATAAAAAATCCAATAAATTCTATTTATTTTAATTAGCTAATAATTACTATAAATCAATTAAATAAATAATTAAATACTTAATATGGTTTTTAAGATTAGGGGTTTTACAACTGATGAAGGATTTTGACATATCTTTGCAGTATCATCCTGGGAAAGCTAATGTAGTTGTCGATGCTTTGAGTATGTATCTGGTAGCTATGTTCTTGACGTAGGATCGATATTTGTTAAATGACTTGGAGAGCTTGGGCATTGAGATGATACTTCCTGGTTTTGCTATACAAATATGGAGATTGCAGATACATTCAGAGTTGATGGACAGGATCAAAGCAGCCCAGTATGAGGATATATCTCTGAGGAGCATCAGAGCTCAGGTGAGAGTAGGATTGGAGGATGATTTCACCATTGCTGAGGATGGTTCTTTGAGGCATGGAGTTAGATTGTGTGTTCCTAGTGGGAAGTTGTGTGAGGAGGTGTTGTGTGTTCCTAGTGGGAAGTTGCGTGAGGAGGTATTGCAGGAAGCGTATCGCTTTCAGTATTCCATACATCCAAGTGCTAACAAGATGTATTGGGATATGCGAGAGAGTGTGTGTGATATGGCATGAAGAGGGAAGTGGCACATTTGGTATCTAGATGCTTAGTTTGCCAGCAGGTGAAACCGGAGAGGCAGAGGCCAGAAGATTTACTTCAGTAATTACTCATTCCAAAGTGGAAGTGGGAGAACATTACTATAGATTTTGTGTTCGGACTTTCACGATCTCCAGGAGGAAAAGACGTAATTTGGGTCATCGTTGATAGGTTGACCAAGTCGGCCCACTTTTTTCCTTTCAAGGTGGGTTTTTCTACGGAGAAGCTGGCTGAGATATATGTGAGACAGATCGTCATAATACATGGAGTTCCCGTCAGCATAGTCTCGGATCGGGATAGTCATTTCACTTCTCATTTCTGGAGGAGTTTGCAGGCGAGTTTGGGCACTCAGCTCAAGTTCAGTACTGCATATCATCCCCAGACAGATGGGCAGTCAGAGAGGACTATTCAGACTCTCGAGGATATGCTGCACACTTGTGTACTAGAGTTTGGGGGTTCTTGGGAGGTCCATCTCCATTTGGTAGACTTTGCTTACAATAATAACTACCGGGCTAGTATAGAGATGTCACCATTTGAAGCTCTGTACGGTCGAAGATGTCGTACTCCCTTATCATGGGACGATATTGGAGAGAGTTTTTCTTGGGCCAGAGATGGTGGTAGATGCAGCAGAGAAGGTTCAGTTGATCAGAGAAAGACTTCGAGTGGCGCAGGACAGACAGCAGCACTAGGCCGATAGCCACCGGAGACCTTTGGAGTTTGAGGTATAGTTTAGATTTTTGTTTTGTGCTTGTTATTGGTTGTTTGTTATAGATTAAGTTCTTAAGGTGGTATTTTATTCTAGGTGGGTGGTTTGGTGTTTCTGAGGATTTCTCCGACACGAGGCACGATTCGCTTTGGTGGAGGTAGAAAGCTTATTCCGTGATTCATCGGACCTTTAACTATTCTAGAGAGGGTCGATGCAATTGCTTATAGAATAGGCTTGCCACCTGCATTGGAGGGAGTGCACAACGTATTTCACGTGTCGCAGTTGAGATGGTACGTGGCAGATCCTAGTCATGTGTTGGATCACTTAGAGATATAGGTGGGCCCTACTCTTAGCTATTCAGAGCCGCTAGTTGAGATTCTGGATCGAAGAAAGAAGATGCTGAAGAACCAGACTATTCCTTTGGTACGTGTCGCATGGAGGCATCACTCTCCGGGGGAGTCTACCTAGGAAGAGAGGATGAAATACGAGAGCGTTATCCATATTTGTTTGTGCCTTGAGGTATGTTCTTTCATAGTTATGTTATGTTCTTTTGTTCTATTCTGTTATTTCCTGGGGGTAGTTTTCATCTTTGAATTTCGAGGACGAAATTATTTTAAGGAGGATAGACTTGTCACTACCATATTTCTAGGAAAGGAGTATTTTAGTCTGATAATTAATTAAATATTATGCATATTAAATAATTAATTATTATATTATTTAATTATTGTTAGATGTTAGTTATTGTTTTGGACTTGTGTTAGTTGATCTAACTAGTTTAGTTTAGACTCATGGACCAACATGTATTAATTGTTAGAATTGAGCCCAACTAGAAAGCCCATTGATTATGAGGATGATTAATTTAATTAAACCATTAGACTAGAACCTTCCTTCCTTAATTATTTTTTCATGAGAGGCCCCAAGGGATATAATAGATATTATATAGTGGCTTGAGAAAGAGGCAAGGGGGCCGGCCTATTAAAGGAGGGAGGAAAAGTTTCTCTCTCCTCTTTTCATTTGAAATCTAGATCTAGAATTTTCTATAACCAAATTTTCCTATTCCTACCTTATTTTTCTACCAAATTTTATTCTAATTCCTTTCCAAATCACCATTGGAGACTAGTGGAGTAAGGATCTAGAAGGAAAAAGGAAGGATCTACAAGTTGAAGGCCAATTTTATCATATTTGGAGGTTGCATTGGAAATCCATCTTCTAATAGGTATAATTCATTTTTTTCCTTAATTTAGGTTCTAAATCTGAGATTTAACCACGATAAATCAACCCATATGTATAGGCTAATCATAGGATTTGGTTTTGAGTTCATAGGAGGCCTATTGAGAAATTTATGGTGCTTTTTGTGTCAAATTTAGGAGAATTTCGAGATTAACACTTGTTGTATTTGTCAATTGGTCCTATAGATCAACTTGGCATGTGTTTGTGTGTTTGGGGCTAGTGTCGTATCCACAATTAGGTACGTGTAGGTCGTATCCCAATAATTTGCTAATACGTGTTAATTTGGAGGGTTTTCCTCCGACACGGGACTTTGTACATGTCATATTTTAACACAGATACGTAGTTATGTGCTTGACTCTTTGTATTGTTCATAAATAATATATTAGAATTGCTCGTTTCCTTCGGGGTACGTTTGGATGTGTGGTGGATTCGTGTCGCAAGCGTATCATAGATCTAGTGTAATACGAGTGCGATGCACTCCACGTATTTTTTGTGTTGCATTTCTAGATCTAATTTCTTTTGTTCTTAGTCATTTATAATAAATATATTTATATCTATGTATGTATGTATGTATGTATGTATATATATTGTTATGTATATATATACTTATATTTGTTAGTGTATCAAATATCTATATACTTGTGTGTTATATATATATATGTAGCTATACTTCTACATACGTAATAGCTATTAAATAAGTAGTGTATATATATAAGTTATGTGTATATATAAGTTATGTTATATATATATACTTGTATGTTATATATATATATATATATATATATATATATACATACATATATACATATATATATATACATATATATATATATATATATATATATATATATATATATATATGATACTATATCTATAACTATGTGTGTATGTTATACTATATGTATACATTTGTGGATATGTATATATATATATATTTATATGGATGAGCATGTATATATATAAATAGATATAGTTGGTATATATTAGTGTATATATAAGTATGTGCCATTGTATAAGAGAGGGGGCTCGACGCTTTAGCGACTACAGCTATAGCGACAGCAGCAGCTACAATGACAACAACAGCAGCAAAAATAGCGACCACAGCAGTAACAGCAACAGCAGCAGCAGTATTAGCAACAACAGCAACAACATTAGCGACGGCAGCAGTAACAACAACAACAGTAGCAGTATTAGCAATAGAAGCAATAACATTAGCGACGGCAGCAGCAGCAAAACAGTGACAACAGCAGCAGCAATAACGACAGCAGCAGCAAATGTAAGCTAGGGAGCAACAACGTGTATCGGGAAGGGCTAACAAGTTGTAAGTTAGCTAATTGGGTTAGTAGTATACGCATTGTTAGTATAATAGTTAGTAGTTACGGGTTATAGTTGGTAACTATACATATATCTATGTATGGGAAGGTATTAGTAAGTATCAATATGTATGATAAGGTATTAGTTAGATTCTAAACTATATATATTATAAGTATTGTTATATTTAGTAGCTAACTGATTAGCATATATTTAAGTTGAGTGTTAGCTACAAATGAGGATTTGACAATTACCTTGAGACACCAAGGTAAGTGCCAAGGTACTGAGGATCCCAAGGTATTGGGTTTTGGTACCAAGATGGGGATTTAGTAGTGCGATACCGCGTTGGTTCAAAACCAAGGTATCCATGTAGTCATTGTAATTAGGATTTTTATATTTAATATTGTTTGATATGCATATATGACTATTTTATATCTTTGTTTGTGTATCTTGCGATACGGTATCTTAGTATTCTAGATTTAGCTTGTATGACCTAGTTTCTTAGTGTATGAACCCAACATCATTGAGATAGACTCATGCAACCTAGAAATAGGTAGTTTGACCAAGTTTGACCGATTTAACTTAGAGTTGTTATAGTTTGACTGTTTGACTTTGAATGGCTTATTGACCTCGAAGTTGACTAGTTTAACATAATTTCTTTCGGAAATCTTGTATTGATGTTGCATTCCCTATCTAGGTCTTCGAGGTACTGTATCTGACATCTGTGAGACTATTCACCCAGATTCATACGAGTATATTCTCTGATATTTTCTCATTTATGATATCCTCTATGTTCATTGTATCTAGTGTAGATATCCATATTTTCTTGACACGATGGTTACACGGATTGGTATATCCGGATCTCGTCATGAGATATTATTCCTTGGTATATGGTGTATCTTATGCAAGACTTGTTTTATTAATTATTTTGTACATGTACAGACACTGATTCTCGGGAAGAGTTGATATCTTCTTGGGGAATCCTGTGCCATAGCGTACAATGGTTGGATCCACTATACCAGTCGGGGTTGGAGAGCATGTAGTGTATATATGTGATCATACCCATCATGTATCTTGTTTTTGTATAGTGTTAATCACACACCGCACGTATGATTAGCCAGGCCATAAATCTTGTATAAAGTTCCCAAGCCGATCACATGTTGAAGCTTGTACTCACTCACTTAGTCATTTAGTATTCTTGTTCATTGTCATATTGTTCATTCTTGTATTTATTTATAATATTTTCTTATTGTATATCTCTTGTATCTATTTTTACATCTTGTATATTCACATCTATTTACTGTTACATAGTTAATATCATTGATTAGAACTGCTGTTAGAGATGTACTATGCTCCTTTCCACACTAGATATATTTTTTCCAGATGACACTGAGGAGTGGTACCCTACACATTACGGGCCTCAAGATTTTGTGGGCTCAGAGTCAGAGACCCTGGCTTAGGAGGGACTTATCCTGACTGAGACAGATGACCCGGGACTTGTAGCTTCTTAGTATTCTTTTGTACTGGATTTGTCTCCAGCTTATTATTTAGTATTCCTTCAGACTCATTGATGTTATTATTTGTCATGACCTGCACCCGAAATTGGGCTACGAGTACGTAGGTACGTCCAGCCTACGCCGCAGCATCGGCGGTAGAACGTTGTCAAGGTCATTATACTATCTAAGCAATCTCACACGAGCATCCAATCTCCATAAGGAGGCACGGATGACACAATATAATATGTACAACATACTCAATCACATAACTACAACACGATAAGATATCGAAGAATAAAATAAAATGCAACACAAGTCTAAATATAAATAATCTAACTCAACAATAATATCCAAATCTCAACAAAGTATGCCGGAGACAAATCTGGTACCAAAATAATCTGCTAAAAGAGCCAACTGGATAACTAATGATTCCAGCTAGACCTCCCGGATTCACAACTGAACTACCAAGTCCAAGTCTGCAGCTACTCACCCTGTGGTCCATAAAATGTCAGACACCAGTCCTCTAAGGCATAGTCTGGAAAAATATTTCCAGTCAGGAAGAAGCAAAGTACATCTCAAATAACAGTTCTATTTAATTGATAAGGACTATAAAACAATAAACAGATGATGCTATATACTGAGAGAAGACAGTAAATAAATGCAATGGCAAAATAAAGAGACAGGCAGTGTAAAGAGACAAGCAATATAGGCAATATGATACAGTTAGTGCATATATGAAATGAAGAGAACGAGGTACAATATCATATACGGGTGATATAGTATATGATCTAAAATAGAGAACTGTAACTATTCTAACTGTTTGAAATAGTAGCTTCGATATGTGATCGGCTTGGAAACATGTACGAGAGCTATATGGCCTGGCTAATCATACGTGTAGAGTATGATTAACAATAATATTATTCTATACTTGTACAATATGGATTTGATCACATTTCTCACTAACTACTTCCCCGCCCCCAACTAGTACAGTGGATCCAACCATGACACGTCATGATACACGAGCAAGATCCAATCTATCATGTACAAGGTCTAAATATCAATGTCATGTACAATGTCAATACGATAATCAATGTAATATCTCATGACTGTAGATCCAATCTATATACTAGTCCGTGTAGCATAGTGTCAAGGATCAGATGTAACATTTCTAGATACTGAACTTATAGAAATTATCAAGTAATTGGAAATTATCAGAGAATGTACTCGCCTTGGGTCCTTAGCTAGTAATACCAATGTCCTATTCCAGAGTATCGCCTGGATGATCCAACAGTCCTATAGACATATCATAAATATAATATTTGCATCAGATGCTACACTAACACACAATCATAATACATTGAACTCAGGGGCTATGCCAGGTATGGCACTAGTCAACTAGGGTCAAGTGCACGTCTAATTGCGTGGGTGTCATTTTTGTAATTGCTGTGAATTCAGACAGTCGGTGATACGGGTCTCGCCAGTACGTCGGTGTACATATGGCAGTCAACTAACATTTACAGGGTTACAGGTCAATATAAAGACGGAATATCCGTAATTACACTTGGGTCGCCTAGTACCTATATATATATATATATATATATATATATATATATATATATATATTATACATATTACTACTAACATATACATTAATATCCATTTGGCACGAAAAAATAGATATGTGTATATATATATATATATATATACTTTAAATAAAAATTAATACTTTGTATATATATAACATATATTAGGGAGAGATATATACAATACGTATATATATTTATATATACTAAATAGAATTTAATATACTATATATATATATATGTATATATATATATATATATATATATATATATATATATATGTTTTAAAAATATACATGCCACATATTTATATAAATATATAACGACCAATATTTATATATACAAAAGAATACGTATGCTGAAAATATATACGTATATATTTACCAAGGAATAATATACGTATACTACATTTATACATATACCAATTAAATACTCATACCATATACGTATATATATATATATATATATATATATATATATATATATATATATATATATATATATATATGCGTATACATATACGAATCCTATACATTCAATGTATATACTACATACATACATACATGCATACATACATACATACATACATACATACATACATACATACATACATACATACATACACGCGTACGTGTACGCGAGGGGGGAAGAAACCGTACCTATGTGCGTGTATGACGACGACGAAGACGACGACGACGACGATGAGGGTGGTGGTCCTGGTGACGATAGTGGCCGGAGCTGGGATGGCAGGATATTGGAGGGAGGTGCTAGCGGTGAACGACTCACCGGAGAAGAGAGGCAGGTCGGGGAGTGGTTTGGATGGACTGGACTGACGATGGTGGTGGTACTGGTTCTCGTGGGGAACTCGAGGGGGACTTGGTCGGCTCGGCGTGGAGGGGCCTGGTGGTGGTGATAGTTCTGATGGTGGTGGTGGTGATAGCTCATGGTGGTGGTGGTGATAGTTCGTGGTGGTGGTGGTGATAGTTCGTGGCCGGAGGGACGAGCAGAGGGAGGTTGCAGTGGTGGTGCCGGAGGGACGAGGCAGAGGAAGGTCGGAGGGATTCGACGGGGGACTCGACTGAGGGGAAGATGGCTCGGGGAAGTCGAAGAAGAGGCTGGAGAAGGAGGACTGGTCGGGGAAGAAGTTGAAGCGAGGGGGAGATCGATGCACAACGGTGGTTGGTCGCTACAAGTAGTCACGGGTCAGCCGGAGTCGGTTCAGGTGAGCTCAACCGGTCTGCCGGAGTTGGGATGGCCGGATGTGCTGCGTGGTCGAGTCGGATGGGTGGCTCGGGGGAAGATGAACGGAATAGGGGGCCATGCTCGTGTCTGCGGGATGCACGATCGGCTGGGCGAGGCTACGGTCATCGAGGGCTAGGTGATGTGGAGCTGATGATCGGAGGAGTGGCGGTGGTTCTGATGGCGGTGGGTGGATCGACTGGCCGGGCCGGAGAGAGCTCGGGATGAGATGGCCGGCCGGGTGAACAGTGGGGGGAGTTGGTTTTTTCCTTCTCTTTTTTTTAAAAAGAAGGAGGAGAAGAAGAAGAAGAAAGAAGAAGAAGAGAAAAGGAAAAATTAGGAAAAATTACCTACAATTGAGTGAGAAGGGAGGAGATTGGGGCTTTCCTAGGTTTGGGGATTAGGGCTTACTTGGGAAGAGTGTGTGAAGAGACATTAAATAGGATGGTGTGTTTGTGGGTATGAGTGGTGTTGATGCTCCCATTTTGAATAGGTGGTCAGGATTTGACATGAGGAATTTACTCATGCAAGGAGAGGGGTTGGTTGACTAGTCAAATATTAGGGCTCTCCATTTGGTTTGAACCAATGGGGTGTTGACACATAATACAACATTTATAAATGAGCCCCCTTAAATTTGGGTATTTGCACAGACACATAAAATAATAAAAAATTGGTGGGCGATTTGGTGTTTGGTATTTTGTAGGGTGAGGGGGTATTGTGTGTTTTATATGGGCTTAATTAATGGGGTACTTGGATTAAATTGGAATTAAACGGGATTAGTCAAAGTTGGTATCCCCAATTTAATTAGAAACAAATGCAAGCGGTGTTCTAAAATTAATTAGAAATATATGAGGCTAAAATTAGGTTGGGACACAAATATCATTAGTGAAAAAGACTCAGAACAGAATATTATCCTAATTTGGGTTGCACGAAAAATGGGTCGAGATTGCCTCCAATTTCGATTGGAACGCACAACGATACAAAGTTGGAATTTATTTAGAAATTAAATAAACGTCCGCGCGAATATTGTGCGGCTAAAATGAAGCACAAGAGAGCATAATTATGAGTTACAAAAAGGTCAGAATGGAAGGCGGGCACGTCTAGAGTAAGGTTGTAAAATTTGTTAGAAGGCAAAAGCTAGGGTAGCGCTCCAAATATCGAAGCAACGGTAAGGCGCAACAATAAAATTATGGTAATCAATTACAATCCCAATAAATAATTTCTAAATGAGCAAATTAAATACAAAATCCTATAATTCGGTCAGGTGTTCATCTAGTGGGCCTCTAGGTCAAGTCTACCAGCTCAAACATTAATGAACACTGTATATATATAATATTATAAATATATATCTCATAAAATTATTTAAATTAAATACGCATATCATGCAATCATTTAAAATAACTACCACAATATTAATAATATATAAAAAGTCAAAAATACCCCAGTTTTTAGAATTTGGTAGTGACAAGTCTACCCTCCTTAAAAGAATTTCGTCCTCAAAATTTAAATCCTCAATAGTAGTGTTTATTCATTATATATTATTTTCCATCAAATCTAGATTCATTAAACCATTTAATCATAAAGTAAATCCATATTGCTATTCCACAAAATTTTCAAAATTATATAATCGTCGTATTCCTGAAAATCTTCGGAGTAAAATCAAATTATATTTTTTTATCACAATTTCCTCCAAAATTTTAAGTTAATAATTAAATACTCAAAATTTAACATCCAATACTCTAATTAAAATTTTTAAAATGCACATTTAAAAATTTAAGAAATCCCATATAAAAACACTAATCCATAAATCCAATCGCTGCATATTTATAAAATATAAATCCTCATCCCGGAAATCGAATTCAAACACTAATCCATTAATGATCTTATTCCTTGATCTCTTTTTTTTCCAAAATACTCAAACAATGCGATACTTATGAAATCTTCATATGCAACATTCATAATATAAATTTTAAAATTCATATCTTGCAATCAAATATATATAATGATAATCTCCTTAATTTCCTCAAGTTTTTAATGATAAATTATATCATAATCAATAAATCATCAATTCTACCATATTAAATTCTTAACTTCTCATTTAAATTAATGTTTATCCTCAAATTTTAATGATAATTTTGATCATATCTCAATCTTCATAAAATCAATGATTCATCAATCCTGTCATATTAAATTCTTAACTTCTATTTAAATTAATGATTATCCTCAAAATTTAAGCATCTTGTCCTTCTTGTCAAGTCATAACCTCTTCATAAATCTTTGCTATAGTCAAACCCCAATAATCATGGTCTAAGAAAATTTTACCTATAGTCATACAACATACAATCTAGAGGAAACATGCATGGTTATGGTCTGTTTTGTCATGTATTGCAGTCTCCGTCAGGGTGTACTACTAACTACATTCTAACAAGGAAATCACGAATACAACTACGGTACTAAGGAATCAATCAATCAATCAAATAGAGAGGACAGAAGGAAAGAAGGAACAGAACCTGCTAACACGTCACCTAGAGTATCGGTCTCCTCGACCGTCATCGCAAATGGTTCGCCCTGCTGGGGTGGCTCCCTCCGCGAGTGCTGAGCAATATACGGTTCCACATGTGGCCTAACTGGATCTCTATAATTTGGAGCTGCACGCTGGCCGGGAAGATAAAGAACTCGAAGACAATCCCTAACTCGATGTCCCGCAGCACCGCAATGCAAACAAAGTCCTAGCCTCGTTCTACATCTCTCCCAAAGGTAACTTGGCTTCTTATAGAAATGATAAGTCTGCTGTGTCTCTCACGGAGGCTGCTGCTGATCCTGCTGAACACGAACTGGTGCCTGGTACTGCTGTTGATGCGGAAACGCCTATGGCTGTTGCTGAATATGAACTGGTGCCTGGTACTGTTGTTGATACTGAAACGCCCACGGCTGTTGCTGAATATGGGGATGCTTGGCCGGTCCTGCGCTACCATTCATATCTCCAGAAATATTGTGACTCCTCTTAGGCCTGAGATCCAGATCCTCTTCTGCAATCTGGGCATCCATCAAGATACCCTCAAAGGTAGCGGTACGACAACCAGAAGTGCGCGACCTAATCTCTCTCGTCAGCCCCTTTCTAAATTTCTGGGCTCGATCTCCTGGGTCCCGAATCATAGACAATGCAAAATTGCTCAATTGACAGAATTCTGCAGCGTACTCATCGACCGACATATTTCCTTGGACCAAGTCATGAAACTGACTTTCCAAGGTTCCCAATGCCACGTCGGGGAAGAACTTCTCCTTGAAGAGCTCCTTGAAGGTCTTCCAAGTAAGTCCTTGTGCATTAAGTCTCGGCTCCGTGCGATACCACGTGAGTGCGATATCGAACATCTGACTGCCAGTCCCCTCTATCCGTAAGCTCTCCGAAATCTGGGCCAATCGCAGGCTCCTCTCTATGTCCTCTAGCCAGTCGTCAGCGTAGAGTATCCCTTCGATACCCTTGAACTCTCGAGGCATCATCCTCTTGAAGTCCACTATAGTGCCTGATCTCTGCTGTTGCTGGCCAGGAAACTGCTGGTATTGTGCTACTCTCTCCACAGATTGGAGAGCCACCTGATGAGCATTCTCCATGCTCTCTCTTATCAGCTCAATTTATGCATGGTGCGCTTTTGCTTGCACCCTATGAGCCTCAGCATGAACTCGCTGAGCGTCTGCCGTCACTCTCTGGGCATCTACCATGCCCAGGATCAAAGTAAACATCTGTGCCCCGTCAATGGGCACACCTCCGGAAAACGAAGTCGGTAGAGGAGGAAGGTTGTCCGTCACAGCTGCGACAATCCTCTGAACAGGTGGGGGAGAAGGACCCCCAAAAATTACAGATACTCCCATATGCATCAGAGATGTAGGAGGAACTACGGGTGTCTGTCCATCAGGTAAAGAGGTGGCAGACCCCTCTAAAGCTGATGCTCCCACTCTCATAGATCTTGTCTTCGGCGACATCTTGAAGACAGACCCAAAGAATCAATTAAGGCAATAAATGCGATATCATCAAGGAAGGACAGTAAAGTTCTAAAGAAGAAATATTCAGAAGGAAAATAGGGATAACAAGATAAATATATTGGAGATATTCCTAGTTGTGATTGAGTATTCGCTCTCACCCTAGTATCCTATGTCCTAGATCCTATCGTAGGTACGCAGTAGTGTAACTAAGATGTCACACTACCACAACATCGCACAACTTGTGAAGTCTGACCTGCATGGGCCGCCACTAAAAATGTGTCACGACCCGCACCCGGAATTGGAGCACGAGTACGTGGGTACGTCCAGCCTACGTCGCAGCATTGGCGGTAGAACGATGTCAAGGTCATGATACTATCTAAGCAATCTTACACGAGCATCCAATCTCCATAAGGAGGCACGGATGACACAATATAATATGAATAACATACTCAATCACATAACTAAAGCACGATAAGATATCAAAGAATAAAATAAAATGCAACAAAAGTCTAAATATAAATAATCTAACTCAACAATAATATCCAAATCTCAACAATAATATACCAAAGACAAATCCAGTACCAAAATAATCTGCTAAAAGAACTAACTGGATAACTAGTGATTCCGGCTAGACCTCCCGGAATCACAACTGAACTACCAAGTCCAAGTTTGCAACTACTCACCATGTGATCCATAAAATGTCGGACACCAGTCCTCTAAGGCATAGTCTGGAAAAATATTTCTAGTCAGGAAGGAGCAAAGTACATCTCAAATAACAGTTCCATTTAATTGATAAGGACTATAAAACAATAAACAGTTGATGCTATATAGTGAGAGAAGACAGTAAATAAATGCAATGGCAAAATAAAGAGACAGGCAATATAAAGAGATAGGCAATATAGGCAATATGATACAGTCAGTACATATATTAAATGAAGAGAACGAGGTACAATATCATATACGGGTGATGTAGTATATGATCTAAAATAGAGAACTGTAACTATTCTAAGTGTTTGAAATAGTAGCTTTAATATGTGATCGGCTTGGGAACATGTACGAGAGCTATATGGCCTGGCTAATCATACGTTTGGAGTATGATTAACACTAACATTATTTTATACTTATACAATATGGATTTGATCATATTTCTCATAACTACTTCCCCGCCCCCAACTAATATAGTGGATCCAACCATGACACGTCACGATACACGAGCAATATCTAATCTATCATGTACAAAGTATAAATATCAATGTCGTATACAATGTCAATACGATAATCAATGTAACATCTCATGACTGCAGATCCAATCTATATACTAGTCCGTGTAGCACAGTGTCAAGGATCAGATATAATATTTTTAGATACTGAACTTATAGAAATTATCAAATAATTGGAAATTATCAGAGAATGTACTCGCCTTGGGTCCTTAGCTGGTAATACCAATATCCTGTTCCAGAGTATCACCTGGATGATCCAACAGTCCTATAGATATATCATAAATATGACATTTGCATCAGATTTTATACTAACACACAATCATAATAAATTAAACTCAGGGGCTATGCCAGGTATGGCACTAGTCAACTAGGGTCAAGTGCGCGTCTAATTGCGCGGGTGTCGTGTCTGTAATTGCTGTGAATTCAGACAGTCGGTGATACGGTTCTCGCCAGTACGTCGGTGTACATATGGCAGTAAACTAACATTTACAGGGTTACAGGTCAATGTAAAGACGGGGTATCCGTAATTAACCTTGGGTCGCCTAGTACCTATATATATATTATACATATTACTACTAACATATACATTAATATCCATTTGGTACGAAAAAATAGATATGTGTATATATATATACTTTTAATAAAAATTAATACTTTGTATATATATAACATATATTAGGGAGAGATATATACAATACGTATATATATGTATATATACTAAATAGAATTTAATATACTATATATATATATATATATATATATATATATATATATATATATATATATATATATATATATATATATATATATATATATATATATATATATATATATATATATATATATATATGTTTTAAAAATATACATGCCACATATTTATATAAATATATAATGACCAATATTTATATATACAAAAGAATACGTATGCTGAAAATATATACATATATATTTACCAAGTAATAATATACGTATACTACATTTATACATATACCAATTAAATACTCATACCATATATGTATATATATATGTATATATATATATATAAATTAACATATATTATGAATACGGATATACTAATTTATATATATTGAATACATATATATATAAATAGAGAAATAGAATATATATATATATATATGTATATGCGTATACATATACGAATCCAACACATTCAATGTATATACTACATACATATATGCATACATGCATACATCCATACATACATACATAGGTACACGCGTACGTGTACGCGAGGGGGGGAGAAACCGTACCTGTGCGCGTGAACGACGACGGCAAAGACGACAACGACGACGTGGGTGGTGGTCCTGGTGACGATGGTGGCCAGAGCTGGGATGGCCGGATGCTGGAGGGAGGTGCTGGCGGTGAACGGCTCACCGGGGAAGAGAGGCAGGTCGGGGAGTGGTTTGGCCGGACTGGACTGACGATGGTAGTTGTGCTGGTTCTCGCTGGGAACTCGAGGGGGGGTGGTCGGCTCGGCCTGGAGGGGCCTGGTGGTGGTGATAGTTCTGATGGTGGTGGTGGTAATAGCTCGTGGTGGTGATGGTGATAGATCGTGGTGGTGGTGGTGATAGTTCGTGGTTGTGCTGATAGTTCGTGGCCGGAGGGACGAGCAGAGGGAGGTTGCAGTGGTGGTGCCAGAGGGATAAGGCAGAGGGAGGTTGGAAGGATTCGGCGGGGGACTCGACTGAGGGGGAGATGGCTCATGGAAGTCGGAGAAGAGGCTGGAGAAGGAGGACTGGTCGGGAAAGAAGTTGCAGTGAGGGGGAGATCGATGCACAGCGGTGGTTGGTCGCTGCAGGCGGTCACTGGTCGGCCGGAGTCGGTTCAGGTGAGCTCGACCGTTCTGCCGGAGTTGGGATGGCCGGATGTGCAGCGGGGTCAAGTCGGATGGGTGGCTCGGGGGAAGATGAACGGAGTAGGGGGGGCATGCTCGGTCTGCGGGATGCACGGTCGGCTGGGCGAGGCTACGGTCGACGAGAGCTAGGTGATGTGGAGCTGATGATCGGAGGAGTGGCGGTGATTCTGATGGCGGTGGGTGGATCGACTGGTCGGGCCGGAGAGAGCTCGGGATGAGCTGGCCAGCCAGGTGAACAGTGGGGGGAGTTTGTTTTATTCGCTCTTTTTTTTAAAAGTAGGAGGAGAAGAAAAAGAAGAAGAAGAAGAAGAAGAAGAAGAAGAGAAAAGGAAAAATTAGGAAAAATTACCTACGGTTCAGTGAGGAGGGAGGAGATGGGGGCTTTCCTAGGTTTGGGGATTAGGGCTTGCTTGGGAAGAGTGTGTGAAGAGACATTAAATATGATGGTATGTGTGTGGGTATGAGTGGTATTTTTGCTCCCATTTTGAATGGGTGGTCAGGATTTGACATGAGAAATTTACTCATGCAAGGAGAGGGGTTGGTTGACTAGTCAAATATTAGGGCTCTCCATTTGGTTTGAACCAATGGCGTGTTGACACCTAATGCAACATTTGCAAATGAGCCCCCTTAAATTTAGATATTTGCACAGACACATAAAATAATAAAAAATTGGTGGGCGATTTGGTGTTTGGTGTTTTGTAGGATGATGGGGTATTGTGTGTTTTGTATGGGCTTAATTAATGGGGTACTTAGGATTAAACGGGATTAGTCAATGTTGGTATCCCCAATTTAATTAGAAACAAATGCAAGCGGTGTTCTAAAATTAATTAGAAATACATGGGGCTAAAATTAGGTTGGGACACAAATATCATTAGTGAAAAAGACTCAGAACAAAATATTACACTAATTTGGGTTGCAAGAAAAATGGGTCGAGATTGCCTCCAATTTCGATTGGAACGCACAACGATACAAAGTTGGAATTTATTTAGAAATTAAATAAACGTCCGTGACGAATATTGTGTGACTAAAATAAAGCATAAGAGAGCATAATTATGAGTTACAAAAAGGTCAGAATGGAAGGCGGGCACGTCTAGGGCAAGGTTGTGAAATTTGTTGGAAGGCAAAAGCTAGGGTAGCGCTCCAAATATCGAAGCAACGGTAAGGCGCAACAATAAAATTACGGTAATCAATTACAATCCCAATAATTAATTTCTAAATGAGCATATTAAATACAAAATCCTATAATTCGGTCAGGTGTTCATCTAATGGGCCTCTAGGTCAAGTCTACTAGCTCAAACATTAATGAACACTGTATATATATAATATTATAAATACACATCTTATACAATTATTTAAATTAAATACGCTTATCATGCAATCATTTAAAATAACTACCACAATATTAATAATATATAAAAATTCAAAAATACCCCTATTTTTAGAATGTGGTAGTGACATTATTTTAGACTTATGAGTTGTATGTGACTATTCTATTCTTTATCATATTCATGCTTATTTCTATCTTAGATCTGTGATTGAGTATATTGATATTATTTGTGGCTCAACATATTGTTAGATAGATTACCCAAACATCGTTCTACCACCGATTCTGTGGCATAGGCGTGGCATTGTTCCTGACTTGTACCCTTACATCGGGTGCGGGTCGTGAAAAATTCTTAATCGAACCATGTTCTAGCAGGGGCTAGCCGAGCCAAGAATTACCGCATATCACATAGTAGTATGCATCGGTCCCTCTTTAGTCCACTGTTCTAAGATCGTATAGAACACATAGTATAATATAATAGTCGAATATTGTCATCTACTAATGAGGATTTAATCAATATTCATGGGGGCCAGCCTTCACTCCGTACATAATGATTGAGGGTGGCTAGTTAAGCACGATCTCAGAATTTCATCCCTCCCATTGCTTTACATGTTTTAGTTCCCTAGTTAACCCTACGGTTGGCTGGAATCATATGGCGTGGTCACATGTTACTCTCCTTACATGTCGTACCGTATTACAGGCACACTAGATACGAATCCACTTTGTCACTTTGCAGTTCAACTTGGATTCACCCCAGCGTGATGCAACAGTCCACAAATTCTAGCCACGCTTGGTTATTGACCAACTATCATGTCCATGCTGGAGAAATTTACTACATCATATGTCGCTTAGAACATAGGCACACCTTGGTGTGAAACATGTAACATAATTACGTAGAAATACATAGCACATTGTAAGTATATCAGCACAGATACCAATAGTCGAGTCAAGTTACCAATCATTAGTAAATCATATGAGTTCTAGCACATAGCAATACGTAGGTTGAGTCAGGGACATAGGTAGTCATAGTCACTTGGCAGCATGGTCTATCTCTATTCATAGTCGGGTCAAGCTTATAGTCAGGTTCAACACATGGTCACTCAGTTCACATGCATTCCAATCATCAATATCACACATAGAATCACAAAAATTTAATAAAGCATTAAACCAAAAAAAATCAACAAATCATGCACACAGGTCCTCATAGGGTCAGGGACGTATAGAGTCAGTGTCGCATAAGCTCAGACCATATAGGTCGCATGGTTTGCATGGGTCGCATGAGTCGCGTGGGTCACATGAGTCATGCCGCATAGGCTCAGGCCGCATAGGTCGCATGGGTCGCATGATTCGCATGAGTCATGCCGCATAGGCTTAGGCCTCATGGGTTATATGAGTCCGGCCGCATGATCTCAGACCGCATGGGTCATATGAGTCGGGTCGCATGAGCTCAGACCTCATAGGTCGCATGATTCAGGCCGCATGATTTTAAGCCGTATGGGTCACATGAGTCGGGCCACATGAGCTCAGACCGCATAGGTCGCACGGAAAGTTTGCCTCCCCCAATAGCAGGTTCATCCATTGCAGAAAGCTCCCAAAAATCGAAATAATATTTTCTTCATAAAATTTTTATTTTAACTCCGTATCAAGTGAACCAAAAGCTAAAATACTCGAAATGAAGTGCTCTATCCATCCCTAAAACTATTTTTCGAAATTACCATATTTCAGTAGATCAAAACTACCAAAAATTAAGGAACCCATGAAGACCCTAAACTTTAAATGTAGATCTATTCAAATTCACCCATTAAAACCGAAAACTCCAAGTACTAAAAGTATTTAAAATTATCATGAGAACATAATAGACTAATAAAATACAAGATAAAATAAGAATTAGAAATTAGAAGATTTCTCCATGTGGTGCAAGGTGTACTTGCCTAGAAATGAAAGAAAGAGGAGAAAATAAAGAATGAGGGAAAAGAGAGAAATAAGTTAGCTTATATTGCTAGGATTTAAGGTTAAGACTATGGGTTAAACTCATGAATAAACCAACCCAATAATTAAACCATGGGTCTAATTGAACCAAAAAATGGGTCTAGTCTCCATGATATGCAACATAATCAACATGCAAGCAACAAATAATATGAGGAAAGAAACTAATATGATCCAAATACGTATATTAGGAACGGAGAGCGATATCTCTACCCACCTTAGAAAAATTTCGTCCTCGAAATTCAAACCTAAGCCTAGCTAGAGAAATCAGAACAAGCACTACGCTAACTACAAGATCATATACACATGCAATCAAATTTAAGCATATAATAAAGAAAAATAGTGTCACATATTATGGGTAAACGAATCACAAGATTTGAGATACAAAGGCATAGGAATGAATATACCTTCCATGTTGAACAAGTATAGATCCCGAGATCGAATACCATCCTCGCGCTCCCACGTTGACTCTCCCAAAGGATGATGACCCCAAGCAACCCGGACATGATGGATAGTCCAATTCATGAGCACCTTCTCCCTTCGGTCCAAAATGGATACGGGTTGCTCCTCGTAAGACAAATTAGTACCAACGACTAGCTCAAAATGGTCGAGGATATGACTCAGATCCGGGACATACCTACGCAATTGAGACACATAAAATACATCGTGCAATATCGCCCACCCTTTCGAGAATATCGAACGGACCGACGTATCACGGATTAAGCTTTCCGCGAACCCCAAATCTAATAACTCCACGGGTTGGCAAAATATGCAAGAATACGTGGTCGCCGACACAAAACTCTAAAGGCCTACGATGCTGATCTGCCCAATGTCGATTTCTATCTTATGCAACCCGAAGTTTCTCTCTGATCTGCTTGACAACTTCTACTGTCTGCATGATCATCTCTAGGCCTAACATCTTTCGCTCACCTATATCAACCGATGCCAACGGTGATCTACACTTTCTCCCATACACCGGTGCCATCTGAATACTTGCTTGATAATTGTTATTATATGAGAACTCAATGAGATAAAGGTAATCTTCCCAAGACCCTCCAAAATCTAAAGTACAAGCTCAAAGCATATCTTCCAAGGTCTGGATGGTTCTCTCTGATTTTTTTCCGTTTGAGGATGGTAGATAGTACTGAATCTCAACTTGGTGCCTAATCTTCCAAAAATTTGAAGTGAATCGAGTGTCTCGATCTGATACAATGTTTATTGGGATATCGTGTTGTCTTACTATCTATCGCATGTATATCTTTGCTAACTGCTCTATAGATTGTCCTTCTCGAAAGTGAAGAAAGTGAGATATTTTTGTGAGACGATCTACTATTACCCAAACTATATCATGACCAGTCGGGGATCGAGGTAAACCGGTCACAAAGTCCATCATGATATATTCCCACTTCCACTCCAAAATAGGAAGCAGATATAATAATCCTATCGATCTCTGCTGGTCAGCCTTTACTTGTTGGCATACCAAACACAGAAAAGAAATCGTGTTATCTCCCTGTTCATCCCGTTCTACCAAAAATATTGTTTGATGTCTTGATACATCTTGGTACCTCATAGATGAATTGAATACTGGGAACTGTGTGACTCGGTCATTACTTCTTGCCGGATATCTCCACTTGGTAAACAGAGACGATTTCCAAACCTAAGGGTTCCATCTGAATGAATCGTCAACTATTTCCTGAGTGCAGACTCATATTTTGCCCGAAGCTTCTGAACTTTTGGATCCTGTACCTGAGCTTCCTTAATCTTCTTTATAATGGTAGATTATACCTGTAAACTAGCTAATACTCCTACGTCCTATGGAAGTACTACCTCGATCCCCATCTCTCGAAGATCTTCTAAGATGTGTCACTGTGATGTCAACATAAATGTACTACATCTCCTGCTAAGAGCATCTTCTACCACATTTGCCTTGCCTGGATGGTACTGAAGTTCCACATCATCGTCCTTTATCAATTCTAGCTACCTCCTCTGCCTCATGTTCAAGTCCTTCTGGTGAATACATACTTTAAGCTCTTGTTATCCGTAAATATTTATACTCGATCATCATACAAGTATTACCTCCACAGCTTGAGTGCAAATACTACCGTCGATAACTCCAAATCATAAATCAGATAAGTCTTCTTATGATCTCGAAGTTGTCGTGATACATACGCTATCACTCTTCTATGTTGCATTAACACACACCCAAGTCCTTTGCCTGACGTGTCACAATACACTATAAACCCTTTAGAACCCACTGGAAGCATGAGAATCAGAGCTGAAATCAATCTCTTCTTTAATTCATCAAATGATGTCTGGCACTCTGCTGACTAAACTTAGCCTCCTTGTACGTTAATCAAGTCAGATATGCTAAAATTCTTAGAAAATCTGCCATGAACCTTCTGTAGTATCCTGCCAATCCTAGGAAACTATGCACTTTAGCTACTATCTTAAGAACTGGCTAACTCTCTGTCACGACCCGCACCCGGTTATTCGGGCACGAGTGTGTGGGCACGTCCAGCCTACGCCGCAGTGTCGGCGGTAGTACGCTGTCTAGGTCATTTCTGGGGTCAAAAAGCATCTATCTCATCCACAATAATGAACATGTAAGAATAATCACAGGAAAAAGGAATGCTAAGATTTCATAATATTTAATCTGTGACAACTAAACCACAGTTAATACAAGCCAGAAGATAAATCGGGGATAAACCCGAGTATGTGCTGAAAGGAAATAAAATAATAACTAACTGGCTACTCCTCCTCAAAGGTAGTCTCCGGAGTGGGAACCGGCTTCTCAACTGTGTCACCTGCTAACTCATAGGGGCCATAATAGGTAGGGGCAAAGTCCTCATCATCGCCTAAAATAACGGATCCAGTCAGGAAAGGAGCAAAGTACACAATGCACAACAAGATTAAACTAAATATTCATGACAATTAAAAAGAACTGACAGGTATCATGTTGAGGATATGTATAAATAAATAGTAACAATAACTAAGAGTTAATTGCTGTAAGACAGGGACATGAATAAAACAGGAACAAGGTGACAGGAAAATGAATTACAACCAGGCAATAGGAACTGTAACAAGACAAGAAACTATGTGTGTGAACTTGTGTATTTAGAATACCTAGTTGGCATGTAGGGGTCTATAAGGTTAAACCGGCCGTCATAGACGGCTATTAATCACGAATAATCGAGATCCGGCTGATGGACAGTCGTGTACCAACAGCTATTAAACATGGCAAGGGTCAGGGTAAACTACATGCCTTTCAGTATTCTCCCACCCGACATGAAAACAAGACATGAAATACAGTATCCAAGACATAAAATCCAGAATTCTAACACTACGTGTAATCATCAAGGGTACTAGTAGAGCAGGGAATTAATTATCACAATATAAAGAATAAACTTGAAGTGCCGGTACTTGCCTGTTGTTTGGATCTGATTAATTTTGGCTCTCGGAGAATTTCCAGAGATGAGTCCAAAAGCTGAAATAGATATTACCATCATGCTCAGAAGATGTCAAATAGCTAGAAACGCCTGTCCTTGGGTCCAATTTGGAGACAAGGGCAAAAACGACAGTTTCGGGTCAAAACGGGGTCCGCCGGTGGGCCCGCTTTGCACCGAAAAACGTGTCCGGATCAAAGGTCTCCAAATTCACCAAACTTAGTGTCAACAGGTCAGGAACGCTGATACGAACCCAACGGAACTTCCAGATTTGGATTCCGATGAGCCGAACACAAAATCGCCCGTCGAGTGGGGCCTATGGGGCCCACGACACGCGATTTCGTCAACGTTCTCAGAATCGAACCAAACTTGACCCACAGGACCAGCGTATCGCTACGAGTCCGATGGCGCAAGTTTCGTCTCGATCTGACGAGTATACACGAAGTTAGGGCAAATTGCCGAAAAGGCGGATATGGGGCGATGTCCGCGGATACGCGTTGATTTTGGTGTGCACGCACACCCGAATCAGCTTCCACGAAAACTCACACGTCCGTATCGACGAGGCGTACGTATCTGTGAAGACCGCACGCGACCAAGTAGTCCCGTTTGGCGGGGCGCACTCAGTTCCGGGGTGAAACAGGGTCTGGTTTTTCCTGTTTTTGGATCTCGGTGTGCGATCACCACAGGACGCGATGCCCCGAACAGTTTGTCCGGACACCGAGAGGGTCATACAGGCTTCACAACGCAATTTACGGAATTGGAAACAGAGCTACGAGGCGAAAGTTACACGTACCTGAAGGGGACCTGAAAATCAGGGTCGAGACGTGTCCGTGTCGTGTCCGACACGGAATCTAAATTAGGGTTAGGGTTAGGGCTTCTGGCCGGCTACGGCGGCTGAGGGCGTCGCTGCGGTGGGGGAGGCCGACCGGAGGGCTCGGGCGGCGCCGGCGAGCTTGGCGGAGGCGGCGCAGAGGCCGGAGGCGGCCGGAGCGGCTGGAGTTGGTGCCGCTGCTGCTGCTCGGTTGCTGAGGGGAGGAGACGGCGGCCGGTGGCGCGCGGCGGGGCGAGGGGGCGCTGGCAGAGCTAGGCGAGGCGGTCGGCGAGGCGCCGGAGGAACACGGCGGCGAGGTTCGGGTGGCCGGAGAGTTAGGGTTAGGGTGAGGGTGAGGGTGGTGGCCGGAGGAGACGGGTGCTCGGGGTTTTATAGGTGGAGGGGGCGGTTAGGGCAGCCGGGACGGGCGGAGGGAGAGGGGACGTGGCGCGGGGAGCGGGGAGCGGGGCGTGGAACGGCCGGCGCTGCGCGCGGAGGCTGGCGCGGGCTGCGGGCGACGTGGGGCTGGGGGAGACGGTCGTGCGGGTCGGAGGCGGCGGGTCGGGTCTGGGCAGACCCGACCCGACCCGGATGGCAGGCGGGCTGGGTAGCTGGGCCGGCTGGGCTGGGCTGTTGGGCCGGTCCACTGGGCCGGGCCGGCCCAGAAGAAATAAAAATAAAATAAAAATAATAGAAATAATAATAATAATAATATAATAATAATAATAACAGTTTTAATTTAATTAATTAATTAAAATTAGTTTTTAGGCATTTAAAAATAGTTCTGAGGCCCAGAAAAATCCAGAAAAATTACCCTAAGTCCAGTTTTCTATTTTACACCCAAAAATGTTATTTTCATGATATTTTAATATTATTTATTGCCAATTAAAAATCATTTATTAATTAAAAACCTTGATTTTAATTACAGAAAATTCCCAGAAAATTCCAGAAAATTGGAAAAAATCCAAGATTTAATAATTTGAAAATTCAGGGGGTTTACAACCTACCCAACTTACAAAAATTTTGTCCTCGAAATTTAAAATTAAGCCATACTCTGTTAACCCTTCATGTACATCAATCGCAATCTCCTTGCGATAATTTAAATTCTAATCATGTCCACTGCAACCACTTCAAGGCTAAGACGACTACTTGTTCCCATCAAAATTCAACCTATGGTTATTACTTCTTACTTCCTCAAATTATCTACAAGCAGATTTTTTATTTTTAGTCCATATAGTATTTTCAAGATGACCTTGCCTCACGATTCGAATTATCATAATTCCTCTAGAAGTGATTCGAGTCCAATAATATTTGTATGTTTCAGCCCTTTTAAATTACATTCACATCCTCAATATTCCAACTAGGTAGTCCAACCATCAACTTTTAAATTCTTAATTCAAATCATCAAATTAAAAAAATAATTTAATTGTAGTCCACCAATGTTCAAGTCTGAATTACATCCTCTAAATTCAAGTTGACAATTTTACTCTCATTATTCAAAATTAAATCATGCACCTAGGATGTAACTATTGGGTCCTCGATATCAATTCATTAATCATCTTAGTCACTCCTCTAAATTTTCAAAAATTTAGAATGGCTTGCTTCTTCCAATCTAACCTTACTCGGTCACAATCCAAAGAACATTCCCCTCGAGTTGACAATTGTATTGCTACCCAACTTAGAATTTACCCATTCATCACAAAAGACTATATACTTTAAGAAAAATTTCCTTAATATGGTTACTCATGTCATTCAATCCTCGAAATTTCAACGCCGATCATATCACATATGATATGTCCTCAATTACGAAAGGTTAGTCCTCAAGTATGTGATCGGCCTAAGTGGCATATCTAGTACTATCTATGTATCAAACTTATACCAAGCACATGATTTCGTCTTCCCGAAATAAGGGAAGACGAGGATCAATAATAAAGAGTTCAAGGGTGGGGTGATAGAACAGAAGTATAGGGATCAAGGCGTTTAAAGAATTCTAGTGGGATTTGTCAGGCGGTTATGGATTGAGGTTCTATTCTGGTAGTCATTTATTCGTATGCTCGTATTAGTTTAGTTATGTAACTGATACGATATGCTCAGCATGTCTAGGTCAAGTATATTTGTCTACTAATCACTACGTATCTCAATCCACGTAAAGTAGTCGTGCGAAGTGCGAATCAAAATGCACTAAGGTTGATCAGACCGTAATACACTGATTCTGAACAGACACTTGTATTAGTGTACGCGTCCAATAATACACGTGTCATGAACAAGCCTGATAAAGAGTAAGCTTGCAAAACTAGGCTATAGAATAGCAGCATAAACAAAGTACATCAAAATTAAGTGCGCTAGATGATGATGAAAGGAGGTACAAAATTTAAATTCACATAATAAGCAAAATAACAGAAGACTCTACAATCTCCACAGTTATTAAATATAAAAGCATACCAGGTTATTAGCAAGTTCAAAATTACTAGGTTGGGGCTGAGGTCACGAACCAATAGGCACAAGCTAAAATAATACTAGAAAACGGTATCTACGAATCACTTACGTGCATTAGTGACTCTAAGAGTCTGCACGTTCTCCACGGTCATCGCGTAAGCTTGTCCGTGTTCTAGGAGCAGCTGCACAGTCCCTCACTTGATGTGCTGCTGATCCACAATATAGACAGACACCTAGCCTCTTTCTACAATCCTTCCAAATGTGACCTTATTTTTTACAAAAGCCACAAGTGGGAACTCGTTGGTTCTGCCCTTGGGTTGGATTCATCTGTGGTCGCTTTGCAGCTCTTTCCTGCTGTGCTTGGTCTGGTGCTGACGCATACGGCCGCTTCCGGCTAGACTCGATCCTTGTGGTGCACTCCACAGGTCGTGCTGCAGTAAGGACGTTCTCGTCGAAGGTAATTGCATTTGAACTGCTTGGCTTACGTGAATCCGAGCTAATTCTGTCGATGAAGTTCTCCGCTTGGTTTTGCTGAGTTTCTTGTTGAACCTTCTGATAGGCTTGCATCATTATGTAGAACATGCGGAACATCTGCTGTTCGTCCATAGGCGGTCCCGATGGGAAGGAAGGCATCGATGGAATAGGCTGCGTCGAGGGTGGAATGCCATCTTGACGGATTATTGAGGCAGGCTGACTTGCTTGACTGCCTTGTGATGATTGGCCTTCACCGACTGGTATCACATCGTTTCCTTGGGTAATCACAACGGTTTGTGGTGTTTCTGCATGAGTCTCGTTGCTGGCTTGTGGGTCCATCTCCCTGTATCCAAAATAACCAATAAGAGGCGCACAGGAATCAAGGCAAGATGCAAGTTCATATTAGTTCGAATACGATACAGATATCAAAAACGATTCAAGCAAGTGGATGAGATCCTATAAACTTATCCTAGCTTTATTGCAGGCCTGTTCGGTCCCTGAGTTGAAACCGAACAATTTAGTCGTTGGACCTACATGGGCCACCACAAAAACGTGTCACGACCCGCACCCGGTTATTCGGGCACGAGTGCGTGGGCACGTCCAGCCTACGCCGCAGTGTCGGTGGTAGTACGCTGTCTAGGTCATTTCTGGGGTCAAAAAGCATCTATCTCATCCACAATAATGAACATGTAAGAATAATCACAGGAAAAAGGAATGCTAAGATTTCATAATATTTAATCTGTGACAACTAAACCACAGTTAATACAAGCCAGAAGATAAATCGGGGACAAACCCGAGTATGTGCTGAAAGGAAATAAAATAATAACTAACTGGCTACTCCTCCTCAAAGGTAGTCTCCGGAGTGGGAACCGGCTTCTCAACTGTGTCACCTGCTAACTCATAGGGGCCATAATAGGTAGGGGCAAAGTCCTCATCATCGCCTAAAACAACGGATCCAGTCAGGAAAGGAGCAAAGTACACAATGCACAACAAGATTAAACTAAATATTCATGACAATTAAAAAGAACTGACAAGTATCATGTTGAGGATATGTATAAATAAATAGTAACAATAACTAAGAGTTAATTGCTGTAAGACAGGGACATGAATAAAACAGGAACAAGGTGACAGGAAAATGAATTACACAACCAGGCAATAGGAACTGTAACAAGACAAGAAACTATGTGTGTGAACTTGTGTATTTAGAATACCTAGTTGGCATGTAGGGGTCTATAAGGTTAAACCGGCCGTCATAGACGGCTATTAATCACGAATAATCGAGATCCGGCTGATGGACAGTCGTGTACCAACAGCTATTAAACATGGCAAGGGTCAGGGTAAACTACATGCCTTTCAGTATTCTCCCACCCGACATGAAAACAAGACATGAAATACAGTATCCAAGACATGAAATCTAGAATTCTAACACTACGTGTAATCATCAAGGGTACTAGTAGAGCAGGGAATTAATTATCAATATAAAGAATAAACTTGAAGTGCCGGTACTTGCCTGTTGTTTGGATCTGATTAATTTTGGCTCTCGGGGAATTTCCAGAGATGAGTCCAAAAGCTGAAATAGACATTACCATCATGCTCAGAAGATGTCAAATAGCTAGAAATGCCTGTCCTTGGGTCCAATTTGGAGACAAGGGCAAAAATGGCAGTTTCGGGTCAAAACGGGGTCCGCCGGTGGGCCCGCTTTGCACCGAAAAATGTGTCCGAGTCAAAGGTCTCCAAATTCACCAAACTTAGTGTCAACAGGTCAGGAACGCTGATACGAACCCAACGGAACTTCCAGATTTGGATTCCGATCAGCCGAACACAAAATCGCCCGTCGAGCGGGGCCTATGGGGCCCACGACACGCGATTTCGTCAACGTTCTCAGAATCGAACCAAACTTGACCCACAGGACCAGCGTATCGCTACGAGTCCGATGGCGCAAGTTTCGTCTCGATCTGACGAGTGTACACGAAGTTAGGGCGAATTGCCGAAAAGGCGGATACGGGGCGATGTCCGCGGATACGCGTTGATTCCGGTGTGCACGCACACCCGAATCAGCTTCCACAAAAACTCACACATCCGTATCGACGAGGCGTACGTATCTGTGAAGACCGCACGTGACCAAGTCGTCCCGTTTGGCGGGGCGCACTCAGTTCCGGGGTGAAACAGGGTCTGGTATTTCCTGTTTTTGGATCGCGGTGTGCGATCACCACAGGACGCGATGCCCCGAACAGTTTGTCCGGACACCGAGAGGGTCATACAGGCTTCACAACGCAATTTACGGAATTGGAAACAGAGCTACGAGGCGAAAGTTACACGTACCTGAAGGGGACCTAGAAATCAGGGTCGAGACGTGTCCGTGTCGTGTCCGACACGGAATCTAAATTAGGGTTAGGGTTAGGGCTTCTGGCCGGCTACGGCGGCTGAGGGCGTCGCTGCGGTGGGGGAGGCCGACCGGAGGGCTCGAGCGGCGCCGGCGAGCTTGGCGGAGGCGGCGCAGAGGCCGGAGGCGGCCGGAGCGGCTGGAGTTGGTGCCGCTGCTGCTGCTCGGTTGCTGAGGGGAGGAGACGGCGGCCGGTGGCGCGCGGCGGGGCGAGGGGGCGCTGGCGGAGCTAGGCGAGGCGGTCGGCGAGGCGCCGGAGGAACACGGCGGTGAGGTTCGGGTGGCCGGAGAGTTAGGGTTAGGGTGAGGGTGAGGGTGGTGGCCGGAGGAGACGGGTGCTCGGGGTTTTATAGGTGGAGGGGGCGGTTAGGGCAGCCGGGACGGGCGGAGGGAGAGGGGACGTGGCGCGGGGAGCGGGGAGCGGGGCGTGGAACGGCCGGCGCTGCGCGCGGAGGCCGGCGCGGGCTGCGGGCGACGTGGGGCTGGGGGAGACGGTCGTGCGGGTCGGAGGCGGCGGGTCGGGTCTGGGCAGACCCGACCCGACCCGGATGGCAGGCGGGCTGGGTAGCTGGGCCGGCTGGGCTGGGCTGTTGGGCCGGTCCACTGGGCCGGGCCGGCCCAGAAGAAATAAAAATAAAATAAAAATAATAGAAATAATAATAATAATATAATAATAATAATAATAACAGTTTTAATTTAATTAATTAATTAAAATTAGTTTTTAGGCATTTAAAAATAGTTCTGAGGCCCAGAAAAATCCAGAAAAATTACCCTAAGTCCAGTTTTCTATTTTACACCCAAAAATATTATTTTTATGATATTTTAATATTATTTATTGCCAATTAAAAATCATTTATTAATTAAAAACCTTAATTTTAATTACAGAAAATTCCCAAAAAATTCCAAAAAATTGGGAAAAATCCAAGATTTAATAATTTGAAAATTCAGGGGGTTTACACTCTCTACGGCCTCAACTTTCTTCGGATCTACTGCCACTCATGCTCTAGAGATTATGTGACCCAGGAATGACACGTGATCCAACCAAAACTTACACTTGCTGAGATTTGCATACAACTGATGTTCTCTCAAAATCTTTAAGAAGTTTCGAAGATGTTCCTCTTATTATTCTGTTACTGGAATAAACAAGTATCATACCCCAGTCCCAAAATACGTAGGACTAGGATACGTAAGCATGCCAGTCGTATGAATATGGCACTCCAATATATGGAAACCATAACACACGTACGCTGTAATATGAATAACAATTCATAAGTGGTATACATATATGTCACAGGGATTAACTAAATCTCATCAGTAGAAATCAATATAAATGAATAATCAATATCTATGATACTAGATCTCAATATAAAGTATCTAAAGATAACAGTCGGATGAAAACAAATCCACTGCCGAACTAGAATATAGGATAAACAAGACCAATATAATATATGTACGACAACAATCAACCACTGAGACTCGAAGAGAAGACCTCCTCCGAATGTAAGTAACCATTCCAGATCTGCGTTCCTGTGAATACTCATGAACATCTACACCTGAAAAAGGACCAGGTCCTTAGAGGGACATAACAAGATACATAGAAGCATGCCATAAAGTAAATACTGAATAAATAAAGGGGTGCTCTAACCATCTAAGTGAATGCAAATTGAGGACAACTTTGAGTGTATGGAAAAGTGTAGGCTAGACATATGCTGACGTAATTCACCAATCGTGACAACTGGCTAGTATATGCCACATATGCCCCCAATACAAGGGCACAATGTAATATAATAACGTCCTATCACTCCGAAAAGTGAGGAATCTGCATAGTATATAACGTCCATATCGTTCCGAAGAATATGGCATCTGAATAGTATATAACGTCCATATCACTCCGTCGAGTGTGGCATCTGAATAAAGGAAGTGGGGTATCCCATACGCCTACTAGTCGTCCTCCCCGCCCAATAATCTATGCATGTTGTATCCACAACACGCTTCAGCTACTACGTCGAGGCATCGTAACTCTGACTCATAGTCTATCGTTAGAACAATAGACCAACCTTACAACCAAACAAGGACAAGGATTGGACCATTGTACCACGATAGTCTTTGCTCTGCCTACTAATAACTGCTAAGTCTTCTAACATGCATTACTATTAGCAGTTATACCCTATCCGTCGCACGACCTACACGTACAGGTGGCCAACCGCGTACGCAAGCCCGTGCCCTACATGAGACTCACAACACGTGTAAGAAATATATCAAGGCCTGGGGAGTCATACCAATAACTCCGCAACTTTAGGTGGGTCTACTAGACACTAGGTCAGACACAAGTCCTAACGTCAACGCATTCGTTGACTGCACCCGAGTCAATCTCGGATGTGCACAGTCATATAAAATAAAATAACAAGATATCATACAACATATTATTAAGTTAAATCAAATAGTAATTATGGCAAGGTATCTTTCCTGGGTCCTCAAGTTACGAATACCAATAGTCTGCTCCTGAAGTATCTCATGGCTGGTTCAGTGACCCTCGGGTACGGGCACGGGAATGACGGTAACGACGATGAGGTTGACGATGATGACAATAATGATGACGATGATGATGGTAAATGACAATGATGACGATAATTATGGCAACGATATGGATGACGATGATGATGATGATTACAAATGACGAAGATGATGATGTGAATAATGGTGATGACGAGGATGGTGACTGGGACGATGATGATGATAATGATAGGTTAATTATGGGGTGATAATGGTAATAAGATGATGATGTTGATTAGGTCAATGGTGTAGACGATGATGATGATAGGGATAATGATGTGGATGATGGTGATAATGATGATGACGAAGACGATGATGTGGACAATGGCGATGACGAGGACGATGATGTGGTCAATGGTGAATGTGTGGATTTAGGTTAAGGTGATGGTGAGGATGATTATGTGATGATGATGATAAGTGCTGCTGATGATGAGTACCATGGTGATGATAATATGGTAATGGTGGTGATGATGGTTATGGATGATGGTGATGATGATACTGGGATGGGCTGCTGACCGGAGTCCGGCCAAGGGGAGGAGAGGTCCGGCCAGGGAGACAGAGAGGAAGGTGATGGGTGGTTAGGTGATTGGTTGAGATGATAATGGCAATGGTGATGCTGACGATGATGACCGAACTTGTTGAGGAGGAGCTCAGGCAGGAGGAGGAGAGGAGGAGCTCAGGAAAGGGAGTGGTCATGCTGGGGGCAGTGGTTGGCCGGAGTGCCAATAGTGGTGGTGGTGGTTATGATTCATGCAGCGGGGTAGAGGGGTGCAGGCCAAAAACTATGGCCGCGGGTCGAGGCTCGTCGAGGGAGGAAGTCGTCTGCGGGGCTCGACGGGATGTCGGGTCATCTTCAGGTAGAGGAGAAGTCGGAGGGAGATGGTGGGCAGTGGTGGTTGTTGACGTTAATGGTGGTGGTGATTGGGGATGCTGTTGGTTATGGGGTCTCCGGCGGGGGGGGGACGAGGGGCGTTGAGGCGAGTGTCCTCAGGCGGAGGAGGAAGAGGGAGGCTGGAGATCGACTCAGGCGGTCTGGGGTGGTCGGTTGGGGTGGGTTGTCTTTGACTCCGACGGAGGAAGGAGTAGTCGAGCGGGGGAGGAGAAGAAGGTGATGGAGGCGGCGGCGGTAGGAAGTCGGAGAGAAGAACCGGGAAGAGGAGGGTTAGTCGGTGAGGGGACTGCGGGCTCCGTCGATGGGCTGGCAGCAGGGAAGGGGATGAACAGGGAAATAGAGAAGTTTGGTCGGCTAGGTTAGAGATTTGGTTTGGGGTTTTGTGTTTACAAGAAAATAAAGAAAAGTTATTTATTTATACATATGTAAGGGGGTTGGTTTGACCTAGAAACCTTGGGCTTGGTCAACACTCCTTGGGATTGGGCCTTGAGCTCACATGAGGATGTTTGGAGGGCAATAATTTTATTGTTTAGTTGCAAGGATAGGTTTAAAATAAAGGGGGCGACGAATGCGTTGTACATTCCGAAAATTATGGAAAAATTCCTATGAAGGGGGAAAGTTGGATTTCTTCATGTATTGTCCAATGGTGTGGACGCCTAAATGCACGTTTGCATAAAAGCGCACAACAATTGGAAATTTGCACAAAGACAGAAATTGGATTAAATTAATTAAAATTAGTGCGCAAGATGTTCTTGAATTAATTAGAAGTACATGGAGATAAAATTAGGCGGGACGCAAGTATCATGGACATAGAGGGCTCCGAGTAAAATATTAACCAAATTTGGGTTGCACAAAATGGGTCAAGATTGTGTCTCCAATTTTGATTGGAACGCACAGGGGTACAAAGTTAGAATTATTTAGAATTAAATAATAATGTCAGCGACGAATGTTGTGCGACTAAAATATAGCACAAGAAAGCATAATTATAAGTTACACAATGGTCAGAATGGTAGGTGGGCACATCTAGGACAAGGTTATAAAATTCGTAGGAAGGCAATGGCTAGTGTAGTGCTCCAATTATCAAAGCAACGGTAAGGTGATTCGTTAGTTGATTACCAAATAAATGAGATTGATTCGTTAGTTGCTACATCAATTTATGAATTTTTAAAACTATTTTACGATATTATATATATTTTATTCGGACTTCATTATCCAACTTCCCCTTTAGTTTTAACATAAATTATTAATATTTCTCATATATTTTTAAAATATAGAAATGCTCATGATTTTGATTACGTCTTTTCTAAATGGAAACATAATTTCTAAAATATTGACGTGAAATATCTTTTATATTGTTTGGTTGCGATTGTATATCCTAAAATCAAATTACATAGTGTATTATATTTGAGATGATTTATATGATAATATGAACAATGAGATAAGTAGCTTAAATTTTGAAATTTAAAACATTTAGGTACTCTAATATTCATTTCATGCTAAGAGTAGCATAAAATTTCAAATTAAAGGACATTTAGCAAATTAGATATTGTATTCATATTTAACCGATCTGGTACAACTGCTCAAGGTAGTAGTGCTAAGAGTATACTATAAAGGAAGAAACACAAACTATTTTTCTTCCCAACTAAAAAAATGTCCTTGTATTCGAACTCTTATGATGAAGATGACGACAATACTTGATCATATTTTTCCAATTTTAGAGTGATGAGAAAAGGCACGAAAATATTTGTCATATACTTTCTTTTTTTAGCACATGATCTTCATATAGCCTGGGTGTCCTCAGTAGCATTGAAATCTCATTTTAGTACACGTTCAAAAATGCTATGGAAGAAGAGAAACAAGATGTTATCGGATATTTGGAAGTCTGTGTTTATGTTTCAAGATTGGGTTCGTACGGAAAAACAAACTCAACACTTGAGAGAAGGAGGTGCCGACATTAATGAATTGGACTTTTGATCTCTCACTGTGGACGACCCTACTTGAGCTGAAGAATGAAGCGACAACAACGATTAAAAAATAACTGGACATGAAGACCAAAGACTTAACTTCAAATTGAAGATAAAATATGTACCTTCATTTTTTTAGCTTTCCAAAAAAAAAAAATATATAGAATTGTCATATTAAATTTCTGAAATAAATAAAATTAATAAAGTTTTTTATTTGCATTATTTTTTATAAAGTCTAAAGTATTATTTATTTTTATTTTTATTTTTATTTTTATTTTTATTTTCTCCAAAAGCTTGGATCATTTTCTAAAGTCTATTTTTTTAAACCGGATCAATCCCAAACCGGACCGAGTCTAGCCTGGTAAAGTCCGGTCTAAAAAATTCGAATTCTCGGACGAATTGGATTTGAATTCAGAAATTTTCAGCTCGATCCGACCCGGATCGAACTTTTAGCCGGACTGGCCCGGCTCCATCACCCCGGTCAAATTCTCTACACACCCTGAGCCAGCCCTACTTATTCTTCTTCACGAGAAAGCGAACGTGCGGGGACAGAGAAATACTGATATTGAAAGAAGTGATTGATAGATAGATGGATAAATAGGGATATGGCTACAGCCATTTTTTCATGTAAGCCCCTAAGGAAGTGTTATCTGTAGCCGCTTATGGTTGGATTTGACTCTATCCGCATAAATGTTTCTTGTGATGATTATTCTGTATTCATTTATATATATAATCCGTACGCTAATTTCTTCTGTTCCTTTCCTGATGTGCACTGTGTTGCACTGCACTGTATTATGCATGGGCAAGAGAATCTGAGATCTTTCACCATTTCTGAAACCTTGTCTTTCCTTTGTTGTACAAGAACACAAGCAAATAGGACGGAACTATTTCCGACAGTTTACTTTTCAATAATGGTAAGTTTACTCCCAAATGCTTACAACTTTCTTACAACCATTTCTTCCCTTCCGATATGTAGGCCACATCCGACTCCAACTAAATCTCCAATAAACGACTGTTACGTGACGTTCCTGTCACGTAACGGCCACCCTAATAGTCATCAGGTTCCACTTCTTTTCTCTTCTCCAATGGACGGTCGTCACGTGTATGTCGCGTGGCCGTCACGTGGCGGTTGTAAGAGGGTTGTAGATATTTGTTGTAGTCATTCATTGAAGGAAGAGATAGAATCGAATGTGGTCCAAATAGCGGGAGGAGAGAGGGTTGTAAAAAGGTTGTAGGCATTTGGTTGTAAACTTAGCATTATTGTTACTTTTAACATGGAGTCGAACCTGTCAGGAATGGGAAGCTTTGTGGTCACACCTATCAGAGCATCTACAAGTGAGAGAAATGAACAATACATCTAAGAGCATCCATGGTGCTAAAAATTACATTTGAGTCCCAAAATAAATTTTAAAAAAATAAATGTAACAGCGGTTTGATTTGTATTAGAATAGTAGAAAATAATAAAAATGATCTTTGGTCCTAAAAATTGTGTGGTCAAAAATTAATGTGAGAAAAAATATAATATAAATCTAGAATCTAGAAATTATGGCTCCAAATTTGGACTTAATATTCTACAAAATGATTGTCTACATTCTGAATCTAGAAATTATCAGGTCCAATCTATAGTTCCAATGGACAGATTGGACTGAAGAATCTAGAAATTGCATCTTGAATGGATCTTACTATTAACCCAAATGAGCTTTTAAATTCTGAATCTAGAATCTAGATTCTTGGTTTCGCCTTACTAATGATGCTCGTTTGTTAAAGCATCAAAAGTAACACACATCCTAATTTCTAGATTATAAATTCATAATGTTTGAGCTCATTTTATCGAATACTAAAGTTCAATTGGAACCAAACAATACATCTAATAAGGACTCGTTTATTAGAGTGTCACGTCCCAGTATCGAAATACGAAGACGTATATGACCATCTATCCCGTACAAGGTGCTATACGTCGTACGGCGATCACAGATATATAAGACAAGGGGGTGCATGCTACAAACAAGTCTTATATGGTCAAGAACTTCTATGTCTCAATCATCAACCAAGAAACGATAAGAATGAATATGTAAGATAAAGCAGTTAAGCGTCCCTGACGCTCTATCAGAATGAACATGAAACTAATTATACATGATGGTATACTAGTACATTGTCAAGAGTACATGACCGTAAGTCAGCCGCGGTCTGAATAATATACAATCATATAGAGGAACTAATGTCCAGATAAATCGGCTAACAGGTGCCGTCGGCTAAACGCCAAAAGGTAATACAAAATAAAACTCATAATGGGGAAGAAGAAACACACTCAAGTTTCTCGACGAACATTCTCCTGGTGTACGCCATCAGAATAATACAGTACAGGATCCTCGGCCTCTGCTACTAAACCTGGCCAAACAAAATCAACGGGGTCAGGTCCCGATAGCAAGTACCACAAAGGAGCACAAGTTAATGAAACAAAAACCAATAAAGTACATAAAATAGGAGATCCGTGCCACAATGGCAATCGTATGACCTTTCATCAGAGCAGTAGGACACCTCTACAACCAAATAAGGACAAGAGATGTCGCACTACTCCGAGACAGGGTGCGACTAACCAATTATGAACATGACAAAGATATAACACATCAATATAATCCATGACACACATGCCAAAACAAAAGCTAAGATATAGATATAATATACAACTTTGGTACATGACCTATTCTAACACATTGGCACAACCCTAAAATCAAACAAGGACAAGGGTTGAACCGTCGCACCACAATAGTTCAGGTCCCTAGACTACCAGCACATACTCTGTTAGATCGGCCAATCAATCATATGACTTGTTATGTGGAGTCTGAGTTATTTCAAAAATAATGTATAATAAGTATCCTCAGATCATGCAAGTGCGGAACATGAGCTGTCACTACCATATTTTCTAGGAAAGGGTATTTAAGTAATTTTATAATTAATTAAATATTATGTATGATAAATAATTAATTGTTGTATTATTTAATTATTGTTAGATGTTAGTTATTTATTTGGACTTGTGTTAGTGGACCTAACTAGTTTAGTTTAGACTCATGGAACAACATGTATTAATTGTTAGAATTCAGCCCATTTATAAAGCCCATTGATTAGGAGATAGATTAAATTAATTAAAACTATTAGACTAGAAGCTTCCCTCCTTAATTATTTCTTTATGAGAGGCCCCAAGGGGTATATTGGACAATTCATAGTAGCTTGAGGAAGGGGAAAGGGGGCCGACCTATATAGAGGGGGGGAAATTATTTCTCTCTCCTCTTTTCATTTGAAAACTAGATCTAGAATTTTTCTCAACTAAATTTCTTCATTCCCACTTCATTTTTCTACCAAATTTTATCCCAAATCACCGTTGGAGACTACTGGAGCAAGGATCTAGAAGGAGAAAACAAGGATCTACAAAGAGGAGCAAGGATCTACAAGTTGGAGGCCAATTTTATCATATTTAGAGGTTGCATTGGGAATCCATCTCCCAATAGGTAAAATTTAGTTTTCCCCCTTAATTTAGGTTCTAAATCTGAGATCTAACCATGAGAAATCAACCCATATGCATAGTCTACCCATAGGATTTGATTTTGTGTTCATAGGAGGCCTATTGAGAAAGTTATAGTATTTTTGTGTCAATTTTGGAAGATTTCCAAGATTGACATTTGTTGTGTGTGTCAATTGGTCCTATAGATCAATTTGGCATGTGCTTGTATGTTTGGGGCTAGTGTCGTGTCCATAATTGGGTACGTGTAGGTCGTATCCCATTAATTTGGTGATACGTGTTGATTTGGGGGATTTTCCTCCGACACGGGACTTTGAGCATGTCATATTTTGACACGGACACGTAGATTTGTATTTGACTCTTTATATTATTCAGAAATAATATATATGACTTGTTTGTGTCCTTTAGGGTACGTTTGGATGTGTGGTGGACTTGTGTCGCAAGCGTATCCTAAATATAGTGGGATACGGAGTGATACGTTCTATGAGATGTGCAATTTAATGGTATATCTATTTCTTTTGTGTTCTTATTCATGGAGGAATATAATTATATATATATATATATTGTTATATATTATTGTTACAAATATTTATTTATTAAATATCATAAATCTATATATCTATTATATACATGTGTTGTATATTTATGTAGTTATTATTTTACATATTTAAGATCTACTAGTTATTGTATATACATATGTGGTTGTTGTGTGTATATGTGTATGGTGGTGAATATATATATATTTATATTTCTTGTGTCTTAGATCTATGTATCTATTTATGTATATTGTATGTAGCTATTATTCTACATATGTAAGAGCTATTTAATAGTGTAGTGCATGTGTATATTTATTATAGTATATATATGTTGTAGTTATGAATTATGTATTTATATATATATATAATTTGTTATATTATATGTATATACTTATTTAGTACATGTATACATATTATCATATGGTTAAATATATACATATGCATGTGTGGCTAATTATATATAAATATTAGTAATATGTATGGTGTATGTATTGTTCATATGTAGTAATTATAGATGTAAGTATAATTATATAGTTGCATATATATATGTATTTATATAGATATATATAGATATATATATATATATATATAGGTATTTTAGGCGACAGCAGCAGCGTCGCAACAGCACAGCAGCAGCGTCGTAACAGCACAGCAGCAGCTGTAGCAAGCAGCAGCAGCAAAGGCGACAGCAGCAGCGTCACAACAGAACAACACAGCATTAGTAACATTAAACAGCAGCAGCGACAACAATTTAGCCTAGCAGAACCATCGCCCTAGTAGCAGCAGCAGCAGCAGCAAGAACATACAACAGTAGTAACGACAGTAGTTTAGCGACAGCAGCTGGACCATCGCTAAAACTGCAGAGTATCAGTGGTTTCAGCGACAGTCAGCAGCCGTCATTAGTGACAGTTTGACAGTTTTCTTAATATTATATATATATATATATATATATATGATATTTAATATATATGCAAATATATTCCTAAATTGATATTTGCATTATAGTATGCTATATGTATAATAATTAGTGTAGCATGTATATATTTACGGGTAGTTAGTATAAACAAGTTTCGGGTATTACCTTGAGAAACCAAGGTAAGTACCAAGGTAATTGGGGATACCCAAGGTATTGGGCATGGGTAGCAAGTTTATGAGTTAATGTTGTGATACCAAGTTGGTTCAAAACCAAGGTATCTATTTAATGTTATAATTAGGATTTCACATATATATATATATATATATTAATATTATTTGACTTATATATGTGATGATTTACCTATTATTTTACGTATCCGGAGATACGGTATCTTAGTATTTTAAGATATAGTTTTTGTGACCTAGACTTTAGTATTTGAACCCAATATATTTTTGTGTTAGACTTATGCAACCTAGAAATAGGTAATTGACCATAGTTTGACTATAGTTGACCATATTTGACTTAGAGTTGACCAAGTTTGACTTTTGACTTAGAATTGACTTGTTGACCTAGAAGTTGACTGGTTTAACTTATTTTCTTTCCGGGACCTTGTATTGATGTTGTATTCTATATCTAGGTCTTCGAGGCACTGTATCAGATATTTGTGAGGCTATTATTTGGACTTCAGCGAGTACATTCTCTGATAGTTTCTCAATTATGATATCCTCTATGTTCATTGTATCTAGTGTAGATATTCATGTTCTCTTGACACTATGGTTACACGGATTGGTATATCCGAATATCGTCATGAGATGTTATTCCTTGGTATATGGTGTATATGGTGCAAGTATTATTTTATTGGTTATCTTGTACATATACAGACACTAATTCTCGGGAAGACTAGTTATCTTCTTAGGGAATCTCGTGCCATAGCATACCGTGGTTGGATCTATTATACCAGTCGAGGGTGGGGAGTACTTTAGTGTAGATATGTGATCAATACCCCTATTGTATCAAGTACTGTTATTGAATAGTGTTAATTATACACCACACGTATGATTAGCCAGGCCATATATATTGTATCATATTCCCAAGTCGATCACATATTAAAGCTATTACTCACACACTTAGTCATTAGTATTCTTTTTTATTGACATATTGTTCATTATTATGTTTATTCCAGTATTTTCTTGTTGTATATCTCTCGTATCTATTGTGCATCTTGTATATTCACATCTATTTACTGTTACCTAGTTTTTATCATTGATTAGAACTGCTGTTAGAGATATACTCTGCTTCTTTCCTGACTAGATATATTTTTCCCAGATGACACTGATGACTGGTACCCTACACATTATGGACCTCAGGATGTTGTAGGCTTAGAGTCAGAGACCCTGGCTCAGGAGGGACTTATCCCGACTTAGACAGATGACCCAAGATTAGTACCTTCTTAGTATTTCTTGTATTGGATTTGTCTCCAGCTTATTGTTAGCATTATTTCAGATCCATTGATGTACTATTTTAGACTCATGAGTTGTATGTGACTATTTCTATCTTTTATCTGATTTGTGCTTATTTTCACCTTAGTTCTGTGATTGAGTATATTATTTTGTTAGTGGTTCATTATATTGCTAGATTGATTACCCAGATAATATTCTACCGCCGATTCTGCGACGTAGGCTGGGCGTTGTTTCCGACTTGCATCCTTACATCGGGTGTGGGTCATGACACATTTTTAGTGGTGGCCCTTGCAGGTCTAGCTTCGCATGTTATGCGATATCGTGGTGGTGCGATGATTTAGTTGTACTACTATGAGCCTGCGATAGGATATATGCTATAGGCTTTCGGCTGAGAATACTAAATCATATCTAGAAAAATTCTTTTGATTCAACTATTCTCTATTAATATTGATACTTGATCTCTTAATCTGTCCTTTCCTTGAGTGTCTTATATCCTGTGCCATATTGATTCCATTCCAGCTTTAGCTTTGTTTGATAGTGGTGCTTTCCATAGTTTTGTATCTATTTCTTTTGCTCTGAAGCATGGTTTGGTAGCTGAGTCTTTGCTTAGGACATGCAATATCATGACCGGGGGAGGCATTATCCTGGTTAATGATATTTGCAAGGATTGGAGAGTTACTCTGGGAGGCCAGAAGTTGAGTGTGTGTCTACTTGTAATGCCACTTCTGAGCTACGATATTATACTCGGGATGGATTGTTTGAATAGGCACCATGCTAGCATAGATTGTAGGGGAGGTAGAGTTTTATTTGGTCCACTGGGAGAGCCAGAGTTCGAGTTTGCTAGAGGAGCTGCAGAGCAGGAAGAAGGCATTATTTGTGGATCTATGGTGGAAGACAAGGAGTTACCGCATCCGTTGATAGCAGAGTTCTTGGATGTGTTTCCTGAGGAATTGCTAGGATTGCGGCCAGATCAAGATGTTGAATTCTCTATAGACTTGGTGACAGGTGTATAACCAATTTTGTAACATGTCTATAGAGTAAACAACAGCGAGCTGGTTGAGCTGAAGAAGCAGGTGGACGAATTGCAGGATAAGGGGTTTATCAGATCGAGTTCTTCACCGTGGGGAGCCCCGGTATTGTTTGTACCGAAGAAGGATGGATCGGTGCGCATGTGCATTGATTACAGGATATTGAATAATCTCACTATCAAGAATAAGTACCCTTTGCCATGGATTGATGATCTGTTTGATCAGTTGAGTGGTGCCAAGATATTTTCTAAGATAGATTTGAGATCAGGCTACCATCAGGTGAAGGTAAAGCCGATGGACATACCGAAGACTGCTTTAAGAACTGGTATGGACAGTACGAGTTTATGGTAATGTTGTTTGGGTTGATTAATGCACCGACGGTATTTTTGAACTTAATGAACAAGGTGTTCCATCAGTACCTTGACAAGTTCGTGGTGGTGTTCATCGACGACATACTCATATACTCTAGGATACCGGAGGAGCATGAGGAGCATCTGAGGATTGTGTTGGATGTGCTGAGGAAGTTTTCCTAGACAAGGTAGAATTTTTGGGGCATGTTGTGACTGGTGATGGTATTTCAGTGGATCCGATAAAGATCATAGTAGTTAAATCTAGGAAGGCCCCGAGTTCGGTAGCAGAGATAAGGAGTTTCTTGGGATTGGCAGGCTACTATAGAAAGTTTGTGCAAGATTTTTCGAGGATTGTCGAGCCGATAACCAGACTCACCAGGAAGGATGTAGAGTTTGTTTGGACGGAGGATTGCCAGATTGCTTTTGAGGAATTGAAGAAGAGGTTGACGTCTGCTCCTATTTTGACATTGCCATCAGGGTCTGGAGGTTTCACTATTTATAATGATGCATCGGGAAAAGGTTTGGGTTGTGTTCTTCAACAGAATGGAAAAGTGATTGCCTATGCATCCAGGCAATTGTGTTCTTCAATCGTTAGGATACATGGAGTTTCCGTCAGCATAGTCTCGGATCGGGATAGTCGTTTCACTTCTTATTTCTGGAGGAGTTTGTAGGAGAGTTTGGGCACTCAGCTCAAGTTCAATACTAGACAGATGGACAGTCAGAGAGGACTATTCAGACTCTCGAGGATATGTTGCGCACTTGTATACTAGATTTTGGGGGTTCTTGGGAGGACCATCTCTATTTGGTAGAGTTTGCTTATAACAACAGCTACCAGGCTAGTATAGAGATATCACCTTTTGAAGCTCTGTACGGTCGGAGGTGTCGTACTCCCTTGTCTTGGGACAATGTTATAGAGAGAGTTTTGCTTAGGCCAGAGATGGTTGTGGATGCAGCGGAGAAGGTTCAGTTGATCAGCGACAGACTTCGTATGGCGCAAGACTGACAGCGGCATTGTCACGCCCCGATCTCCCGCAGGTAATTCGGCCGTTCCCGCTAGGCGGGAATCACCCTCGCCAGCGCTCCTGCGGAACGATCGCTTAACCTATCCGGGCGTGATGCCGCACGAGCGTGATCCACACCCGTGCAAGGCCATGGTTCATTGGCTGGCGGCAAGAGTTCTAAGCCACAGAGTCGCACAGATTGTCCGAGTGCAGCGGAGTCTAGGAACGCATAGCGATTCGATAACAGGTTCACTGAGTCGACAATTATAGCGGAAGCATTGAAATAAGTAAAGTAATCTCTTTATTGATATGAAACATGTATTACAGGCGGCGTATAGCCGAGATTACAAGTCGCTCAAGCCTCTCTCTCTGAAACAGTAAAAGCGTGCCAAGTGGCTACAACTGTGGAATGAATATACAGGCGATGGTCAGGCGATGTTCACAACTTATGTCTTGTATAAGCGCTTCAGTCCCGGACGCACCGTTGCAAGGCTTCAGAGGGAACTCCTGGCCTTAGCACACACGAAGGAGACGTCCGCACCGCACGAGGTTCTCCCGCACCCTGCATATCAAACTGGTGGATTATCAGTACATTGAATGCACTGGTGGAGAAGCTACTCGCCCGCTCGACAAATCCAAACACGTAATACAGGTTCCGTGCACAACTATTAAGTTGTCTTTCTAGTTGCCTTAGGATCAGTTTCATGCAAACGTTGAATAGCCTAACGTGTCGGGCAGTGCGCCGTGCGATGTTTGAGGGAACACGGCGAGACTTACCAACTTACCATTTATCCTTCCCTGTCCAAGGCAAACATTGTTAATTTAAGCAGGGGCATGTATAAACATTCAGGAGGCATAGCATATGCAAACACGAGTACTTATTTCAAGATCGTTCATGTGTTCAGTTTATTTGTTTCATACGATACAGTATCTCGCACGCGGATAGCCGCTAAGCGAGGATGAATGGTTTATCTTTCGTTTACAAGCAAGCATGCAACAAGTTAGGTACAAGGTGATCACTGGCGTATGCCATAATGGACACTAGTCTGTGACGAAGATGGTTTGCTACGTGCAAGAACGTTAGGCGCCGCATACCACCCTGTCCTAGTATGTGAGACTAAACGTTAGTTCCGTCCGGAGCCGGAACGGTGCCAGTACCCCAGCAGCCGCCCGCAGGAACTATACCTTGTGCACAAGTTGTCCGTGATCGAACAATAACATTCATTCGCCCAAAGGCTACGTGATTATCACCCGTAGGCTACGTGCGCCCGTAGGCTACGTGACTATCGCCCGTAGGCTACGTGCGCCCGTAGGCTACGTGAGTACAAGACAAGCAGTAGCATGATTCATTTATATTGCATCTACGTTCCATTCATGCATTCAGGATTGCTTAAACATTGCACAATATAATAACGTTAGACATTCATATGCAGACAAGCATGCGTTTCTAAGGGACACAAGTAAACACGATTGCTCGGACCCGAAGGTAAGCCGAGAGATGAAACCGTTAAGGGACTTAGCATGCAAGGGTCTGTATATAAGCAGTATTTCATTTCCATGTTCTAGCAAGCAATACAAGTTGGAATTATTCCCTTAGCTAGGTGCGTTGGATTTATTAGCATGCAGGGGGTGATTCACCTAGCGACTAGCATAAATATTCCAGATTTTATGTGTGCTGGCTAAGCAAAGACAAGTTCACCGTAGCCACCCACCTTAGCGATGATTTGCCTCGGTAGAGCGATACGTCTGAGCGAGCCTCTGAAAGTCCAAGCCGGATTCCTGTAGGGACAAGTCTGGATATCCTTTGCTTCTTGATCGAGGCAAAGCGGGTCGGGACAGCTGCACGATTGCCGATTGAGACGGCAGTCCGCTTGAGCGGAACGGGGTGTTACATCCTACCCAACTTAGAAAAGTCTCGTCCTCGAGACTTACTAAGGACAAGCAGTAATCTAGGGTTGAGGCAATCCTAGACAAGTCGTTTGTACTTGTTCATTTGGATCTTCACTTGCACAAGCTTCGAAATCAGCATATCGCTTAGACTGGATCGTGCGCACTTTCGAAGGTACCCTCTAGCGTGAACACGTCAACCAGCTTAGTGATAGCGAAGTCTTAGCACTCGAGTTTCACCTTTTCTAAGTCTTGGATGGTGCACTAGTTCAAGGCGTCCCTCGAATAGATGCATTCAACCAAACTTAGGGTTAGTGAAAATCGGACAAGCTACTAGCGATACTCTCAGGGGTTCGCACAGGTTGGCACAAAGGCCACTCGCAGCATACAACCAGACAGGCAATCATATCATTACATTCAAAACATATTTTGAAAGTATTTAGACTTATTATTGGAACATCCCATCGAGGTATTGAGAGAGAGCGTGCACATAACCCACGAACGAGCTTTCGAAACAGAGATATCGAATCGAAGTCCAAAGGCGTAGAAGCCAGGCTCTGATACCAACCTGTCACGCCCCGATCTCCCGCAGGCAATTCGGCCGTTCCCACTAGGCGGGAATCACCCTCGCCAGCGCTCCCGCGGAATGATTGCTTAACCTATCCGGGCGTGATGCCGCACGAGCGTGATCCACGCCCGTGCAAGGCCATGGTTCATTGGCTGGCGGCAAGAGTTCTAAGACACAGAGTCGCACAGATTGTCCGAGTGCAGCGGAGTCTAGGAACGCATAGCGATTCGGTAACAGGTTCACTGAGTCGACAATTATAGCGGAAGCATTGAAACAAGTAAAGTAATCTCTTTATTGATATGAAACATGTATTACAGGCGGCGTATAGCCGAGATTACAAGTCGCTCAAGCCTCTCTCTCTGAAACAGTAAAAGCGTGCCAAGTGGCTACAACTGTGGAATGAATATACAGGCGATGGTCAGGCGATGTTCACAACTTATGTCTTGTATAAGCGCTTCAGTCCCGGACGCACCGTTGCAAGGCTTCAGAGGGAACTCCTGGCCTTAGCACGCACGAAGGAGGCGTCCGCACCGTACGAGGTTCTCCCGCACCCTGCATATCAAACTGGTGGATTATCAGTACATTGAATGCACTGGTGGGGAAGGTACTCGCCCGCTCGACAAATCCAAACACGTAATACAGGTTCCGTGCACAACTATTAAGTTATCTTTCTAGTTGCCTTAGGATCAGTTTTATGCAAACGTTGATTAGCCTAACGTGTCGGGCAGTGTGCCGTGCGATATTTGAGGGAACACGACGAGACTTACCAACTTACCATTTATCCTTCCCTGTCCAAGGCAAACATTATTAATTTAAGCAGGGGCATGTATAAACATTCAGGAGGCATAGCATATGCAAACACGAGTACTTATTTCAAGATCGTTCATGTGTTCAGTTTATTTGTTTCATATGATACAGTATCTCGCACGCGGATAGCCGCTAAGCGAGGATGAATGGTTTATCTTTCGTTTACAAGCAAGCATGCAACAAGTTAGGTACAAGGTGATCACTGGCATATGCCATAATGGACACTAGTCTGTGACGAAGATGGTTTGCTACGTGCAAGAACATTAGGCGCCGCATACCACCCTGTCCTAGTACGTGAGACTAAACGTTAGTTCCGTCCGGAGCCGGAACGGTGCCAGTACCCCAGCAGCCGCCCGTAGGAACTATACCTTGTGCACAAGTTGTCCGTGATCGAACAATAACATTCATTCGCCCGAAGGCTACGTGATTATCACCCGTAGGCTACGTGCGCCCGTAGGCTACGTGACTATCGCCCGTAGGCTACGTGAATATCGCCCGTAGGCTAAGTGCGCCCGTAAGCTACGTGATTATCGCCCGGAGGCTACGTGAGTACAAGACAAGCAGTAGCATGATTCATTTATATTGCATCTATGTTCCATTTATGCGTTCAGGATTGCTTAAACATTGCACAATATAATAATGTTAGACATTCATAAGCAGACAAGCATGCGTTTCTAAGGGACACAAGTAAACACGATTGCTCGGACCCGAAGGTAAGTCGAGAGATGAAACCGTTAAGGGACTTAGCATGCAAGGGTCTGTATATAAGCAGTATTTCATTTCCATGTTCTAGCAAGCAATACAAGTTGAGATTATTCCCTTAGCTAGGTGCGTTGGATTTATTAGCATGCAGGGGGTGATTCACCTAGCGACTAGCATAAATATTCTAGATTTTATGTGTGCTGGCTAAGCAAAGACAAGTTCACCGTAGCCACCCACCTTAGCGATGATTCGCCTCGGTAGAGCGATACGTCTGAGCGAGCCTCTGAAAGTCCAAGCCGGATTCCTGTAGGGACAAGTCTGGATATCCTTTGCTTCTTGATCGAGGCAAAGCGGGTCGGGACAGCTGCACGATTGCCGATTGAGACGGCAGTCCGCTTGAGCGAAACGGGGTGTTACAGGCATTGGGCCGATATCCATCGGAGACCTTTGGAGTTCGAGGTATAGTTTAGATTTTGTTTTGTGCTTGTTATTAGTTGTTTGTTATAGATTAAGTTCTTAAGGTGGTATTTTGTTCTAGGTGGGTGGTTTTTTGTTTCTGAGGATTTCTTCGACACGAGGCACGATTCGCTTCGGTGGAGGCGGGAAGCTTAGTCTGCGATTCATCGGACCTTTCACTATTCTAGAGAGGGTCGGTACAGTTGCTTATAGACTAGAATTGCTACCTGCATTGAGGGGATTGCACAATGTATTTCATGTGTTGCAGTGGAGATGGTACGTGGAAGATCCTAGTCATGTATTGGATCACTCGGAGATAGAGTTGGGCCCTACTCTTAGCTATCCAGAGCAGCCAGTTGAGATTCTGGATCGGAGAGAGAAGGTACTGAGGAACCAGACTATTCCTTTGGTGCACGTTGCATGGAGGCATCTCTCTCAGGGGGAGTCTACCTGGGAGAGAGAGAATAAAATGCGAGAACGTTATCCATATTTGTTTGTGCTTTGAGGTATGTTCTTTCCTAATTATGTTATGTTCTTTCATAAGTTAGTTTTGTTCTTTAGTTCCGTTCTTTAGTTATATTCTGTTATTTTCTGGGGGTAGTTTTCGTCTTTGAATTTCGAGGAAGAAATAATTTTAAGGAGGGTAGACTTGTCACTACCACATTTTCTAAGAAAGGGTATTTAAGTAATTTCATAATTAATTAAATATTGTGCATGATAAATAATTAATTGTTATACTATTTAATTATTATTAGATGTTAGTTATTTATTTGGACTTGTGTTAGTGGACCTAACTAGTTTAGTTTAGACTCATGGACCAACATGTATTAATTGTTAGAATTTAGCCCATTTAGAAAGCCCATTGATTAGGAGATGGCTTAAATTAATTAAAACCATTAGACTAGAAGCTTCCCTCCTTAATTATTTCTTCATGAGAGGCCCCAAGGGGTGTATTAGAAAATTTATAGTAGCTTGAGGAAGGGAAAAAGGGCCGGCCTATATAGAGGAAGGAAAATTTTCTCTCTCTCCTCTTTTTATTTGGAAACTAGATCTTGAATTTCCCTCAACCAAATTCCTTCATTCCCACTTTATTTTCCTACCAAATTTTATCCTAAATCACCATTGGAGACAAGTAGAGCAAGGATCTAGAAGGAGGAAGCACGAATCTACAAAGAGGAGCAAGGATCTATAATTTGGAGATCAATTTTATCATATTTGGAGGTTATATTGGGAATCCATCTCCCAACAGGTATAATTTAATTTTTCTCCTTAATTTAGGTTCTAAATATGAGATTTACCAATGAAAAATCAACCCATATGCATAGGCTACCCATAGGATTTGATTTTGTGTTCATAGGAGACCTATTGAGAAAGTTATGGTATTTTTTATGTCAATTTTGGAAGAATTCTGAGATTGACATTTGTTGTGTGAATCAATTGGTCCTCCTATAGATCAATTTGGCATATGCTTGTGTGTTTGGGGCTAGTATCGTGTCCACAATTGGGTACGTGTAGGTCGTATCCCATCAATTTGGTGATACGTATTGATTTGGGGGTTTTTCCTCCGACACGGAACTTTGAGCATGTCACATTTTGACACGGACACGTAGATTTATATTTGACCCTTCGTATTGTTCATAAATAATATATATGACTTGTTCGTGTCCTTCAGGGTATGTTTGGATGTGTGGTGGACTCGTGTCACAAGCGTATCCTAAATCTAGTGGGATATGGAGTGATACGCTCAATGAGATGTGCAATTTAATAGTAGATCTATTTCTTTTGTGTTCTTATTCATGGAGGAATGTAATTATATATATGTATATATATTTATTGGTATATATTGTTGTTACATATATTTATGTATTAAATATCATAGATCTATATATCTATTATATACATGTGTTTTATGTATATTTATGTAGTTATTATTTTACATATGTAAGATCTACTAGTTATTGTATTTACATATGTGGTGGTTGTGTGTATATGTGTATGGTGGTGAATATATATATATATATATATTTATGTTTCTTGTGTCTTAGATCTATGTATCTATTTATGTATATTGTATGTAGCTATTATTCTACATATGTAAAAGCTATTTAATAGTGTAGTGTAGTGCATGTGTATATATATTATAGTATATATATGTTGTAGTTATGAATTATGTATTTATATATATAAGTTGTTATATTACATGTATATACTTATATAGACATGTATACATATTATCCTATGGTTATATATATACATATGCATGCGTGGGTAATTATATATAAATATTAGTATATATGTATGGTGTATGTATTGTTCATATGTAGTAATTACATATATTAGTAATTATAGATGTAAGTATAATTATATAGTTGCATATATATATATATATATATATATATATATATATATATATATATATATATATATATATATATATATATATGTATTTATATACATATATTTAGATATATATATAGGTGTTTTAGGCGACAGCAGCATCGTCGCAACAGCACAGCAGCAGCTGTAGCAAGCAACAGCAGCAAATGTGACAGCAGCAGCAGCGTTACAACAGAACAACACGACAGCAGTAACATTCAACAGCAGCAGCGAAAATAGTTAAGCGACAGCAGAACCGTCGCCAAAGCAGCAGCAGCAGCAAGAACATACAACAGCAACAGGGACAACAGTTTAGCGATAGCAGCAGGACCATCGCTAAAACAACAGAATATCAGAGTATCACTGGTTTCAGTGACAGTCAGCAGCCGTCATTAGTGACAGTTTGGCAGTTTTCTTAATATTAAATATTTATATATATATATATAGGTATATATATATATATATATATATATATATATATATATATATATATATATATATATATATATATATATATATATATATATATATATATATATGGTATTTAATATATATGTAAATATATTCCTAAATTGCTATTTGCATTATAGTATGCTATATGTATAATAATTAGTGTAGCATGTATATATTTATGGGTAGTTAGTATAAACAAGTTTGGGGTATTACCTTGAGAAACCAAGGTAAGTACCAAGGTAATTGGAGATACCCAAGGTATTGGGTGTGGGTAGCAAGTTTATGAGTTAATGTTGTGATACCAAGTTGGTTCAAAACCAAGGTATCTATTTAATGTTATAATTAGGATTTCATATATATGTTAATATTATTTGACCTATATATGTAATGATTTACCTATTGTTTTACGTATCCGGAGATACGGTATCTTAGTATTTTAAGATATGGTTTTTGTGACCTAGACTTTAATATTTGAACCCAATATATTTTTGTGTTAGACTTATGCAACCTAGAAATAGGTAATTGACCATAGTTGACCATAGTTTGACTATAGTTGACCATAGTTGACTTAGAGTTGACCAAGTTTGCCTTTTGACTTAGAATTGACTTGTTGACCTAGAAGTTGACTGGTTTAACTTATTTTCTTTCTGGAACCTTGTATTGATGTTGTATTTCATATCTAGGTCTTCGAGGCACTGTATCAAATATCTGTGAGACTATTCTTTGGACTTCAGGCGAGTACATTCTCTGATAGTTTCTCATTTATGATATCCTCTATGTTTATTGTATCTAGTGTAGATATCCATGTTCTCTTGACACTATGGTTACATGGATTGGTATATCCGGATCTCGTCATGAGATATTATTCCTTGGTATATGGTGTATATGGTGCAAGTATTATTTCTTTGGTTATCTTGTACATGTACAGACACTAATTTTCGGGAAGACTAGTTATCTTCTTGGGGAATCTCGTACCACAGCATACCGTGGTTGGATCTATTATACCAGTCGAGGGTGGAGAGTACTTTAGTGTAGATATATGATCAATACCCCTATTGTATTAAGTACTGTTATTGAATAGTGTTAATCATACACCGCACGTATGATTAGCCAGGCCATATATATTGTATCATGTTCCCAAGCCGATCACATGTTAAAGCTAGTACTCACACACTTAGTCATTAGTATTCTTGTTCATTGACATATTGTTCATTATTGTGTTCATTCCAGTATTTTCTTGTTGTATATCTCTCGTATCTATTGTGCATCTTGTATATTCACATCTATTTATTGTTACATAATTTTTATCATTGATTAGAACTGCTGTTAGAGATGTACTCTGCTCATTTTCTGACTGGATATATTTTTCCCAGATGACATTAAGGACTGTTATCCTACACATTATGGACCTCAGGATGTTGTGGGCTTAGAGTCAGAGACCCTGGCTTAGGAGGGACTTATCCTGATTGAGACAGATGACTCGGGATTAGTACCTTCTTAGTATTTCTTGTACTGGATTTGTCTCCAACTTATTATTAGCATTCTTTCAGACTTATTGATGTATTATTTTAGACTCATGAGTTGTATGTGACTATTTCTATCTTTTATCTGATTCGTGCTCATTTCCACCTTAGTTCTGTGATTGAGTATATTGTTTTGTTGGTGGTTCATTATATTGCTAGATAAATTACCCAGACAATGTTCTACCGCCGATTCTACGGCGTAGGCTGGGCGTTGTTTCTGACTTGCATCCTTACTTCGGGTGCGGGTCGTGACATGAGCTAACTGAACCAAATAAATAAAATAGGCACTTGCAGGATTCACCAGTCCCCCGTAGGGCCATCGTGCTAAAAATTGGGTATTAGTAAGTCCAGTGTTCCTATAGTGAAACAATGGCTCGGCATAATAATAGTCAGATAATACACTCCACTAAGGCAGATGATATACAATATATGTGGTGGCTAGCCCATAACGCACTCGAATAAATCTCTGTATGATCGTTCGTTGGCATGATCTCGGGATACCATTCCCTCCCAATGTTACTACCACTTTTAGTTACCTAATTTGCCCTATGTTGTGGTTAAAATCTCAAGGCGTGGTTACATGAGATTTTTTTTTAAGATGTCGTACTAAGTACGGTCATGCTAGATACGAATCCAGAAAAGTCAAATTTGGATTTACCTAAGGGTGTATGCAACATTCAGACAATCAATATCGTAGGCACGCTTTGGTAGTTGACTCGCTTATTATGCCCGTGCTGGGGAAATAATGTATATATTTATAATATCACACGTTCAGGAATTTGGAGGCATCCTCGATGCACAACCCAAATATAATCACTTAACACATGACAAGAAGTATCGTACCTCGGCGCACATTAAATCATAAACAATTATCAAGCAATAGTGGTATCAGCATGGATACAGTATTCGAATCCAATCACCAAACTTACAGTTGGTCATATGAGTCTTATCACATGGGGGCACTTGGTCAAAATATAATATTCTCAAACCAGGTACACCGACTACCAATCAATTGGAAGTCTAAATTATGTAAAATCCTCGAATTAATAATTTTGCCGCCGAACGTGAGTAAGAAAAAAAGTGTGAACTACTCTAGAGCAGATCCATAATCTTTAAACCAAATAAGGATCAGGATTGCAGATCATCTCCCGAACAGAACTACACCCCTCACTCTATCCAACGAATAAAGGATAAGTTATCTACTAATCTGAGTTTACTCTGGGTTGCCACATGGTCTACTACAGAATATAATCATACTATACACATAGCCAGTTCTACTACCTAGCCAGGTCTAGCACAGTCTGGTTACTAAGTTTATTCTTTCTTAGAATAACACAAACAAGAAGCCACGATCAACCACATAGGGTACGATAAGAAATATTCTAAATAAAATAATTAAACCCAAGAAATCGCAGAACGTATACATAGATTACTAGGGTCGCATAGGTTTTTATACGCGCATGAGAAGTGCACACATGAATTGCCGTATGGGTCAGGCTGCATACACTGATCAGGCGCATGAGCAACTGGCCCCATGGACGTGTTGGCCGCATGGACGAGCTGGCCGGATGGGTCACTTGGCCTCATGCTCAGTGTCAAGGTCTACTCCTTGGGACAAGTGCTGAAGTGACGAACAATAAATAAATTATCAGTGATATGATATAAAGTGACTAAGTATGACAGGCCATAAAGTGTCAGAAAGAAAAGACAAAAACCATGAAAAGATGGGCCAAACAATCAGAGTCATGTGTCAGAAGGAAAGTAGACGCATGCTCTGCTTACCGCATGAGTGTCGATGCCGCTTATGGAGTCATTACCGCATAGAGTCGATACCGCATAGAGGTCACTTAGACTTAGCAAAATTCTTATTCGTTCAGCGAGTGAAAGCACAATGTGTTCAAGGACACTTGTGTAAATCAGCAGTCATGCGTCCAACAAGATATACGTATGCTGTCAGTATGCGGCAAGAGTTTAGACCGCATAACCCTCTCAGGTCGCATGGCACTCTCAGTCGCATAGCTCACTGGCCGCATACGAACTTTGTCTTCTCCAGACAGCAAGTTCAGCCATGGCGAAAAAAGCTCCAAAACCCGAAAATTATTTTCTTCATAAAAACTTTATTTTAACTCCGAATAAAGTGAAACAAAAGCCAAAATGATCGAAATAAAATTCTCTAACATAAAAAATATCTAGTTTTTTTAAAACACTAAGTTTTAGTAGATCAAAATCAAGGAAAACTCGTAGAACATATAAAAATCCAAACCTTGAAAATCATATCTATAAGAATCTATACATCAAAATCCAAAACTCCAATAACTAAATATGATCAGCATCTCAAGGAGGATATTTTCTATCAAACATATTTTTAAAATAACATATATATAAAAATCAAAAAATTTATGGCTTCACATTTTGAGCAAGATGTACTTGCCTTAGTGGACTAACAAACCTCTTTCTAGAACCAAGTCTAGGGATAGGACTAGGGCTAGGGTTTCGGTCAAGGGGGAGTTCTTGAGGGAAGGAGGAAGAATAAAGTAGAAGAGAAGTAGAAATAAGAAAGAATGAGAGAGGAGAGAGAAATCCACATATATATACCAAGTGGAGAAATAAGGTTAGCCATAGGATTAAGTCATGACACTCTCCAACCAAATCTCAACCATCCAAAATAGGCTTAGTGGTTCCAAGAGTGAACCGGGTCTGGTATCCATCCCATATACGGGTCCTAGCACGAGTACATGGCAAATACCAAGGTGTTCACTATTGGTCTCGGGTAGTCTCCCACAATAAATAGGAATATAATTAAATAAATACAACATATTTAACAGGAACCAACATGTAAATACATCATGAATACATCTACAGAAAAAAATTTAAATATCATAAATTCAAGAATACCAAATCTGGGAACGGGTGTGACATTTCTACCCACCTTAGAAAAATTTTGTCCTCAAAATTCGCTAGGGTAGTCGAGCTGATCACCAAGCAAGAAAAAAAAATCATAAACCAAGTAGAAGACTCATGATCCAATAAAAAAACCCATGATCCAGAAAACCTCATGAACTACCGAATCTCATGAACTACAGGTAACTGAATACCAAGCATAACGAAATAGGCATGCAATAAAAATAACAGTAATATAATAAAGGCGCAAGCAGTCCACACAATCCAAAAGAAAGAAAAAGAGTTGGCGGCATACATATATATGTCTCCCGAGTCAGTAAAAATAGGAACTTGTCCTCGCTGGCCTATGCTAACTCCCAAAATGGACAGGAATCAAGTCTCGAGATAAATCGGTACCAATGACTTAGTCAAGAACATGACTCTGCCCAGGACATACCTTCGTAGTCAGGACATATGACATACATCATGTATCAAGAGATATGAAGAAAGAAGAGTGAGACGAAAGGCTATCTTCATTCGCCGAATATACGAAAACCAAAAGATAGATAAAACTGGAAGAACTCAAATCTCACACTCGACTTGACCACCTTTTGCTAATATCTGTTCTAGCATTCCAAACTCAGCTTGCTCATGTCTCGGTGCTGCTGGAACTCTGTTATGAGGATGTCTCTGCTGAACAAACTGACGTTGTCTCTGGTAAAACACCTATACTTGTGTTAACATCGGACGTTGGGCTAACAGTCGAACTGCTAATACTGGCTCTTGATACGAAACTGCTTCTGGAGCTGGCAATGCTGAGAATTATTGATACGGTCCTCCCTGCCTCTACATTTGTGGGCAAGTAGCTATCATGTGGTCGGAACCCCCATACCTCAAGCATCTTCCACTTGCCATCTACATTTATCCTGAGTGTGGCCTCTTTCACGATAATAGGTACATCCTGCTGATTCATCAGGCATTGTTGATGTTGTCTTGGCTGTCGTTGTCATTGTCTCATCTGATGCCACCGGCCCCCGTGGTGCCAAATCATGACTACTAATGTCGGGTGCTGCCCCCCCATTATTCTGTCCATGAGGCCTCTACCGATCCACTCTTCTTGATGTCATCCTTTAGGAAATAAGCTAAACCCTCTTGGCTGATATCAATACTGCCTCAAAGGTCTGGTTGTCGTGCACCTTTATTATGTGCAAGATCTTCAAGTGAAGTCCCTGTTGGAACCTTATTGCTCTCTCCAACTCAGTTTCTACCATGGTCGGAGAAAATCTGCTAAGTCAACAAATTTTGCCGCATAGTCGTCTACTGTCCTTTCAACTTGCTTGAGGTTAATAAAACTTTCCTGTAACTCACACTAAGCCACAATCCCAAAGTACTTCGCCCTGAACCGGGTCCTAAAATTCTTTTATGAAATAGGATGTCTCAATCCTACCTCCTTCGTAGCCCACCAATATCTTGCCAGATCTTGGAGTTGTAGGCGAACTAGGTCAACTTGTTTCTCGGCCGAAACTTTAGCCGTTGTCAAAATAGTCTCAATATCCTGGAGCCAATCATCTTCCGTGATTGCGTCCTACGTGCCATGGAAATATCTGGGGTTCAGTCAGCAAAATCTAACAGATGCCCTATAATATATTCTTTTGCCTTGTTCTAGGGTTGTTTGTAATCCTTGGTTTAACAGGACATTCTGTACTTTCTGCTGGAGGTGTTGTTGATGATGTTGATGTTGATGTTGTTGTTGTTATTGTTGTTGTTGTTATTGTTGTTGTTGCACCACTATCTGGTATGGTTGGGCAGCCAACAATCCATAGATAATCTCTAGCAAAGTCGGGGTATCCAGTACTACCGGCACTGTAGGAGGTACGTGAACACTTGGAGCATGCTGCTCTGTCCCATTCATCGTGGGTTCAACTCAAATCCATGGCTGGGGCTCCACAGAATTTTGTTGCACTGGCAACTCAGCCTCTCTTATTGCTGCAGCATCGGGGAAAGGAGAAGCCCTAAATAAGAGCACAAGGAACATTAAAAATATCAAAAACAGAAAAAGAAGAAAAATGAAGCAATTAATCTGGAAGAGTTCAAGCTGAGTATTGAAGAGGACGAATCCAAAATTCCAAGAAGGATCATGTTTGATTGAGACTCCTCTGACCATGATACCCCACAAGTCTAAAAAGACAGACCTGCATGGGCCACCACTAAAACCTTGTCACGCCCAGTACCGAAATACGAAGACGGACATGGCCAGCTACCCCGTACAAGGTGCTATATGTCGTATGGATATCATAGTTGTATAAGACAAGGGGGTGCATGCTACAATCAAGTCTCCTATGATCAATAACTTCTATGTCTCAATCATCAACCAAGAAACGATAAGAATGAACATGTAAGATAAAGCAGTTAGGTGTCCCTGGCGCTCTATCAGAATGATCATGAAACTAGTTATACAGGATGGTACACTAGTACATTATGAAGATTACATGACCGTAAGTCAGCCGTGGTCTGAATAATATACAATCAGATAGAGAAAATAATGTACAGGTAAACCGGCTAATAGGTATCGTCGGCTAAACACCAAAAGGTAATATAAAATGATACTCATAGTGGAGAAGAAGAAACCCACAAAAGTTCCTCGATGGACATTCTCCTGGAATGCGCTATCGGACTGATATAGGACAGGATCCTCGGGCTCCGCTACTAAACCTGGCCAAACAAAACCAGCGGGATCAGGCCCTGATAGCAAGTACCATAAAGGAGCCCAAGTGAATGAAGCAAAAACCAATAAAGTACATAAAATAAAAAATATGTGCCACAATGGCAAGCGTATGACCTTTCATCGGAGCACTAGGATACCTCTACAACCAAATAAGGACAACAGGTATCGCACTACTCTGAGACAGGGTACGACTAACCAATTATGAACACAACAAAGATATAACACATCAAAATAATCCAGGACACACATTCCATAATACAAACTAAAATATAGATATAATATGCAGCTTCGGTACATGACCTATTATGAGAAATTGGCGTAACCCTAAAACCAAACAAGGACAAGGGTTGAACCGTCGTACCACAATAGTTCAGGTCCCTAGACTACCAGCACATACTCTGTTAGATCGGGCAATCAATCCTACGACTTGTTATGTGAAGTCTGAGTTATCTCAAAAATAATGTATAATAAGTTTTCTCAGATCAAGCAAGTGCCGAACATGAGCTAACCGAACCAAACAAATAAAATAGGTACTTGCAGGATGCACCACTCCCCCGTAGGACCACCGCACTAAAAATAGGGTATTAGCGGTTTTAATTTTCCTATAATAAAATAGTGGCTCGACATAATAATAGTCAGATATTGTACTCCACTAAGGCAGATGATATACAGTATCCGTATTGGCCAGCACACAACGCACTTAGAATGAATCTCTGTGGGAAGGTTCGTCGGCATGATCTCGGGATACCATTTCCTCCCAATGTTACTACAACTTTTAGTTATCTAATTAGCCTTATGTTGTTGTTGAAATCTCAAGTAGTGGTTAAATGAGAATTTTTATTAAGATGTTGTACTAAGTACGGGCACGCTAGATACAAATCCATGAAAGTCAAATCTAGATTCACCCGAGCGTGTATGCAACATTTAGACAATCAATATCCTAGCTACGCTTTGGTAGTTGACTCGCTTATTATGCCCGTGCTGGGGAAACAATGTATATATTTATAATATCACGCGTTCAAAAATTTGGAGGCATTCTCGATGCACAATCCAAATATAATCACTTAACACGTGACAAGATGTGTCGCACCTCGGTTCACATTAAATCATAAATAATTATCATGCAAAAGTAGTATCAGTACGGATACAATATTCGAGTCCAATCACCAAACTTATATTTGGTTATATGAGTCATCACATGTGGACACTTGGTCAAAATATAATCTCCTAAAATCAGGTACATTGACTACCAATCAATTAGAAGTCTAAATTATGTGAAATCCTCGAATTAATAATTTTGTCGCCGAACGTGAGTAAGGGAAATAGTGTGAACTACTATGGAGCAGATCCACAATCTTTAAACCAAACAAGGACCGAGATTGCAGATCATTTACCAAGCAGAACTACGCCCCTCACTCTATTCGACGAACAAAGGATACGTTGTCTACTAATCTGAGTTAACTTTGGGTTGCCACATGGTATACTATAGCATATAATTATACTATGCCCATAGTCAGTTCTAGAACCTAGTAAGGTCTCGCACAGTCTGGTTACTAAGTCCATTCTTTCGTAGAATAACACAAAAAAGAAGCTACGACCAACCAAATAGGGTACGATAAGAAATATTCCAAATAAAATAATTAAACCCAAGAAATCGTGGAGCGTGTACATAGATTACTTGGTTCGCATAGGATTTTATACGCGCATGAGAAGGCCATGCATGGATTATCGCATGGGTCAGGCCGCATGCACTGATCAGGCGCATGAGCAACTTGCCACATGGACGCGATGGCCGCATGGACGAGCTGGCCACATGGGTCACTTGGCCGCATGCTCAGGGTCAAGGTCTACTCCTTGGGACAAGTGTTGAAGTCACGGACAATAAATAAAGTATCAGTGATGTAACATAAAGTGACTAAGTGTGATAGGCTATAAAGTATCATAAAGAAAAGACAAAAATCATGAAAAGATGGGCCAAACAATCATAGTCATGCGTCCAAAGGCAAGTGGCCGTATGCTTTGCTTGCCGCATAAGTGTCGGTGCTGCATATGGAGTCAATGTCGCATAGAGTCGATGCCGCATGGAGGTCTCTTGAACTTAGCAAAATTCCTATTCGTTCAGCAAGTGAAAGTACAAGGTATTCAAGGACACTTGTGTAAATTAGCAGTCATGCGTCCAACAAGATGGACGCATGTTGTCAGTATACGACAAGAGTTTAGGCCGTATAACCCTCTCAGGCCATATGGTACTCTCAGCCGCATAGCTCACTGGCTGAATGCGAACTTCATCTCCTCCAGACAGCAAGTTAAGCCATTACGAAAAAAGTTCCAAAACCCGAAAATTATTTTCTTCATAAAAACTTTAATTTAACTCCCAATCAAGTGAAACAAAAGCCAAAATGCTCGAAATAAAATGCTTTAACATAAGAAAAAACTAGTTTTCGAAAATACTAAGTTTTAGTAGATCAAAACCAAGAAAAACTTATAGAATACAAAAAAACCCAAATCTTGAAACTCAGATCTACAAGAATCGATACATCAAAATCCAAAACTCCAAGAACTAAATATGATCAGCAACTCAAGGAGGACATTTTCCATCAAATATATTTTTAAAAATAATATATATATAAAAATTCTAAAATTTATGGCTTCACCACTTTGAGCAAGATGTACTTGCCTTGGTGGACTAATAAACCTCTTCCTAGAACCAAGTATAAGGATAGGGCTAGGTCTAGGGTTTCGGTCAAGGGGGAGCTCTTGAGGGAAGGAGGAAGAATAAAGAAGAAGGAAAGTGGAAATGAGGAAGAATGAGATAGGAGAAAGAAATCCACATATATATATACCAAGTGGAGAAATAAGGTTAGCCCTAGGATTAAGTCATGACACTCTCCAACCAAATTTCAACCATCCAAAATAGGCTTAATGGTTCAAAGAGTGAACCGGGTCTGGTATGCATCCTATATAGGGCCCTAGCACGGGTCCATGGCAATTATCAAGGTGTTCACTACTGGCCTCGGATAGTCTTACACAATAAACAGGAATACAGTTAAATAAATATAACATATTTAACAGGAACCAACATGTAAATACAACATGAATACATCTACAGAGAAATTTTTAAATATCATAAATTTAAGAATACCAAATCTGGGAACGTGTGTGACATAGATTATTAAGAGTAAGACATAACCCAAATTCTATATTCTAAATTCAGAATGTACGAGCTCATTTTATAGAATAGTAAAGTTTAGTTGGAACCAAACAATACATCTAACAAGGACTCATTTGTTAGAGCATCAATAGTAAAACTTATACCAATTTTTAGATTCTAAATTCTGAATATAGTGGCTCATTTTATAGAATAGTAAAGTTAATTGGAACTCCATAATCAGTGGTTCCGTCCCAACCACAAGATCTATAATTTGTGCCTAAAAATTTCTATATTCAAAATATAGAAACTCGTTAGTAAGAACATCAATAGTAGATAGAGCTAAAAAATAATGTATCTTGTGACCCAAATTTGTAATAACAAAAAATAAGTATAGAATGAGTTCAGTTTGTACGAGAATAGTAAAAAAAAATATTGAGGCCCAAATGAGATGAATGGATATAAATCCATATGTCATCCTTCGTTTATTTTCAAAAAATAATATAAAATCTAGAATCTAGAAATTGATGCAGAAGCATGAAAAATCTACATACGCCAACAGTAATCAAGAGCCATACACCGTAGTGATCAAGACACATGCGCCAAAGTGATCTAGAGCCATGCGTCATCCACGACGTAAGTAGTATTCCCATGTGCCAGCAATGTCATGAGCCACTGGTAATCCATTCCTATATTTTTATTTGCCAATAGTGCCATGCGCCACTACTATTTCAATCTAATGTTCCCATGCGCCAGCAGTGCCATACGCCACTACTATCCCATTGATCTCCATGCGCTTGGCGAATGTATTCCCAAGGTGCAATCAAAATTATTATGACACGTGTCACGATTACTATGGGCATTAGCAACCTTAGATCTTAAGTGGCCATGTGGCAGCCTATTGCAATATATGCCACTATACGGTAGCATGAGATGTGCGCGTACATGCACGTAAGGCCCTTTCAAAGCTATAAATAATAGACGTCTTCTACACATGAAAGACCACGACCATAGAGAGAACTAAGAGGAGAATAAGATAGAAGCACCACAAGGGACACCCATTCAGTCGTATACTCCAGCTCTCGAAGCCTCGTCAACCTCCTTGGTACCGGATCGTCAACGGAGTAAAGGAGTCGCTGCAGTGCTCGATCTCCACCGTCACACTTGCCCAAATTCTTATATTTTTTGTACTTAGACTCTACGAATTAGATGTTCTTTTATACTATTTATTAATTCCCAATCAATAAAAAAGTTCGTTCAACTTTTCCCTACGAGTATTAATTTGGCGATATCGACAAAAATGATGAATCTTTGGGGAAGAGCTTCTCCTCCAACGAGAAGCTAGTGATGCATTCTGACGTGACCAAGTTGAACTCAACTCAGAGGATGTGATGTTGGTCGTTCTTTTCAAAAAATAGGCATTCGAAGATATGTTGGATAAACCGAGTTCTCCAATGAGGCCGACCTCGCAAGGCTTACAAAACTTGGGTCGCCAAGGCCGCTGTGCCACGCCCGAGGTCATTGCCCAATGTATTACCAACCCCCGCAGCAGATACTCATGAGGTTGACATATATCTCATCGATAAGCCAAGTTATCAAATGAGGCCCGTACGACCTCGCAAGACTCGCAATATTTGGGTTGTCAAAGCCTCTGCACCAAACCCCAAATCTGTCCCAGAAATATTGGAAGCCTCCGTCGCAGATTCACATAAGGTTGGGTACATCCTATCTCCATCTTCGCAGCTGCTCTTGAGGAGAACGATGTTGAACCTCAAGAGATGTGTCAATAGTGTGACCAGTACAAGAGAAGGTGCACCATGCCAGAATATAGGTGCACGAAGTCCTCGACATGCAAAGTGGTCTCGAACAAGGATTTTTATGGTCATACCCTGGATTTTCTATACTATGCGCCTAAGAGCATTGGTTCAAAGAAACCCAAACCAACTCGAGCAATGCACGCTCGAGGGGCTGCTCAACTAGCCCTTCGAAATCATGCACTGCTACTTTTCATGTGCACTAATGATGAGAGTCTATATAGGGCAGACCCAGGTACTCATTCGCCAGAAGTGGGTCAACCCTTAAAGTCTTTCCAAGTCCACTTGGACGTTACAATTGCACTTGAACCAAGTCAGAGCGCAAATACCGTGATGACAGACCCATACGGCCAGTTTAGCTGCACATAAAATAGGTTTGTATCACGTTAAGTCTTTTACCAATGATCAAGTTACCGTTTTTGTGGAAGAAGTAGGCCAGGGAGAAAACCTTCCACTTTTACCTCCATGCTCAAGGGTTTCCCGAGGGCATAAAAAGGGTGTGAAAGTGAAGCTTCGATCGTCTGATTTATGCAACGTGATTAGTCACAAGCATAAGACGAGGGAAGCAAAACACGCATATGATGTGTCCCCTCGTGGAAAAATATATGCCAGAATTATCATAAACTATTGCTATACTAAGGCATTAGTTCCTCCAACCAGATGATCGATATCCCAGTAATTGGAACCCGCAGCACCAACCAGATGGCATCTTTGGAAACAACTTCGTGACGAGGAGGAATTGTATATCGTTTCATATTGCTCAACATGGAGGTCCCTTCCTATGAAGAAGAGCTCAAAGGAAAGCTCACATAACCTAAGGGTGTCGGTCAGTGCATCATGAAGCCATCCGCGGCTAGCAAATAGGCACCTACTGTGCAGGTATTGTCATGACCCGCACCCGGAATAAGGGCACGAGTAGTGAGCAACGCCCAGCCTATGCCGCAGCATCGACGGTAGAACGCTGTCTGGGTCAACTCTACTATCTCAATATCTCATACAATATATACATGATACCTGTCAATCATCTCAACTCCAAACGGAGGAACAATATGGTATCTGGTAATGATAAACTATACTCAATCATAATACAAACTAAGGAAGATAAAGCATTAGATGGAATAACGAAAGAAAGAGTCAGGATACTCTCATAAGCCTAAAATAATATATACATGCCATAAGCCTCAATAAAAGTCTAATACAAGTCTAAACAATAATCTAAACCTCCTCAGACTCTGGTACTAAGTTCTCCTGCTCTAAATGAGTATCCTCTAATGGGTACACCGTCTTGCGGCCTGTAGTAGGTAGGACACTAGTCCACAAGCCAATCATCTGAAAAATATATCCAGTCAGGATTGGAGCGAAGTACATACCTCTGAAAGCAATTTTAAGTACATAATTGAGCATATATAACCGATAATAGAAAAGGATATACAATAACTAAACATCAGAACGAAATGAACTAGAGTGAACAGGTAATATACTAGAATGAAGAACATGCAATAGAATAACTGTATTATAATTGAAACAAATGAAACTAGCTAATGTGTTATGGAATACAAGTTAATTATGTGATTGGTTTAGGTTGAACACGAATACAATATGGTGACTCGATTACATGCGTGATATATAATCGACATGTACATGAATACACTTGGGTTTGATCATATAATCAACTTCTATTCCCCTATCCCTAACCAATACCAATGGATCCAATCATGACACGTTACGAACACGAATATGGGCACACTGAACAAGAGTAGTGTGTGTACACGAATATAAGCACACTGAACACGAGCAGTATATTAACACAAAGTATAAGATAATCAATTCCTGATACACACGATGATATACATGTGAAGGAGTATCTACTGAGCACGGTAAGGGAGAACATCTGTTGACATGATCCATATAGTACCAGTCCGTGAAACCACTTTGTCGGAATCAAGTATAAAGTTCTAGAACATGCGATATATTCACTATCATTAAAAACTAATAGAAAAATATACTGGTCTCTGGTCCTCAGCAAAGGAGGTAACTCGGTGTCCGAACTGGTGTCACACAACCCTATATATGAAAATCAAGTTACTTAGGTAGAATAAAGTGATAATCATACTAAATGAGTCAAATTATGCTTTCTAGGTCATTTCTAGGTTATGCTAGTTAAACTAGGTCAGAATAGCTACTTCTATATTGTATGATCTTATATCTAAGCTTCTAGGTTGGTATCTTGATGATAAAAGCTATACTAGCTAAAACTAGGTAGTAGGATACCTTATATACCAATATCAATCTCTATAACTTATATACATAACTAGTTAATACACATATATCAACATTTAACTTATATATATACTAGTTAATAATACTACTACCTTTAGTATCTAGAATACCTTATACGCATCATCTCTATGAGTATTTCTAATATCTTACACTTAACACATACTACTCTTAGTAATACCTTAGCTTAGCCTATACCTTGATACTATAAATACCTTGGTATTTTGGCACCTAGACCAACCCCTCAACTATCACTAATCCACCCCACAACGCAAAATTCTCTTCATAACCAATACCTAATCCTCATTATATCTTGAGATACTCTATTACTAAAACTCAAAGTATTATGAGATACCTACACCACACTCTAAACTTACCTTAACTCACATGCATCCCTTACCAACTAGGCATTTGAGTATCATGACTCAAGGTATCTTGATACCTCATCTCACCTACTTCAACAATTATAAATGGCCATTCCCAACTAAACTGTGACCTCTCCTCAAACCAAAACTGAAATCTAAAACCCATATCAACACCAACATCACCTGCTCCCCCTTAAGAATGCATACCCTCTATGATACTCTCACACTAAAGAACACTTAACACTCTCCTCAATTCTTGATGCATACCCTTTAAATTGCAGATGTATTAATCTTCACTCACCCACGTGCACTTGGGCATTACACTTAAACCTGGAACCTCCTTATGTTGTGAGCTCCTACTGCTTGAGCATGCTGATGTCACTGCTCAACTTGCTGCTATTGCCACTGCTCGACTTGCTACTGCTGCCACTGCTCTCTCATCTCCCACACCCAAAACAACACACAAGATATATATATATATATATATATCTAAGTCTATTATAGACTAGCATATACATATATATATATATACATATATACACATACATCACATGTATACATTATATACCTATATAAATATAATCTAGTATAAATTGATCAAACACTTAGAGTGTATACTTGTGATATTCATGATACGTGTCCAAGTGAAAAGCCAAAACCCAAATTATCCATAATTAATCAATCTTACACATATATAACATCTATATATAACCAATGTAGCTTGCTACAAAAGAAATTGAAGATAATTGTACAAAATACCCAAAATTGGGCCCCGTATCATACTGTGTCACAAAATACCGTGATACGGCCTACATGTATCCATTTGTGGATACGTACCTAGTCCCATAATTTTGATATAAGTCTAATTAGATCTAATTGGTCTCATGACACATAATTGATGTGTCATATTCATAATTTCTCCAACATGCACACAAAATGCCATATAGAACTCATATTACATAGCTAAATAGCTTAGAACTTGTTCCTATAGGTAGCCCTATGCCATAGGATCATTCTTAATGGTCAAATGCATGATTAAGAAGCTATAATGAGAGTAAAATTTAAGAATTACCAATTGGGAGATGGATTCCCAATAAAAATACAATTAAATACGATCCGGACACGATCTCTAGCTCCAAAGTTTCTCCTCCGTGTGCGCCTTGCTTCTCCAAGCTCCAAGGCTCCAAGAGTGATAAATTTGAGAACAAATTGGCAGTGAATTGTGTTAAAAATCAATGGAGGCAAAATAGAAAATTGGGGATCTAGAATTTGGTTTAAAAAATAAAATACAAATAAGGAGAGAGAAGGAGAGCCCCTCTTCAAGTGGCCGGCCCCTTACTCCTTCCCCAAGCTACATGCTAAGGTCCAAAATATGCCTACATAATGTATTATGAGAAATAATTAAGGGTAGATATTTTTGGAAGTCTCTAACTAATTGTAATTAAACTAATTCTCCTTAATTTAATTAGTGGAATGACTAATGGGCTTGGGTCCAAGTTGGGCTCACTAATTGTCATGACAAATCTAAATAGGTCCATATGTGACAAGTCTAAATATTATCTAGTCTCTCTAACTAACTAATTAACACAAGTCTCTAATGACTAATTAATACTAGTCACAAATAATCATAGCTCAATATAATTAAATAATTAATACAATCATCACAATAATATTTAATATTTATTTCTAAAAACAATTACCCATGCCAAATTACTAAACTACCCCTAGCTGACAAATGTGAGGGTGACAATCCTACCCACCTTAGAAAAATTTTGTCCTCGAAATTAAGGAAGAAACTAACTACCAAAAGCAATCAATACAAGCAAGAAAGAATTATACCTCACGGCTCAAACATATAAGGATATCGCTCGCGCATCTCGGCCTCTCGCTCCCAGGTACTCTCTCCTGGTGAGTGATGCTTCCATGCGACACACACCAAAAGAATTGTCTGGTTCTGCAGCACCTTCTTCCTGCGGTCCAAAATCTCTACGGGCTGCTCTGGGTATCTGAGAGTCAAACCAACTTCGATCTCCGAGTGATCTAGTACATGTCTAGGATCTGCTACATACCATCTCAACTATGACACGTGGAACACGTTATGCACTCCCTCTAATACAGTGACAAGTCTAGTATATAGGCTACTACACTGACCCTCTCAAGAACACCGAAGGGTCCGATGTACCGTGGACTAAGCTTCTCGTCTCCACCAAAGCGAATAGTTTTTTGTGTCGGAGAAATCCTCAAGAAAACCAGATCACCAACCTAGCACAAAATATAGCCTTAGCACTCTAACAAAAACAAGAAATCATAAGCGATACAAAATAAAATCTATACCTCAAACTCCAATGGTCTCTAGTAGATATCGGCCCAATGCCGATTTCTGTCCTGCGCCACCCGAAGTCTATCCTTGATGAGCTTCACCTTCTAAGATACATACACGACAATCTCTGGTCCTAATAAGGCTCTCTCATCAATATTATTCTATGATAACAGAGTGTGGCATCTTCGTCCACAAAACGCCTCAAATGGTGACATCTCGATACTGGCCTGGTAGTTGTTGTTGTAATAAAACTCTACCAAGTGAAGATGATCCTCCCAAGAGCCTCCAAAATCCATAACATAAATGTGTAGTATATCCTCAAGAGTTTGGATAGTCCTCTCCGACTGTCCGTCTGTCTGAGGGTGATATGTGGTACTGAACTTGAACTGAGTGCCCAAGCTAGCCTGCAAACTCCTCCAGAAGTGGGACATAAAGTGCCTATACCGATCTGATACTATACTCACTGGAACTCCATGCAATCTGACTATCTGATGCACAAACATCTCCAAAAGCTTCTTCGTAGATGTCCTCACTTTGAATGGCAGAAAGTGGACTGATTTGGTCAACCTGTCTACGATGACCTAAATCGCATATTTGTCTCCAGAAGAACGTGGAAGCCCGGATACAAAATCCATCGTTATATGATCCCATTTTCACTCTAAGATGGGTAAAGGCTGAAGCAATCCACCTGGCCTCTGTCTCTCTGCCTTTACCTGTTGGCAAACCAAATATCTAGATACGAAGCTAGCCACCTTCCGCTTCATATTATACCACCAAACATACTCTCTCATGTCCCTATATATCTTGTTGGCACCTGGAAGCATAGAGTACTGAGATAAATGCGCTTCCTAAAGAATCTCCTCGCACAATGCTCTACTAGGCACACACAACCTAGTATCGTACCGCAATGATCCATCATCTGCAATACTGAAGTCCTCTGCCAATCCCATTTAGACCTGCGCTCTGATGCTCCTCAGAGACTCATCCTCGAACTCTATGGCTTTGATCCAGTCTATCAACTCTTACTGTGGTGAAGTCCCCACATCTGTGCCATAACTCCAGGAACTAATACCTCAAAACCCAAACTATCAAGATCGGCCAATAAATGTCTGTCCCACGTCAAATGCATAGCCACTGGATACCTAGTCAAGGCATCCGCGACTACGTTAGCCTTCCCTGGATGGTACTTCAAAGCAATGTCGAAGTCCTTCATCAACTCCAACCATCGCCGCTGCCTCATATTGAGTTCTTTTTGTGTAAACACATACTTCAAGATCTTGTGATCTGTAAATATCTCTACTCGCTCTCCATACAAGTAGTGCTTTCACAGTTTAAGGGCAAAAATAACTGTTGCCAATTCTAAGTCATGGGTAGGGTAATTCTTCTCATGCGGGCGTAATTTCCTGGAAGCATAAGCAATCACCTTTCTGTTCTGTTGCAACACACATCCCAAACCCTTATCCGAAGCATCACTGTATATAAAAAATTCTCATGTCCCTGATGGCAATGTCAACACAGGAGCTATAGTCAACATCTTCTTTAGGTCCTCAAAAGTAGACTAACCATTCCCAGTCCAGACGAACTCCACATCCTTCTTGGTTAGTCTAGTCATCTGCTACGCAATCCTGAAAAATCCTGAACAAATCTTCAATAATAGCCTGCCAATCCAAGAAAACTCCTATCTCCGTCACTGAACTTGGGGTAGACCACAACTCAACTGCTAAAATCTTCTTCTTTCTACTGAGATCCCGTCTCCAGTAATCACATGCCCGAGGAATTCAACCTTATTAAGGAAGAACTCACACTTTGAAAGCTTGTCATATAGCTTCTCCTTCCTGAGGGTTTCCAGAACTATCCTCAGATTTTTCTCATGCTCCTCCTAGGTCTTTGAATAAATTAGTATATCTTCAATGAATATGTAAACCCCCTGATTTTTCAGAAAATTTTAATTTGGATTTTTATAATTTTTTGTAATTTTCTGGGATTTTTTCTGTAATTAAAACCTAGGTATTTTGTAATTAAATAATTTTTAAATAATTTTAGTTAATATGAAAATATTATGAAAATAATATTTTCTGGTGTAAAATGAAAAATTAGACATAGGATAATTTTTCGGGAATTTATTGGACCCCGAATTAAAGCCCTAAAAACTAAGTTTAAATTAACCGAATTAAACCCTAGAAATAAACCCGGTTCAATTGAACCAAACCAACCCAAACCAATCAAGACCCGGTTCAACTGAACCGAACCCAACCTTAGCGGGTCGGGTCGGATCTAAACAAGACCCGAAACCCGACTACCCGAACCCGCACCTAAACTTAATGGATCCGGGTCTAACCCGCTACCCGCTGACCGACCCGCACCAAACCCGTTAACCCTAATCGGATTCCCACCGCCTTTACTGTTCAGGCACCTATTAAATCCCCTTCATCCCCCCGCCTCGACGCCGGAACCCTAGCCTCGACGTCTCCTCCGCCCAGCACCGCCCTCTCCTCCGCCCCTCTCCTTGAGCCGCGCCTCGACCAGAACTCCCAGACCCCTAAGCCGTCCTCACCGACGACCTCGACCCTCTCCCCGCTCCACCACCATCACCCTCGAGCACCGCCTGAGCCCTAATCCCCTCCACCGTCTCTTCCGTTGAAAGCCCTCTCCCCTCGACCGCCCAGATCCGCCCTCTCCTCACAGTCACCCTCCCAGAGCAGCCTCCACCTTCTCCCCTCGCCTCCGCTGCCCAGCCTCCGTCCCCGTCAAACCCCTCCGCCTCTGCCTGTTCCACCGCCCACTCCCCTCTGCCATTTCCGGCCATCTCTCCCCGTCCACCACTCATCGTCCCTGACCGAGCAGACCCAGAACCTCACCGGAGCCCCTCAAGCACCGGCCTTTCGAGTTCCACCAGCCGCCCAGCGCTGCCTCGAGCCACCGACGCCGTCCCCGAGCGTCCCGCAGCTCCGTCTGAGCCACCACCAGCGAAGCCGAGCCGCCTCCGCCTCCGCCTCCCTCAGCCCTGTGCAGCCGTCGATCGAGAACCTAGCCCGGACACAGGACACTGTGCCGTGTCGTACTGTGTCGTGTCAAGATGACTCGCGGATACGAGAAACCCAGTTCCACGGAGCCCTGTTCAGGTAACCCATTCTCTCTCCTCGTTGCTCCATTTTTCGTTCTGTCAGTTGTGACGCGTAGGCTGCGTGACCCTCTCGATGCCCATACAACCCGCTCGGTGCATCGCATCCTGTGGCGATCGCGAACTGCGATCCAAAAATAGGAAAAATAATACCCTATTTTCCCCCGAAACTGAGTGCGCCCCGCCAAACGGGAATAACTTGGTCGCGCACAATCTTTACCAAAAGGTGCGCGCCGTTGATACGGACGTGCAGAATTTCACAGAAGTTGATTTGGATGTGCGTGCACACCGAAATTAATACGTATCCGCCGACAACGCCCCGTATCCACCTGTTCTGGAATTCGTTGTAACTTTGTGTACACACGTCGAATTGAAATGAAACTTGCGCCATCGGACTCGTAGAAATACGCTAGTCCTGTGACCCACGTTAGGTTCGATTCTGAGAACGTTGACAAAATCTCGTATCGTGGGCCCCGGCACCACTTGACGGGCGATTTTGTGATCGGCTCATCGGAATCTAGTTCTGGAAGTTTCGTTGGGTTTGTATCATCGTTCTGGACTTGTTGACACTAAGTTTGAAGAATTTGGAGACCATTGGTTCTGACACATTTTTCGGTGCGAAGCGGGCCACATGTGGACCCCACTTTGACCAGAAACTGTCATTTTTGCCCCTGTGTCCAAATTAGACTCAAGGACAGGCGTTTCTAGCTATTTGATATTTTCTGAATCTGATGGTGATATTTATTTTATCAAACGAAGGAGTACATGCAAATCACACTGAGACCAGAGCTACAGTTGGAGCCAGAACCCTAGGCAAGTGTACCTTGCCAAATCCTGCAGTTTTGCTACTTATTTCCTTGACTTATTTATACACTGTTGTACATGCTTGACCTAGGACCGTGTGAATTTACTTAGCGTCCGATTACTAGTCGGGTGCCAATACCGTACGCGGAGTTGTGTAACGTCACCTAGAGATGGATATCGTGACCCTTTACATTCTCGTACATGTCTTATCAAGTACATCATAACCCAGGATACTTGATACTATTCATGAGATAGAATCTTTCTGAGATATTCATGGTGATTCTGTATAGGATACAGGTTTTATGACATAGACATTATATTCATAGATATTATATGACTTGTTGCATTAGCTATGATCTTGCGTGACATGTACATGAGATATTGTGGACATGAGACGCATGATTACATTGGGTGGGGAGAGTCACACAAGCTACAGGTTGACTATATTATGCCGGCGTCTTAGTCTCTCTCCGAGCTAGACAACCACATGATATCACTGCTACCGGCTCCCCGACACAGAGCTTGTAGTTATTTTAGCCTGAGTTCTAGTGCTTCTCTCATCTTGCACATCACTTAGCTGGTTATATAGTGTTTCCCTATTATTTTATTTATGGCTGGAGAGTCACACAGGCTACAGGTTGACTATATTATGTCGGTGTCTTAGTCTCTCTCCGAGCTAGACAACCACATGATATTACTCCTACCGGCTCCCCGATACAGAGCTTATAGCAGTCTCAATCTGAGTACTAGTGATGCTCTCACTTGCATTTTACATAGATGGTTACATACTTACCCTATTTATTTCATTTACTATTTTACTGCATTTATTTTGGCTTGTATTATTTTGTACCTTGCTATGTCCCCTGAGGACCTGGATCCGGATTATGTCCCCAGGATTAGCAGAGGAGATCCACCAAGAGGTATATGGTACAGGAGCATTAGCAGGAGCAGGATCGGGAGCAGGCACTAGAGCAGTACCAGATCCAGTAGACGAGTGACCTCTGCGGGTATCTTCTGAGTATATACTTTGTCCATACTCAGTATTGTTGTTGATATCCTTATTCTTGTATCTTGACAGTTGTATCAGACTTGTTATCGGGTTATTCTCGATTTATTTACTTGTGATTTGCTGATGATTATATTTCACTCTATTGATATTGTTGTATTCATTCTGTGGATGAGATTAGTAGACCTTATTGTTGTATTACAACTTAAATGCGTCCCGATGGATCCATTAAATTAGATTTGTCCATCGGTGTGTGCTGCTGGCCATTGTCACGTGTCTAGTCCCTCGTTATTTTGGGACTGGGGCGTGACAAAATACTACCACAAACTTATCCAAGTACTGATGAAATACCTTATTCATCAGGTTTATGAATACCGTCGGGGCATTGGTCAACCCAAACGGTATCACTAAGAACTCAAACTGCTCATACCGAGTCCTGAAAGATGTCTTCGGAATGTCTTCCTTCTTCGCTTTTACTTGGTGGTACCCCCTATCTTTGAGAATACCTTCGCTCCGCTCAACTAATCAAATAAATCGTTAATCTGTCGTAATAGATATTTATTCTTGATAGTGAGGTTGTTGAGTGCCCTGTAGTCGATACACATGCATACCGACCTATCCTTCTTTGGTACAAATAATACCGGAGTACCCCACGTTGATAAATTGGAGCGGATGAATCCCTTGTCCTGCAACTCATCCACATGCTTCTTCAACTCCGCCAGTTCACTGTTGTTTACTCTATAGACGTATTATGATATCGGCTCTACGCATGGCACCAAGTCTATAGAAAACTCCATATCTCTGTCTGGTGGAAACTCTGACAACTCCTCCGAAAAGACGTCCATATACTCAGCAATGAATGGATATGGCAGCTCCTGCTCTTCTACCAAAGCTCCACATAAATCTTATTTTCTCTGCTCTACTGCTCATCTGACGAACTCAAACTCTGACTCTCCTGACGCCTGAAACAAAACTATGCCTCCATGATAATCTATACTAACATGGTGCCTACTTAACCAATCTACCCCGAGTACTATATCATAGCTCAAAAGTGGTATTAGAGTAGACACACGCTCAACTCTCGGACTCCCAAAGAAACTCTCCGGTCCTTGCAAACATCACTGACCATAATAATGCCACCCCCGGTCATAATCTTGTAAGTCCTCGCCAACGGTTCTGTCTCAAGGTGATATTTCAGAGCAAAAGATACAGATACGAAACTATGTGAAGTACCATAATTAAATAAAGTATGAGCAGGAAAAGATTCAAGATGGACTAAACCTGAGATAACATCACCGACTGGCTCCTTCTCCTCGACGGTCAAAGCAAAAGATCGCCCCTGTCGCTGGGCACCTCTGTGCTGCTGTTGGTACTGAGCGAACTGCTGCTGTTGTGATGGTAGATGAGGTCCTCTCTGTTATCCCGTTGGTGGTATCGCGGGTGTTCTCTATACCTGAGCTCTACCCTGAGCTGGACGAGCTGGAATCTTAGGACAAGCCCTCAACTGATGGTCTCCTGATCCGCAGAATAAGCATTGGCCTAATCTCATCCTACATGCATTCCATCAATATCTTTGCTTATTACAGAATTGGCAAGGAATAGCTGGCCTCTGGATCTGGTGCATCTACTGTACCGGCGCTCTAGCTGGTCCAAGATACTGCTGCCTCAGCTGTTGGAAGTGCCTCTGATATTGCTGCTAAAAGTGAGGGCACTTTATTGTACCTGTGTTAATACTAGATCCTCCAATGTCTCTCAGCCTCTTAGAGCCAAGCTCTAGATCATCCTCTGCCTGCTGTGTCTGCCTCAGAATCTCCTCAAAAGTAGTGGTGGGATCTCCATTCGTATGTGATTTGATCTTGCTGTTTAGGCCCTTTTTGAACATTCTGGCTCTTCTTTTGGGGTTCTCCCCCTCCATAAAGCATCCTAATCTGTAATACTCTGCTACATACTCATCTACCGTTATACCTTCTTGAACGAGGTACTGAAGCTGGCTCTCTAGAGATGTCAGATCCACATCTGGAAAGAACTTTTTCTTGAATAGCTCCTTAAAAGCTTCCCAAGTAAGTCCTGTTGCTGAGATCCTGGGATTCGTCCTGAACCAAGTTAACGTGATATCGAACATCATGGTCCTTGTGGCCTCCACCTGCAGCCTCTCTAGAATCTGTGCCAACCGCAGGTTTTACTTAATGTCTTCTATCCAATCATCAGCATAAATAATCCCTTCAATGCCTTTAAAGTCCTTCGACCCCATCCTCTTGAAATCTATGATAGTCCACGGCCTCGGCTGCTGCGGGGTAAACAAAGGTGGTACCATTTGTGGATGGACTAAGGCGACTCTCCCGACTGTTGCGAGCATAATCTGGTAAGCATTCTCAATGCCCTGCCTCATAACCTCTGATTGGCGCTGTTGTGCCTCTATTATCTGCTGAAAGAGCATAAATATCTGTGTCTGATCGACTATGGATGGTGGAGGTGGAAGATCTTCTGAAACTGTCGGCGTTGCCCTCTGTACCAGAGGTGGAGCACTTCTGAAAGCTGCTGCAAAAATATCTCGGTAAAACGGACCTCTGGAATGTAGCTGCTAGAACAGCGTCAGCTGTTGCTGCCCTCATAGGCGATAAAGTGGCCGACCTCGCTGACATTGAGCCTAAGCACTGGAAACGCGTCTTCGGTGGCATCATGAAGATAGATTGAACAAAGAAATCATTATTGAGTAAGATACGATATCATCTATGAAGGACAAATTTTATTCAAAGTAAAGAAACCATTCTAATAGATAAGAATAGCAAAACTGATATTTGGAAGTGCTTTCTAGTTGTGATTGAGTATACTCTCAGCCTGAATCTTATTTCCTAAAGTAGGCTCGTAGAAGTACTCTAGGTGTGCACTACTATGATATCGCTCTAATTGCGACTTGACCTGCATGGGCCACCACTAAAAATGTGTCATGAGCACCCAGAATAAGGGCACGAGTAGTAAGCAACGCCCAGAAACAATATGGTATGTTTGGGTCAACTCTACTATCTAAATTTCTTATACAATATATTCATGGTACATGTCAATCATCTCAACTCCAAACGGAAGAACAATATGGTATCTGGTAATGATAAACTATACTCATATCATAATGCAAACTAAGGAAGATAAAGCATAAGATAGAATAACGAAAGAAAGAGTCACGATACATCCACAAACCTGAAACAATAAATACATGCCATAAGCCTTAATAAAAGTCTAATACAAGTCTAAACAATAATCTAAACCTCCTTAAACTCTGCTACTAGGTCCTCCTACTCTAAATGAGTATCCTCTAATGGTACGCCATCTTGTGGCCCAAAGTAGGTAGGACACTGGTCCACAAGCCAATCATTTAAAAAATATATCCAGTCAGGATTGGAGCAAAGTACATACCTCTGAAAGCAGTTTCAAGTACATAATCGAGCATATATAACAGATAATAGAAAATGATATACGATAACTAAACATCAGAATAAATTGAACTAGAGTGAACAGGTAATATACTGGAATAAAGAACATGCAATAGAATAACTGTAATATAATGGAAATAAATAAAACTAGCTAATGTGCTATGGAATACAAGTTCATTATCTGATCAGTTTAGGTTAAACACAAATACAATATGGTACCCGATACACACGATAAAATACATGTGAAGGAGTACCCGCTGAACACGGTAAGGGATAACATCTCCTGACAGGATCCATATAATACCAACACGTGAAACCATTGTGCCGGAATCAAGTATACAGTTCTAGAACATGCGATATATAAAATATCATAAAATAAAAACTAACAGAGAAATGTACTCGCCTCTGGTCCTAAGCAAACGATGTAACTTGGTGTTCGAGCTGGTGTCACACAACCCTATATAGGAAAATCAAGTTACTTGGGTAGAACGAAGTGATAATCATACTAAATGAGTCAAAATATACTTTCTAGGTCATTTTTAAGTTATGCGAGTGAAACTAGGTCAGAATAGCTACTTCTAGGTTGTATGATCTTATATTTAAGCTTCTAGGTTTGGTATCTTGATGATAAAAGCTATACTAGCTAAAACTAGGTAGTAGGATACCTTATATACTAATATCAATCTCTATAACTTATATACATAACTAGTTAATACACACATATATCAACATTTAACTTATATATATGCTAGTTAATAATACTACTAGAATACCTTATACTCATCTATCTCTATGAGTACTTCTAATATCTTGCACTTAACACATACTACTATTAGTAATACCTTAGCTTAGTCTATACCTTGATACTATAAATACCTTGGTATCTTGGCACCTAGACCAAACCCTCAACTATCACTGATCCATCCCATAACCCAAAATTCTCTTAATAACCAATACCTAATCCTCATTATATCTTGAGATACTCTATTACTCAAACTCGAAGTATTATGAGATACCTACACCACACTCTCAACTTACCTTAACTCAGATACATATCTTACCTACTAGGCATTTGAGTATCATGACACAAGGTATCTTGATACCTCATCTCACCTAATTCAACAATTATAAATGGCCATACCCATGCTCGTATCTCAGTCATATATATTACCAACACCATCACCTAACTGTGACCTCTCCTCAAACTAAAACCTAAAACCTACATCAACACCAATATCACCTGCTCCCCCTTAATTATAAATACCCTATATGATACTCTCAAACTAAAGAATATTTGACACTCTCCTCAATTCTTAATGCACAGCCTCTAAATTACACATGTATTAACCTTCACTCACCCACGTGCACTTGGGCATTACAATTAAACTTGGAACCTCCCCTTGCTGTGAGCTCCTACTGCTTGAGCATGCTGCTGCTACTGCTCGACTTGCTGCTGCTGCCACTGCTCGACTTGCTACTGCTGCCACTGCTCTCACATCTCCCACACCCAAAACAACACACAATAGATATGGATATCTAAGTCTATTATAGACTAGAATATATATATATATATATATATATATATATATATATATATATATATATATATATATATACATACATACGTACGTACATCACACGTATACATTATATACCTATATAAATATAATCTAGTATCAATTGATCAAACACTTAGAGTGTGTACTTGTGATATTCATGATACTTGTCCAAGTGAAAGGCCAAAACCCAAATTCTTCATAATTAATCAATCATACACATGTATAACATCTATATATAACCCATGTAGCTTGCTACAAAAGAAATTGAAGAGAATTGTACAAAACACCCAAAATTGGGCACTATATCACACCGTATCACAAAATACTGTAATACGGCCTACATATATCCATCTATGGACACGTATCTAGTCCCATAACCCCGATCTAAGTCTAATTAAATTTAATTGGTCTCATGACACAATTGATATGTCAAATTCGTAATTCCTCCAACATGCACACAAAACTCCATATAGAACTCACATTACATAGCCAAATAGCCTAAAACTTGTTTCTATAGGTAGCCCTATGCCATGGGGTCATTCCTAGTGGTCAAATGCATGATTAAGAAGCTATAATGAGAGAGAAATTCAAGAAATACTAATTGGGAGATGGAGTTCCAATAAAAATATAATTGGACACGATCCGGACACGATCTCTAGCTCCAAAGTTCCTCATCCTTGTGCTTCTTCCTTCTCCAAGCTCCAAGGCTCCAACCGTGATAAATTTGAGAAGGAATTGGTAGTCAATTGTGTTAAAAATGAATGAAAGGAAAATGGAAAATTGGGGATCTAAAATTTGGATCAAAAATAAAATGCAAATGAGGAGCAGAGAGAGGGAGACCCCTCTTCAAATGGTCGGCCCCTTACTCCTTTCCCAAGCTACATGCTAAGGTCCTAAATACCTCTATATGATGTATTATGAGGAATAATTAAGGGTGTATATTTTTGGAAGTCTCTAACTAATTATAATTAAACTAATTTTCCTTAATTTAATTAGTGGATTGACTAATGGGCTTGGGTCCAAGTTTGGCTCACTAATTGTCATGACAAATCTAAATAGGTTCATATGTGACAAGTCTAATATTGTCTAGTCTCTTTAACTAACTAATTAACACAAGTCTCTAATGACTAATTAATACTAGTCACAAATAATCATAGATCAACATAATTAAATAATTAATATAATTATCACATTAATATTTAATATTTATTCCTAAAAACAATTATCCATGCCAAATTACTAAACTATTCCTAGCTGAAAAAGAGAGGGTGAAAGGTATTCCAGGGCACGTGCTATAAAACAAAAACTAGGGGTAGCCATGCCCTTCCAACTGAGGTTACAACTGGAGCTAGGGGTGGTAATCCTCCGGTGTTCCACGTCAATCCATCCTTCCGAGAGGCCAGTGTATCTCCCTAAACGAATGACAGCTTAACAGGGGGTAGCCATTCCTTCCCGGATGAGCCCACGATTGAGACTGGGGGTAGGAATCCTTCAAATAATGAAAGTAACGAAACACTGCCCACTCTCCCCGAGAACAACGAGACTCAGACATCTGAGAAGAAAAGTGATGCGTCCACCTTCCCTTCCACCTCTTCCCACGTAATGCCTGTGTGCATGGTAGGAGAAGAGCATGACACAAGATCCAGTAACCAGCAATGCCTTGAGGCACTCGAAGCCATGATGCAGATGCTAAGTACCTCCATGCAGACTATGACTCATACAATGTGGGAACTCAAAGAAAATTTAGTCCTGACACAGCCACGGACCCCGGGGAGAACAAACCGGGATCAGAGGACCAACGAGGAATCCGCCATCCTGATCTGGCTTCTCATGTCGTAAGAAGCCAGACTACACCTCGAGCCTCTGCCGCTCTTCTGCCAAACGATATCCAGGAGACTCTTAGGGACTTGTATACCCTGTCACTACCATATTTCTAGAATAGGGATATTTTTTTTATTTTATATTATTTATATATTGTATATGTTATTTATTTATATATATAGTAATTATTATTTATTTGGTATATGGACTAGACTATTTATTTGACATGACACTAGTGGGCCTAACTAGACTTGACATGACAACTTGAACCAATAGTTCAACTAGTCACATTAGAATCAAATTAAGTTAACCCTTCTCATTAATTAGAGATTAGATTGAACCTTCATTAGGATTAGAAGCTTCCATTAGTTAACTTTCTTCATGAGAACCCAATAGGGGTAACTATGACATTTTACATTAGCTAACACTAGGGGAATACATTGCCGGCCCTAATATAGGGGGGAGAGACTATGTCTCCTCTTATTCTTCATCAAATTATTTTCTAATTAGTGTTCTTCCCCAAATTGACTCATTTATCCACCAAATTATATTAAACTACTTCTAATACCTCTCCAAATCATCATCAAGGAGCACTAGAAGCTTGGATTGCTATGAGCATTGAGGAGAAGGAGTTTAGCTAGGTGCTTGTGTCCAAATCGTGTCCTATTGAGTTTTTATTGGAAATCCATCTCCTACTAGGTAAAATTCTAAAATTCCTCTTTAATTAGGTTCTAATTGTTGTATTTGAGCATTAGTAACCCACCCATGCATTAGGACTACCCATAGGAAGAAGAACTAGGTTGATGTGACCCGTATTGTGACTTCTACATTGAGTTTGGTGTCTATTTTTGGAGAAATTCAAGAATGAGACACCAAGTATTTGTCATTAGGTTTGGTAGACCTAATTAGAATTAGATTGTAGTGTGGGAGGTAGTATCGTGTCCATAATTGGATAGAGTAGGGGGTATCACAATACGGTGTGATACAGGACTTTAATTTTGGGATTTTGTGCATATTAGAGTATTTTACCCTAATTTTTGTTGTAGCAAGTTCTAATAGCTATATATAATTATATTTGACATGTGTATTTAGTTATAAATAGGTATTAGAAGTTTTGACACCTTAGTTGGTGGATATCATGATTGTTGATCATGGTTGTTGCACTCAAAGTGTTTGTGTTTTGACTTAGTGTATGTATATATATATATATATATATATATATATATATATATATATATATATATATATATATATATATATATATATATTGTGTGTGTGTGTGTGTGTGTGTGTCTTGTATGGTATGGTTAATGGGGTGTGCCATGTGACTATAAGTGTGTGAGGTGATGTGAAGTGAGTGCTCGGGTTTAGGCTCTGTGAAGTAAGAAGTAGGTATGTTAGGCATTGTGTGTGCTCATGTGTGTTTTAGTTATATATTCATGTAGTTGATGAGGTATCATAGGAAGATGTGTAGTGTGTTTATATTGGAGTGTAGATTGGAGGGACTGTACAAGTATACTATTGTGCACAAGTGTCTTGTGTGTGTGTTAGAAGAGTGTGTGATGAGGTGCTCGAGTGCTAAGTGAAGGGGGAAAGTAACTGTGCAGTGTATCCTTAATATTAGAGGAGTTGTAGAGTGGTGTATGGAGTATCAGTGTGTGTGTGTGTGTAGTGAGGTATTCACCTAAGTTGGGGGTCGGGTACAGACCTGTGCAGGAGTGCAACAGTGCACGATTGGGAGACAGTACTGCATTACATGGTGCTTGGTTCAGGTATTAATTGGAGTTGCCTGGGAGTGTTGGATATGGGTGTATCCAGTATGGCATACTAGGTAGTGCCATAAACTATTTTGGTTCAGGTATCAGTGTTTGCAGTTCAGTGAGTGCAAGGTGGGTCAATATGGTGTATGTATGTATATCTCTGAGTAATCTCTTGATGTACTATCAATAATCAGGTGGTATTAATGTTAGGGTATCAGTTACATTGTATCAAGGGAGTTGTAGTGAGCACATTTTTTAGTTGTAAGATATTGCAATGGTGTATTAGTCCACTTGGACAGATGAATAAGTGAGGTGGATGCCTAGGTTCAAGTAATTCTTGAGTAACTGATACTAAAGTATCAAGCATGTTGAGTTAGAGTATCAATCGGGTACCAGTCTTGATTGGAGGGGGGTAAATGATACCTGGATATCATAGGATGTGTGCTCGAGCTATAGGTCAACAGACCATATCAGCGTTAGTATTAATTAGAAGGTCAATTGAAGGGAAGGCAGGGGAAGTGTAAGAGCAGTGATGTTGTTTCAGGTATTGAACTGAAGGTATATGGTGTGTGTACTAGAGCTAAATATAAGCATCAATTATTTAGGGAAATGCTTCATTTATGTCTGTATGGACTGATACATGAGAGTATCAGCTTTTGGCAATCAGTGGAGTCAAGTTTGAACTAGGTGCAGTCCTTGTATATGTTGCAACCAGTTTGCAACAGACCCATGGGAGTATCAGTGTGTATCACAGTGGGGTTCTGTAAGGTATCAAGCTAATGTGTGTATATAGTGCCTGGGTAGTAGAAAGCAGTACCAACGTGCAATTGTGTGGGTAGTATCAGAGGTGCATGAGTGTGTATCAGCATTGGAGTGAACAACACAGTACCAAATATATCTTGATAAGTGTTAGCTAAAGTAATGAGTTAGAGTTTAGGGTAATGAGGGCTTGGTTTGAAGTATCAGTTAAGATGGGACTTTGGATTTGATTATTAGTTAAATATTAAGTATACACTAAGGTAATAAGTTAGGTAAGGGTTAGTATATATATATATATATATATATATATATATATATATATATATATATATATATATATATATATATATATATATATATATATATATATATATAGTGAACATTAACTACTATTATTAGATATTAACTAATATAGCCAGAATACCTTAGTACTAACTATTACAAGCTAGGTAATAACTAGTAAAAGTCCAATATTGACTATTTGACCTTGTTAAGACCTAGAATACCAAGAGTAGCAAGGTAATGACCTAGTTAACCTAGTATTGACCTAGTCTGACCAAGGCAACCTAGTTTGGACCTAGAAATCACAAGTTTATCTAGTTTGACTTAATTATCATTCAAGATCACCAATTGACATTGATATTTCATCGTTAGGTCATTGTGCCTCCAGTTTGGACATTGATCCTCACACTTTACTCAGGATCACAGGCGAGTACATTCTTTGACAGTTTTCTTATTTTGACGATTACTATGATTCTAGTATGTAGTGTTATGCTTGATTCCCGACACAGTTCTCATGACCCGCACCAGGATATTCGGGCACGAGTACGTGGTTATGCCCAGCCTACGCCACAAAATTGGCGGTAGAATAATGTCTGGGTTATTTCTAACTATCTAACATCTTAATAATATAATATGGTACCTGTCAATCATCTCAACTCCAAACGGAGGATCAATATGGTATCTCACAAGTATAACTAATCTCAATAACAAAACAAACTAAGGAAGAATAATGCACGAATGGAATAGCGAAGGAAAGAATAAGATACAATCCACAATATGAAATAATAATACAAATTGTGAATCTCCATAAAAGAATAGTCTAATACAATCCATCACAAATAAACTAGACCTCCTCGGGCTCTACAACTAAGTCCTTCTGGTCTATAGAAGTATCCTCTATAGGTACGTCGTCCTACGGCCCATTAGAATGTGGGACACTGCTCTATACGCCAGTCATCTAAAAAAATATATCCAATCAGGATTGGAGCGAAGTACATACCTTTGAAAGCAGTTTCAATAGCATAATCGAGCATATAAAACAGATAAAAGAAATAAAATATAAGATCACTAAACATATGAATGAATGAACAATAGATATACATGTAAATGTACGAGAATATAAAACAACAATATGAATAACTGTAATATGATAAAGTAACTGCAATCTAACTAATGTGCCTCAGAATACAAGTTTATTATGTGATCAGGTTGGGTGAACATGATCTGGTAAGACGATTACAAGTGAGGTATGTAACCAAAATGTATACGATGTAACAATGGGGATTTAATCACATAATCAAATCCTACTCTCCCAACCCCAACTAATACCGATGGATCTAATCACGACACGCTACGAACACAAAATATAACCACTGAACACGAGCAGTGGGTGTACACGAATATCATAACCATCGAACACGAGCGGTGGGTGTACATAAATAAACATACTAAACACGAGCAGTATATGAACATAAAATATAATTAATATCCAATATACACGATGAGATACATGTACACTAGTACCTGTTGAACACGGTAGGGGATAACATCTCCTGACGGGATCCATATAGTACAAGTTCGTGAAATCACTGTGTCAGGATCAAGTATACAATTCTAGAACATGCATATATATAATATTATGAATTGAAATCTATCAGAAAAATATACTCGCCTGAAGTACTGAGCAAGGTGTGTCTCTCGATGCCTAAGCTGGTATCACACAGACCTATATATGGCATGTTGCATCAATACAAGATTCAAGAATGAAAATTAGTTAAGTTGATGCAATTCTAGGTCAATAAACCATTTCTAGGTCGAACCGATGAAATCTAGGGTGCAAGAGTCTAACACTAAGTCACTAAGTCGATACACTATGAAACTAAGCAATACTTGCTAAGCTAAGATACAAAAAGGCACTCAAAAAATCGTATCCTACGATACGCAAGTTTATGCATATGAAAATAGTATTTTAGATATATATACAAGTCATCAATTATAATACTATAACAAAACAAATAAAATAGGATACCTTGGCCCTGCACCAACGCGTATCACCCCTATCTCGATACCCAAACTTAATACCTTGGGTATCGACCCAATACCTTGGTACCCCAAGGTAATACTAAACCTAACATAATAGCTAACACACATATAGAAACCAAAAACAAATATACTAACTATAAATTAATACTATAATATATATATCCATATAATATAGAAACTAACTACTTCTAGCTAACTCAATATCTCAATAACCCAACTAACAATACTACTAGCTAACTCAATAACTCAATAACCCAACTAACAATACTACTAGCTAACTCAATATCTCAATAACCCAACTAACAATACTACTAGCTAACTCAATATCTCAATAACCCATAAAACTGAAACTGAAACCTACTGAAACTGATACCTGAAGCTGGACTGAATCCACTGATACCTGCAGTGAAAATATTGATACTGATACTGTTCACTACAAAGTGAACTGCTCACCTGTTGTACTGCCGAGTGCAGCTGCACTGAACTTGCTCCTCTTCCTAGCTGCTGGCTGTACGAGCCAATGCACGAGCTCCTCTCTTGCAAAACTGCACCCTTATTGTGCATAGCCCGAGTGCTGCTCCCTCTTGTGCACACTGCTATGCATAAAGTGCTGCTCACCTTCTGTGCATCCCGGCCTCTCCTCTTGCAAAATGCTGTACAGATGCTGTACACGAATGCACTGGGTTGTGCATTGATACCCGACTGCACCTCTTCACCAAACCTTGCTATCGAACACTGAAACCACTGTGCAGTAGGATACTGCACAGTCTCTCCCCCCCTTGTTGCTGCCACAATGCTTACTCATACACCACACCAGACACGACACATAGCTCACATAAACACACAAACACATATACGTATATACTTATAAACACTCACACACACATAGATACAAACACATATATACATATATATAAGTAAACACTAATACACACACATATACATATATATGTACAAACAAATATATATATATATATATATATATATATATATATATATATATCAAGGTATTACAATTACTTATGTATACAGATACATATGTATATACTCTCATACTTAAACACACACACATACATATACCCCATTATATATATATATATATATATATATATATATATATATACACACACACTACATAAATATCACATAGATATATAAATACACATGTACGTGTAGGAAAGAGGACAAAACATCAAACACGTGGAGCGTACCGCACCCGTATCACACTAACTCTATGATACGCTTGCGATACGGCTACACCATATAACCAAATGCATCCAGGGGGACACGAGTAAGTCTAATACACTAATTATGAACAATACGTATAGTAATTAGATTAACTACGTGTCTGTGTCACAATGTGAAGTCCCCATGTCGGAGGAAAATCTCCAAAATCAACTCGTTTCGTCAAATTAACGAGATATGGCCTACGCGTACCTAATTTTGGATATGACACTAGTCACAAACAAATAATTATATGTTATATTGATCTAATAAACCAAATGACAAATACTGCATGTGCAAATCTCGAAATTCTTCTAAAATTGATACCAAATTGCACATAACTTCCACCGTAGGTCTCCGATGAACCCAAAACCAATTTCTATGGGTAGCCTATGCATGTGGGTTAGTTTCTCATAGTTAAATCTCAGATCTAGAGTCTACTAGAAGGGAAAAAACTAAAATATATCTATTGGGAGATGGATTCCCAATAAAAAGTTTCCAAATGCAAAGTAGCTTCTCTCCTTGTAGATATTGGCCTCCTCTTTCTTGCTTCTTGCCTCCTTCTTATAGATCCTTGATGTAGAAGCCTCCAATAAAGAATATAAAAGAAAATTTGTGAAGAATTGGTGGAAGAATGATGAGGGAATGAAAGAAATTGAAAGAGGGAAGATGTAGACCTAAAGAAATTGAGAATTGGTGAAGTAAAATGATTTCTCTCTCTTCTAGATATGGCCGGCCATATACACCTCTCCAGGGAATGTGAAATATCTTATTTACCCCTTGGGGCCTCTCATGAAGAAATTAATTAGGGTGGAAAGGTTCTAGTCTAATGGTTACACTAATTAATCCAACCTCCTAATCCATGGGCCTAATTCATGGGATCAAACTAAACTATTCTAAAATATTGGTTCATGCATCTAATAAAATAGATTAGGTCCAATACATAAGTCTAAAATAAATCTACAACTAACAATCAATAAATAATACAACAATTAAATAATCATGCATGCATAATACTAAAAATAAAAATTACCCATGTCAATTACCAAACTATCCTTGAATAAAAATATGAGGGTGACAATCCTACCCACCTTAGAAAAATTTTATCCTCAAAATTAAGGAAGAAACTATTACCAAAAATAAATAATACAATGCAAGAAAGAATTATACCTTATGGCTCGAATATATATGGATATCGCTCACGCATCTCGGCCTCTCGCTCCCAGGTACTCTCTCCTAGCGAGTGATGCTTCCATGCGACGCACACCAAAGGAATCGTCTGGTTCCTCAATACCTTCTCTCTCCGATCCAGAATCTCTATTGGCTGGTCTGGATAGCTAAGAGTAGGTCCCACCTCTATCTCCGAGTGATCTAACACATGACTGGGATCTACCACGTACCGTCTCAGCTGCAACACGTGAAATATATTGTGTACTCCCTCCAATGCAGGTGGTAAGTCTAGTCTGTATGCAACCGTACCGACCCTCTCAAGTATACTAAAAGGTTCGATGAATCGCGGACTAAACTTATCGCCTCCACCGAAACGAATCTTGCCACGTGTCGGAGAAATCTTCAAGAAAACCAGACCGCCAACCTAGCATGAAATACAACCTTAGCACTCTAACAAAAAAAATCAAACACAAGCAAAACAAAACTAAAGCTATACCTCAAACTCCAAAGATCTCCGGTGGCTATTGGCCCAATGCCGCTGCCTGTCCTGCGCCACTCAAAGTCTGTCCCTGATAAGATTTACCTTCTCTGCTGTATCCACTACCATCTTTGGCTCCAATAAAGATCTGTCACCAATATTATCCCAGGATAACAGAGTGCGGCATCTCCATCCATACAATGCTTCGAATGGTAACATCTCAATGCTGGCTTGGTAGCTGTTGTTGTATGAAAACTCTACCAAGTGAAGGTGATCCTCCCAAGAACCTCCAAGATCTAAAACACAGGTGCGTAGCATATCCTCGAGAGTCTGAATCATCCTATCCGATTTTTCATCAGTCTGAGGCTGGTAAGCGGTACTGAACTTGAGCTGAGTGCCCAAGCTAGTCTGCAAACTTCTGCAGAAGTGGGACACCAAGCGACTATCCTGATCCGAGACCATACTCACTGGAACACCGTATAATCTGACAATCTGGCGCACATATATCTCCGCGAGCTTCTCCGTAGATGTACCCACTTTAAATGGAAAAAAATAGGCAGATTTGGTCAACCTGTCCACGATGATCCAAATCGCATCTTTGCCTCCTAGAGAATACGAAAATCTTGATACAAAATCTATAGTCACATGTTCCCATTTCTACTCCGAAATGGGTAAAGGCTGAAGCAATCCACCTGGCCTCTGTCTCTCCGCCTTTACCTGCTGCAAACTAAGCATTTATACACGAAGCTAGCAAGCTCCCGCTTTATGCCATACCACCATACATGCTCCCTTATGTCTCTATATATCTTATTGGCACCTGGATTCATAGTATATTGAGAATGATGCGCCTCCTGCAGAATCTTCTCGCCAATGATCCTTTCGGTACACATAATCTGGTATCGTGTTGCAATAATCCATCATCTATGACGATAAAGTCCTCTTCCAACCCAATTTGGACCTGTGCTCTGATGCTCCTCAAAGACTCATCTTTATATTGTCCAGCTCTGACCCGGTCTATCAGCTCCAACTGTACCTGAAGTCCCCATATCTATGCTGCGACTCCAGGAACTAGTACCTCAATGCCCAAACTGTCAAGATCTGCTAATAAATGTTTGTCTCTCATCAAGCCCATAGCCACGGATACCTGCTCAAAGCATCTGCGACTACGTTGGCCTTTCCTGGATGGTACTGTAAAGATATGTCAAATTCTTTCATTAGCTCCAACCATTGCCACTGCCTCATGTTGAGCTCTGTTTGGGTATACACATACTTCAAGCTCTTATGGTCTGTGAAGATCTCTACTCTCTCTCTATACAAGTAGTATTTCCATAATTTGAGAGCAAAGATAACTGCTGCGAACTCCAAGTCATGGGTATGGTAGTTATTCTCATATGGGCATAATTGCCTGGAAGCATAGGCAATCACCTTCCCATGCTGCTGTAACACATAACCCAAACCCTTTCCTGATGCATCACTGTAAATAAAAAATCCTCATGCTCCTAATGGCAATGTCAAGATTGGAGCTGTAGTCAACCTCCTCTTTAGCTCCTCAAATGCTGACTGATAATCCTCAGTCCAGACGAACTCCACGTCCTTCCTGGTTAGTCGAGTCATCGGCTCTGCAAGTCTGGAAAAATCGTGAACAAACCTCCGATAGTAGCCCGCCAATCCAAGGAAACTCCTGATCTCTGCTACTGAACTCGGGGTAGACTACGATTCAACTGCTGAAATCTTCTTCGAGTCCACCGAGATTCTATCTCCTGTAATAACATGCCCAAGGAATTCAACCTTATCAAGGAAGAATTTATACTTTGATAACTTGCCATACAGCTTCTCCTTCCTGAGGGTCTCCAGAACTATCCTCAAGTGCTGCTCATGCTCCTCTGGGGTCTTCGAATATATAATAATATCATCTATGAAGACTACAATAAACTGGTCCAGATACTAATGAAATACCTCGTTCATCAGGTTCATGAACACTGTCGGGCATTGGTCAACCCAAACGGCATCACCAAGAACTCAAACTGCCCATAACGAGTCTTGAAAGCTGTCTTCGGGATGTCTTCCCTCTTCACTTTTACCTGATGGTACCCTGACCTCAAGTCTATCTTTGATAATACCTTCGCTCCGCTCAAATGGTCAACTAAGTCATTAATCCGCGGCAACGGGTATTTGTTCTAGATAGTGAGGTTTTTAAGTGCCCTGTAGTCGATACACATACGTAACAACCCATCATTCTTTGGTATAAAAAGTACTGGAGTACCCTATAGTGATGAACTAGAACGGATAAAGCCCTTGTCTTGTAACTCATCCACCTGCTTCTTTAACTCCGCTAATTCGCTGTTGTTTACTCTATAGATGTGCTGAGATATCGGCTCTGTGCCTGGCACCAAATCTATAGAGAATTCTATATCTCTATCCGGTGTCAACCCCGATAACTCCTCTGGAAATACATCCATGAACTCTGCAATCAATGGATATGGCAGCTCCTGCTCTTCTACCAAAGCTCTACAAAAATTGCCCTCGCTCTGCTCTGCTCCTCGGACGAACTCGAACTCCGGCTCTCCTGGCATCTGAAATAAAATACTGCCTCCAGGACAATCGATACTAGCATGATGCCTACTCAACCAATCCATCCCAAGTACTATATCATAACTCGGAAGTGGCATTACGAGTAAACATACACTCAGCTCACTGCCTCCCAAATAAACTCTCTAGTTCATACAAACATCACTAACCAGGATAATGCCATCTCCGGTCATGATCTTGCAAGTCTTCGCCAATGGTTCAGACTCAAGACGATGCCTCAAAGCAAAAGATACAGATACAAAGCTATGAGAAGCACCAGAATCGAATAAAACATGAGCTGGAAAGGAATCGAGATAAACCGAACCTGATATGACATCGCCAATCGGCTCCTCCTCCTCGACAGTCAAGGCAAAAGCTCGCCCCTATCGCTGAGCTTCTCTCTGCTGTTGATGCTGGGCAAACTGCTGCTGTTGTGGTAGAAGAAGTCCTCTTTGTTGCTATCCTGCTGGTGGTCTAGCGGGTGCCCTCTGTGCCTGTTCTCCACCCTGAACTGGACGAGTTGGGACTTTAGGATAAGCCTACAACTAATGATCTCCCGAACAGCAGAATAAGCATTGGCCTAGCCTCATCCTACTTGCGTCCTATCCGTGTCCTTGCTTCTTACAGAAAGTGCAAGGAAATGCTGCCTTGTGGATCTGATGCATCTGCTGCACCGACGCTCTAGCTGGCCCATGATACTGCTACCTCTGGTGCTGATCAGGCCTTTGGTGTAGCTATTGGAAATGAGGCCTCTTTGCTGGACCCAGGTTGGTGCTGGATCCTCCGGTGTCCCTCGGCCTCTTAGAGCCAAGCTCTAAGTTATCCTCTGCTCTCTACGTCTGCCTGAGAATATCCTCGAAGGTGGCGGTAGGATCTCCGTTGGTGTGGGATTTGACCTCCCGGTTTAGACCCTTCCTGAACTTCCTGGCTCTGCCTCTAGGGTTCTAACCCTCCATGAAGTGACCTAGTCGGCAATACTCTGCCACATACTCGTCCACTGACTACCTCTCTGGACGAGGTACTGGAACGAACTCTCCAAAGATGTAAGACCCATGTCTAGGAAGAACTTCTCCTTGAAAAGCTCTTTGAATGCTTACCAAGTGAGTCCTGGTACTGCAATCCTGGTGTCTGTCTGAAACCATGTCAAAGCAATATCGAACATCATACACCCCGCTGCCTCTATCTGTAGCACCTTTGGAATCTACGCTAAGCGCAGGTTCCGTTCGATGTCCTCGATCCAATCATTCGCATAAAGAATCCCCTTTGTGCCTCTAAAGTCCTTTGGGACCATCCTTTTAAAGTCTATGATGGTACCCGGCCTCGGCTGCTGAGGAATAAACTAAGGTGGTATCGTCTGTGGCTGGACTGTAGTAGCTCTATCAATGGCTACTAGTGCGATATGGTGAGCATTCTCCATGCTATATCACAGGACCTCTGACTGTCGCTGTTGTGCCTCCATCATCTACTGGAAGAGCGCGAACATCTGTATCTGATAGACTACTGTTTGTGGTATTAAACGAAAGAATGAAAGTGTATTTCAATGACGGGGTTTATATGAAACCCGTGCCCTTTGGTTTACAAACAAACTTATACAATTTAATCCTATACGAGGATGTGGGAGTATAATTTATTTAATCTGGGTATAAATTGCTATAGGTGTCTGATCTGTAGTCGATCACTTTAGCCCTTGGACCACACGATGTTGAAGAAGTGCCGTGGAAGACAGGTAGCAGCTTCGAAGGTTGCAAAGGAGAGTGGATGCACGATGCCAAAGTCATCGATCCCTACTCTTTACCTGAGCTCCGGACTCTCTCTCTCTCTCTCTTGACCTCCGGTTCAATCTTTCTGGGAAGTTCGACCTTGTTCGATCCTTCTTTCAAAGTTTCGACCTTGTTCGATCTTCAAGTTTTAAGTTTTTTGACCTTTTTTCCCATTGATAGGGGTCTCTATTTATAGAGTTTTGGTGACAGTGACCACTCCGTCGGTGTAAAAACTGAGGAGTGGAAAGTACAACACCCTTTTACACAACGGTTAAAATAACCAATGCCTGCGTATAGATGACCTTTTGAGTGAGCATGTGACGTGTGTCCAACTAAGGGGACAAAACGCGTAGATCTGCTGCGAAGATCACGGCGTAGAAGCCACGTAGGTAGGTATCCCTTGTGTAGAAGAGGTTGGCGTAGAAGCCAAATAACTGTCACCCTGGCGTAGAAGCCAAAATAGGCATAGAAGCCGAGTAGGCGTAGAAGCCGGATGGGCATAGAAGCCGAGTAGGAGTAGAAGCCGAATGGTCATAGAGACTGAGTGGGCGTTTGAAGCCGAATGGGCGTAGAAGCCGAATGAGCACAGATCTTGAATGGGCGTAGAAGCCGCTGCGTACCGTGCCAGAGTGCTGATGTGGACGTCTTAGCCAGAATTACGGCTTTTGAAGATATAATCAAATCTCTTGCAGAGATTTGCCACCATCTTATACATTAAATACGGAGATGCGTTTTGAAGGTCTGTAGCCCTTCTGTGCGTCCGTTGCAGAGATGTGCCTCGAAAGAAACTGTCACCGCTCTGTGCAATTAGACGTAGAGACGTGCCTCGAGCCCCGTACGAAGTGCAGCTTTTGACGTGGCAGGTGGTTTGTTTACTGCGGAGCGTAAAATAGCTCATGTTTGCCTGTGTAAAACAAGGCAGCTTATCCCCTTGTACGCGAAAGAGCAGTTTACGCTGAGGGGACGTCAGTAAACGACGGTTCGGTGATATTTTAACCAAATCCTCTGCATTAAATACAGAGATCCGCCATCATACTGTGGTGCGCGTCCCGAGGGGTCCATCCTCGTTTCCAGCCGTCGTTTGGGTAGCCGTGCAGCACTTTTTGTCAGGAGTCAGAGGTCAGGTTCACTGCGTGACTTTGACAGGTTCATTTCGGGGAAGACGAAGCGTTCCTCGTACGCTTTAACGCTGCTTTTAGATCGGCTGAGTTTTACGCCATGGAGGCGATGAAGAATCCTGTTTACGCTGGAGCGGCCTGGACGTACTACACTAACGCGGATGGTCCTTTGAGCTTTTACTTCACGCTGTGTTTAGCGGAGAAAGCTCTGCTTGTACGCTTGATGGCTCTGAAGGCCTCTGTTTACGCTGCTCTGCATCAATATGCTGCGTAGCTCCTCCCAGCGTATTTTTCATGCTTCTACAAGACCCCCTTCAAAGCTTTTAAATTCCTCGGAATTTGAAACGCTTTGAATGAAGCATGAACGGCCCCTCGTAACTCGAAACGTTTCTGAATGGAGCGTTAAAACGGTCGATGCGGACTTTATGGTGGATTTATTGGGGACCGCTGTGATCTCTTTCGCCTATAAAAAGTCTGGGGGAGTTAACCTGTTCTCCCCACATTCCCATCACCATGCAGAGATGATCGTCGGAGTTCGTCAGGTCGGCCTGAGGAAGAAGGAGATCATGTTCTTCCAGCATGTAGGGAGCCGAAAAAGACGGCGTCTTCGAGCAAGTGTCCAATGCAACGATGGATCATGGAAGGATATCTTAGCCTCCTTTGCTCGGGATAATCAGCAACTTTAATAGAATTTTGCCCAGGAGAGAGGAAGGGCCGTATTTGACCACACCGCTTGCAAGTGGTGTCTTCTCCTGTTGCCTCTGGTGACGAGAGTCAGACAGACTTGCTCTGTCCCGGCTTGAGCGGCGCACGAAGCATGGGATCTGCATAATTTATGCAGGTCCAGCTCTATATCCTCCCGTCGTTGATCATTGCCATGTCAGTCAGTTTGCTGGAAATGACTGACTGCTGGAGAAGATGGATAAAGAATTGAAGCCCAGCGAGAACCTGTCAGAACAGCTTCTGGGCAATCTTTAGACGACGAGGGGGTATCTCTTTTGTAGACGGAGTTTTCCTCAGATGTAATCATGAAAAAAATAGAGAAAAACCCTTGTAGATTGGATTTCTCTCATATGTAATCATGATTTTGATTTTAATAAAATTGTCTTCTTCTTCTTCTTCTTCATATGATCATCTTGCCATACGTTGCTGTAAAGTCTGAATATATGTAGCTTCGACACGTCTGATTCTTTACGCTAACTCTGATAAGAAGAGTATTAGGCCCTGTCCTTTACGCGTAGCGAATAGTCCATAGAACGCTGTTAAGCATTTCTTGAACATTTAGAACTGTCATGTAGCTAGGACTGAGGGACCGCGTAGAGCTCTGAACTGCTGCTTCTGATAAGCAGAAATTTTGTTCAGACTTCGTCTTCAAGAACGACCTCTCGAAACTCCCTTGGAACAGGGTCGAGGATTTGTCTGTCAAACTGAGTTTGCCATCTTGATAGACGAGATGTTCAGACTGGAGTCTGGATGAACCTCCAATTTTGGACCCGAGAAGAGTAATTTCTCAATGTTTGAACTCTGTATGTTTCGGATACTTTGGGGTCAAGAACGAGTATCTTCTGTGTGAACTCTTTGCAATTGACCGCTTCGGGGACTGTTAGGATATGCGGAAAGTCGTGGAGTGTGAAATCATCAGCCTGTAGCCTCTGGGCATAAAATACCATCGAGCGTGAAATCGTAGACTTGTGGTTCCTGAGCGTGAAGTCGTAGGTTTGTTGCCTCTCGAGCATAAAAGCTACCGAGCATAAAGGCATCCGGGCGTAAAACCATAGACTTATTGCTGTCGAACGTAAAGTCGTAGATTCGTAGCTGTCGAGCGTAGAAAGCTCCTTTAGCGTAGGACTGGAGATCTGTAGCCTGTGAGCGTAGAACACCATCGAGCGTGAAATCGTAGACTTATGGTTCCTGAGCGTGAAGTCATAGGTTCGTAGCCTCTCGAGCATAAAAGCTACCGAGCACAAAGGCATCCGGGCGTAAAACCATAGACTTATTGCTGTCGAACGTAAAGCCGTAGATTCGTAGCTGTCGAGCGTAGAAAGCTCCTTTAGCGTAGAACTGTAGATCTGTAGCTCCTAAAAAAAAAATTTCTCCGAGCGTGAAGTTTTGCGGATCTATTGCTTCTGAGCGTAAACTGAGCGCCACCGATCGTGAGATCATCGATTTGGTATTTGCTGAGCATAAAGTTGTAGGTTTGTTGCCTCTCGAGCATAAAAGCTACCGAGCACAAAGGCATCCGGGCAAAAAACCATAGACTTATAGCTTGCGAGTGTAAAATCGTAGATCTGTTGCTGTCGAGTGTAGAAAGCTCCTTTAGCGTAGAAACCGCCGAACTGCTTTGCGCGAAGAATTTTTCGAATTCGCTGACTGTCCGTCTTTTGAGAGTAGTGGGCTGACGTAGCATCCAATCATAACCACCTATTAATTACGATATTTGGTTAGGGTCTCGAGGAGTCCGTCCGAGGATTCGAGGAGTCGACTCGAACTCTATATATATCCCAAGCCTTTGAGAGAAAAACTTTTTATCCGTCTTCTACGAAAGAGAGCTTTCGACTGTTCGAGTTTTTCTTCGTTCCTTCTCCGAGCACTTCGAGTCTTCAGAAATGGCGCCGAAACAAACCCCCTCTACTAAGGGAAAGAGCATAGGTTCTTCTTCTCATTCTTCTGCCCCAGCGAGGGAGTCTTTGGTCGGGCAAGGTGAACTTCACTCTGAGCGGAGTATCCCATCGACGAGCAGCGCACCCGGTCTTAGAGGTAGAGCCTTTTGGAATGACAAAAACGACGAAAAATCTTTCGCACACGTTGAACGTGACCGCGCTAGGTCATCTTCTGTGCTGATAGCCTCTTTGAGGAAGATGGTGCACGGAGGCGTTTTCATCTTTTACGTCCATATTTCTAATGTGACAGCGTAAAAACTCCGTATTTTTGTAGTTCCGAGCGTAAAAGCACTGGCTACCGAAAATTGGTGTATATCGTAAAATTAGAGTTTTACGCTTGTGGAGGGGACTTCTGGCGTAAAATGACCAAATTTGTACAATCTTGGCGTAGAGCACAGACTGTCGTTTCTTTGGTCTGTATGTTTGTGCAAGATTTGTAATGACATATTTTCCTTGCACTTTTGCAGTTGATTTGGATGAGTCTCCACTGGCCGAGGTGATGGGTTTCGCTGCCGGGATGCTGCATTCGAACTATCTGGAGGATCTGTCCCACGTGGCATTTTCTATCTCCGGACCCCAATATCTTGAGGGAAGGGAGTTTTTGATATCGGCTCAGGGCGAGCGGACGCTGCTGAACATGATCAACGGGGAGCCCCTGACATACGTAGACGGGGAGCAGTATATAAAGTCGGCTTTCCTCTTTGGGGACATGATTGATAAACAGTCCCAGACGAAGCCCAAGAGGGAACCCTGGGTTTTCTCTGCCGGGAATTTGGTTTTGTATCTGCCAACGATGCCGAGGGATTATCCCATCTCGGCTTTCTTCCATGCGACGCATCCCAGGAGGATGTCGTGGACGTTGACTCCCGATCTTCACGGAAAGCCGGGGAAGATCTTTCATCTGAAAGGGGCTGACCAGGGGTCGTTTGTCAGGCGCCCTTCCGGCGTTGTAACGTTATTCAGGGGACTGTGCCCGGGCAGTGTCCCGAGTGAAGACAGCTCAGTGATCCAGCTGGTCCAATTGTCGACCTTCTGCAACAACTTTATGGGACGAGGTGGGGTATATCCCAAGGAGAATCCTCGGTGCAACGGGTGGATCACCCCAACAAACCTCCGATGGACTTGCCTAGTTGAATGGGCTTTCAAGCACTTTCGGAGAGAACTGGAGGGTATTGGACTGTATGCCACTGTTAGTGCGACTAGTGTTGGGTTGCCTCCCAACCCGAACTTGTTTTTGGCACTGATGGAGCGATACATTTCGCTCACCGGGACTTTCGCCACTCCACTGGGGGAGTTGGGATTGGCCCTCCATAAAATGGCAATGGTCTCGAGACTGCCAATGGGGGATACCCCATACGAAGAGTATGTTCCCACCAACTGGGAGTTGGGGGACTTGGACCCTCGGGTGGCGAAAGTGTATCAGGAGCTGATGTGTCAATACTTCGCGTGCACCACTTTTTTTAACGAGCCTTCTGATTTGGCTCACACTACCAAGTGGATGTCCTACCTCTTCTTCCACCGAGCCAGGGCCGCCAAGTCGGAGAAAGTCTCGGGGGGCAAGAATGAGCCCGTGAACTGTTTGGGCGTGCTTAGTGCCCAGGTCGTTGAGGATCTTATGGAGGAGGCTAAAGCTCCAGATCAGATTCTCGTTGAGGGGGTAGGAAAGTACCCTGAAGGCACTAAGGCCTACAATTACTTGAGGCACTGCCGCAGGCCTCTGTCTAAGGAAGTCCAGCTGGCCGGTTTCCTCTCGATATGGCTGCGTCGAGTAGTAGCGCCCGGTACTGCATCCGTGGATCGCATTCACCGGAACATCCTGTGGCCGGCAGTGCATCTGGTATTCGGGGCAAGACTGGACTTTCTTTCTGCCATGGTGTACCGTATACAGGCTGGCCTGAGAGCCATGAGTGATTGGTTGCTCGTCGATGAAGCTCGGCGTGAGAGTTTTCCCTTGGTGGAATTACCATACCTGTACTTGATGGGATGGTTAATTCTCCACAATCCCCGGGTGATGTCTCCCGGCTCTGGTAGCAGCTCGGGGGGTATATTCTTGATGAACTATAAGGACTCTCCCTGGAATATGAACACAACTTTGGATTGTCGGCTGGTGTTGAACCTCAGTCACGGCTGGAAGCTCCTCTGTACTCTCCCTCCTGTACATCACAATCAATTAGGGGTGAGACTTGAGGATTCAGGTGGAGAGAAGACCGATCTTTCTTCGGAAGCTTTCAATTGGTTGGTCTGCATTAGACCCTCCCATCTGCTGTACAGGAGTGAAGATCATTGCTTCTTCGAGCCCTACTTGCCTAGTCGGTTCGCCCGGCAGTTTGGGTATGACCAGTTGCACGTGGGCAATGCCGTCACCAGCTTCAGGTCCAGGGGCGGACTCATTGATAGAGCCAGAGGGTGGCGATATTTTATCATGGGATACACGGGAGCAATCTTTATTGTGTCGGTCGTTACAACCTCCACGGAGCTCCGTATTCTCCATTCTTACGCCCAGTTCTATGTGGCGATTAACACATTCCATCGCGATTTTGACATGCGTGGAAGCTTCAGGGTGCCTCCTCCCCAGCCTGGGGGAAGAGTTGAAGTCCCCTCGGTTTCTTCTGATGAGGGTGAGGAGTCTGGCACTCCGGATGAGCCTCTGGTGTCGGTGCCGAGGTGTGAAGTGCCTATACCTACGGGGGCTTTGGTAGTCTCTTCTGGGAAGCGACGGGCTTCTGCTATGAAGGAAGCTTCTCTTTGTAAAGGGAGGAAGGAGACGGTTGCTCGTCCTCTCCGCATTCTTGGTATTGAGGCTCCTGGGAGTGAGCCTGCATCTCCCCATATCAAGGATGATTCCTTGGCTGGAGGTTCCTCGCCTTTTAGAGAGGGACCTTCTACAGTTCTGGCCGGCGGCACCGAAGAATCTTCACTAGAGGTCGCTGTCATTGCTACTGCTCCAGGTAGTGGAGCGAGATTGCCTGTGTGGCCGCGGCAGATGGGAGAATCTTTCCCTAGACCAGCAATGAATAAAACTCCCGCTGTGTCAGCGAGCACGCCTAGCGAGATTCTAGTTGACGAACCTCGACTGCTTCTTGGTGAAGGCTTGGCAGAACTCCGGGCGATGTCGGTCGGCCCACCTTCTTCTCCAGGTATGATAGTTCGCATTGCGTCATTAAGGCGTGGTTTAGCTACATCGGCTGCATATGCGCCATATATACCGTTGGTTCCGGGTAAATGTCGTCTTTATGTCTCCTTTTAGAAAGATTACCATCATATTGATATCAACTTTCTGGTCCTTTTCTCAGGGGATGGCGTCCACGGGGAGTACAGCATTGAAGCACCTTCTGGCTCTGCTCTGGCTCCTGGCGATGATACGGAGGCTTTCGACTTCGAGGAGGAAATACCTTCGGGGGCCAGCTCGCCTGGAGTGGTTTCGTCACCTTGAGAGGAGGACGAGCCCGTCATCGTGACCTCGCCTCTCGCGAGTATGCCGATGACTTCGACTGTCGTCGTTGCACCTCCTTCGATCGCACCATCCGTCGAGACGACGGTTGTGGCCACCTTGTCTGCAGTCATTCCTTGCTGGGGACTTGCTGATATCGTGGCCACTCCTGGCGTTCAATCGGATCTAGTTGCGCTGACCGAGCAACATACCAACCTCTTTTACACCGGTTTAAAAATGATGATATCAATGGTATTGGCGAAGAGTCTAGATTTCGAGCGCCTGAAGAAGACTTCTCAGTTTTCGATCGGGGCTGTCATGGAGTTCGACGATCCTGGGGTAGCTTACGCCCTGGAGGTGGTGGTTAATGGTTTAGAGCAACCCATTAACGAATACTTGCAGCTGACTCGGGGCAGCTTTGATGCTGAGGTCCAGGCCAGATACGACCTCATGACTGCGCGGCTTTCTACACAGCTGGAAAGCCTGGACAACTCCATCAAAACACATAAGCTGGAGATGGATAAAAGAAAAGCTGTCATGGAAGAGGCTCTCAATCTTGAGACGAAGCTCCGATCCGAGCATGAAGGGAACGCAGCGAGGGCCCGCAAGCTGAAGGAAAAACTCGCTCATGCAGAGGAGTGGGCTTCTCAGTCGTTGGCAGGTCTAGATGTAGCGACTGGTCGACTGAGCGCAGCGCAACGGGATTTGAGCGTGCAGAAGCTGCCCGTGAGGGCTATCTTCGGGCAAGGGCTAAGCTGACCCTTACGAACAACCCCGAGGCACGGCTGGAGCGGGCTCGCGCCGATGCCCTGGTTTCCAGGAATGAGAAGATAGCTGCACTGGAGCGGCTGATTCGCGATCTGACCGCTCCCCCATCATGATGTATCCTTTCTCTTTTTGCTTCCCTAGATGTAATTCTGCTCTTATCGGGAATAAATAAAAGCGACTCTTTTTTGACTTTTGTGGACCCATCATTTTGGAATGTAAATGACAGTTTTTTAGGCGAGAGTGATATCAGAGGTAGTATGTACATGATAGACTCTCGATAAACTTTTTAGCAGGATATATCTATTCAGAGGTCATACAGACATGATAGGATATGATCCAACTAGTTTCGTTTTGGGAGTAGTTTTGTCAGAATTGAGATCCTCGCTATATTCCACTCGAGCAGGGGAGATTAAGCATAGTACCTTTTTAGGAATTTGTCGTTGATAGGAGCCATTAACAGGTCTCCATTAGGCTTGGCTATCCTGTAGGTGCCGTTTGAGAACGTTGTCTCGATCACATAAGGGCCTTCCCACTTGGGCTGGAATTTGCCTTTACTTCTGTGAGTAAGAATCATCGGCCTTCTTACGGCTAGAACTAGCTCGCCGACTTTGAACACTCTTTCCTTTACTTTATGATTGAAAGCTTTAGAAATGCGTGCTTGGTGGAGCGCGATGCGCTATTGAGCTTGGAGGTATTTCTCGTCTAATCCTTCTAGCTCTTGGAGCCTTAACAGGTTATTCTTTTCTCGAGTCAGCTCATTAGTCACGGCTATCCTGAGTGACGAGATCTGGATTTCAATGGGGAGAACTGCTTTGCTCCCGTAGACCAGCGAGAATGGGGTACAACCTGTCGGTGTTCGTACCGTTGTGCGGTATGCCCAGAGACATTCGCCCAGCTTCTCATTACAATCTCTCTTATTTGAAGAGACGAATTTCTTTAAGAGTTTGATAATGGTTTTGTTGAAAGCTTCCGCCAAACCATTAGCAGCTGGATAATATGTCGTAGAGGCAATATTGTGTATCCGATTTTTATCGCAAAATCGATGAAACCCTTGGCTGATGAACTGAGGCCCATTGTCATGAATTATCCTCCGGGGTACCCCGAAGCGATAAATGACGTGATGCTTGATGAAGCTGATCACATTAGACGCCTTCACCTCAGCAAGAGGGATCGCCTCTGCCCATTTGGAGAAGTAATCCGTGATGGCCAGTATGAACCGGTGACCCCTGGAAGAAGACGGGTGAATAGGACCGATGATATCCATACCCCATGTTTCGAAAGGCCAGGATGCGACCGTAGGATGTAGATGTTCAGACGGTTGATGTATGAAGTCTGCATGAACCTGACAGGCTCTGCATTGTCTTGCATATCGTATTGCATCTGCGATCATAGTAGGCCAGTAATAGCCCATTCTCCTGATGCGATCCTGTAGCTTAGGACCGGGCTGATGTGCTCCGCATACGCCGTCGTGAGCTTCACGGATAATTTGCTGTGCTTCGTCGTTAGAGAGATATCTCAATAGCAGTCCGTCGTAGGTCCGGCGATATAGGCATTATGAAGATGCGTCGTAGTAGAAGCGTAATGATCGTCTTTTGACGGATACTGCTTCTTTGGGGTCCTCCAGCAAGATTCCGTATGCGACAAAATCTATGAAGGGACTTCTCCAGTCTCTTCTAGGGGGATCTGTGTTCACGGTGCAGCTGCGTTCTATGTGAAAGTTGTTCTTCACACAGAATAAATCTCTGTTAAGAAGGATTACCGAATCCTGCCTTCTTATAGGAGTGACTAAATCTGCAGCTAGACTGGATAGGACATCAGCTTCTAGATTTTGAGATCGAGGTACATGCTTTAGGAAGAACCCTTTGAATGTCATGGCTATCTCGACCGTCGCTCGGTGATAAGGGATGAGGTCTGGATTCTGGACTTCATATATTCCCCTGACTTGATTGACGATAAGCAGAGAATTACCGAAAGCTTCTAGGGACTCGACCCCCAGCTCTTTAGCGATTTGGAGCCCGATTAGTACAGCATTGTACTCTGCCACATTGGTGGAGCATGGCTCGCTAAGAGAATATGCTCGGTAGATGACGAGTTTATCAGGAGTGACCAGGACGATTCCTACTCCTGAAACGATGTTTCCCCTAGGACCGGTTCTGGAGGCACCATCGAAGAATAGTTGCCATGTGTCAGTTTCCATTACAGAATTATATTATGCAACTTTATCGGAAATGTCCTCGTATATTTTGGAGGCCTCTGGGATCGGATGAGCAGCTAGGAAGTCAGCTAGCGCTTGGCCCTTGATGGACTTCTGCGGTACGTATACCATGTCATATGGTGTTAATAGCATCGCCCAAGTCACGAGTCAGGAATTAAGAGCACTGGGCTTGCTCATCAGTAATCGAAGAGGGTTGATCCTGGAGATGATATGAATAGTCTAGCCAGCGACATAGTACCGCATCTTCTGGCCTGCATTTGGGGCTCTTTTTGGATGTAGGCTTAGTAGCCTTAGTTTCTTCCTCGAACTCTGACACCAAATCTGGATGAACCCATATAATCTCGCCTTGCCGGGTAGTCAGGGGTACCAGGTCATGATTTTGATCCCTAGCTGGAGGGAGATTGACGATGTTCATTGTTGTTCGGGAGATGGGTGCAACGCCATCCGAGATCTCTTGGGGAGGCAGATTGCCAAACAGCAGAGAGATTATGTTGGCCGTGACTGTCTTCTCGGTGTTGTGCAGGGTGATGGCCTTAGCATCGATTAACCCCTGGATCTTTCTTTTCAGTATGTAACACGCTTTTCTTGGGTGGTGTACGTATCTGTGGAAGATGCAGTATTTTGGGTCGTTAGTATTGCCGACTTCCTGGGGCCACCTCAGCTCTGGAAGGGTGATCATCCACTTTTGATGAGACACTCGAATATACTTGGGATATCGTCGTCGTCGAAAGAGTAGACTTTGACGGGCTTGGAAGTCCCGGGTCTCGTTTGCGTGGTTGCCGCAATCTTTGGTCTGGCCGTATTGATTGCCATGGCTTCTTTCCCTTTGGGACCACGAGGATGGTCGCTGCTAGGAGATGACCTCTTGCCTCTGTCAGAGGCGGAGATCATGATGCCATTGTCGCGCACCTTGCGACTGTTGTCTTCGGCGGCTACTGCCGAGATGATGAACGAGGGCCAATCATGGAACTGATACGGTCCTGTGAACACCGAGACCACGGAAAGGAGGTTCTTCCTGCAAATGTCTACCAATGCAGAGTCTGGAACTCCTGGAGGCATCTGTAAGGTGGCCTGACAAAAACGTTCGATGAAGATGCGAACGTCCTCCTTTTTCTTCTGCTTGACTTCGATAAGAGAGGACATAGACATGTCCATTCCTCCTTCGTAGAATCGCGTGAAGAATAAAGCTCTGAAGTCCTCAAAGGAAGTAATGCAGTTGTCCGCCAAGCTGCGGTACCACTGATAGGCTACTCCTGAGAGACAGCCTTTGAACACCCGAGTGAGGAGGCACCGTCATCATACTGAAATAGTTCATGTACTGACTTGGTGATGTTTTTCCCTCGAACAGGGCCATAGTCTGAGGTTTGTACCTCGGCGGAAAAGGGACCTCCTCCCAGATAGCTGGGTAGGGCTGGTTGATTCCCAGTTTCTTGAGCTGATCTTTGTGCTTCAAGGCGTCGAACTGGGCTTTCAACTCCCGTACTGCCTGCATCAGATTTTCAGTCGGAAGCGGGGCGACGGAGTGGTGCGGAGTCGGTTGTATCATAACTCCAGCGGGAGGTAAGGCATTCTCTGAGTGAGGAAGCGGAGGAACTGCTGACTCTTGATCTAGCGCAGGCTCTTGGCTCAGGTTGGATGGTGGTAAGTCCACCCCCACACGTATCTGAGTTGGCGGGACCGATGCTTGAGCCATGGCAGTTGCGTGCTGAGTTAGCATCATCTGGTGCATGTTCTCCATCATGGTTGCATTTGTTTCAGAGATGTCTCCAGTATAGTGATGCGTTGTTCCGCGTTCCCTGACGGTGAAGCTTCCTCGCATTCATCTTCAACGGCGTAAACTCCTATCTCCCGGGGTGTCATTGAAGGATTAGTATAGGTCACTGTAGAAGTCGACTCTATACTTTCTGCCTCTAATTCGGGGGCTTGGCGACCCCCAGCGTTGGAATCAGAAGAGGACGAAGCTGCTTGTCGTGACCTTGTGCGAGTATTTTGGAACACCCCGGCTTCAGCGTTCCTGAGGAGCTCACTGAACCTCCTTCGGCTCGGGGGCCTGGAGGGATGACGTCTTGAGCTCGACCCTCCTCTACGTATGTGTGTAGCCATGTTCACAAATGCATGTACGGGTTCCTCTTCCTGGAAAGATAGAGAGTAGCTCAACCGGTCAAAAACCGATCGTTTTGCTTTGAAACAGCAGCAATTAATCACAATCTTATGACTATTACAATAGTGCTCGCTAGGAGGCGTAATAGACATGTTGGAAGGTCCCCTCTCTTTACGCTTCTGGATTAGATATTTGCGCAGGTCAGGAGGAGTTGCCGAAGAAGAAGACGAAGGCTTGTTTCTTCTGTTCCCATCAACGGGCATGCGGAGGTTGGGCACCCCAGTTTTCCCTGTGCCACCTGTGTACAATAGATTGGCCATCTGGGTGGCGGATAATCCCCTGGGAGGGTGTCTTTCCGCAATCTGAGCTTGTTTTACGCTGAGGGACCTTGCCTGGCGTAACTTAGAGATTCGCTCAGACTGGCGTAGAGCTGGAGAGGCCCTCAGTCGGCCATCGGCTTCTCGCGTAATCCGAAGGGTAGGCAGACTGTTCCCTTGCTGGCGTAAAGGCCGAGAAGTTGAGTACTCTGCCGTTTGCTTTCCCTTGCAGAGATCACAGCGCTCATCTGGTTCACCGTAGAGGTCAGATGTTATCTTGCGCGTGGAGCGTGATCTGTACCTCCGATTTGGCGTCGAGACACCATCAGAAGTTTTGTCTGTACCGTGCGGAGCGGGAGACTGATTTCTACGCGTGGAGCGTAGTGGATGCTTCTGGGTTAGAGCTGAGGCTTTGCCCAAAGTTTCGTCTATACCGCGCGTAGCGGGAGACTGATTTCTATGCGTAAAGTGCAGTGGATTCTTCTGGGTTAGCGCTGAGGCTTTGCCCGAAGTTTCGTCTGTACCGCGCGTAGCGGGAGACTGAATTTTACGTACGAGGCACGGAGGGAGCGATGCTACAACCTCATTGGTCGGAGAGATCGGAGAGTCCACAGGAATGGTGGAGGATGTCTTGGGCATCCACACTTTGCACAGCTTCCTGTTGTCTTGGACAGAGAGAGGGTGAGAGCTACCCCCGGTTCGAAGTATGTCTTCGTAGGCAGACTGGTCGAAATGAACGACCAGTGTCTTCTTCACGGTTCCTACAGATACCGCATCGTGTTGAGCAATTACTTCCTCATCAGAAGAGAAAGACGTCCCCAGCAGAGTCGCCATCTTGTTTGTGGTATTAAACGAAAGAATGAAAGTGTATTTCAATGACGGGGTTTATACGAAACCTGTGCCCTTTGGTTTACAAACAAACTTGTACAATTTAATCCTATACGAGGATATGGGAGTACAATTTATTTAATCTGGGTATAAATTGCTATAGGTGTCTGATCTGTAGTCGATCACTTTAGCCCTTGGACCACACGATGTTGAAGAAGTATCGTGGAAGACAGGTAGCAGCTTCGAAGGTTGCAAAGGAGAGTGGATGCACGAAGCCAAAGTCGTCGATCCCTACTCTTTGCCTGAGCTCCGGACTCTCTCTCTCTCTCTCTCTCTTGACCTCCGGTTCGACCTTTCTGGAAAGTTCGACCTTGTTCGATCCTTCTTTCAAAGTTTTGACCTTGTTCGATCTTCAAGTTTTAAGTTTTTTGACCTTTTTCCCCATTGATAGGGGTCTCTATTTATAGAGTTTTGGTGACAGTGACCACTCCGTCGGTGTAAAAACTGAGGAGTGGAAAGTACAGCACCCTTTTACACAACGGTTAAAATAACCAATGCCTGCGTATAGATGACCTTTTGAGTGAGCATGTGACGCATGTCCAACTAAGGGGACAAAACGTGTAGATCTGCTGCGAAGATCACGGCGTAGAAGCCACGTAGGTAGGTATCCCTTGTGTAGAAGAGGTTGGCGTAGAAGCCAAATGACTGTCACCCTGGCGTAGAAGCCAAAATAGGCATAGAAGCCGAGTAGGCGTAGAAGCCGGATGGGCATAGAAGCCGAGTAGGCGTAGAAGCCGAATGGTCGTAGAGACTGAGTGGGCGTTTGAAGCCGAATGGTCGTAGAGACTGAGTGGGCATTTGAAGCCGAATGGTCGTAGAGACTGAGTGGGCGTTTGAAGCCGAAAGGGCGTAGAAGCCGAATGAGCACAGATCTTGAATGGGCGTAGAAGCCGCTGCGTACCGTGCCAGAGTGCTGATGTGGACGTCTTAGCCAAAATTACGGCTTTTAAAGATATAATCAAATCTCTTGCAGAGATTTGCCACCATCTTATGCATTAAATGCGGAGGCGTATTTTGAAGGTCTGCAGCCCTTCTGTGCGTCCATCGCAGAGACGTGCCTCAAGAGAAACTGTCACCGCTCTGTGCAATTAGACGTAGAGACGTGCCTCGAGCCCCGTACGAAGTGCAGCTTTTGATGTGGCAGGCAATTTGTCTACTGTGGAGCATAAAATAGCTCATGTTTGCCTGTGTAAAATAAGGCAGCGTATCCCCTTGTATGCGAAAGAGCAGTTTACGCTGAGGGAACGTCAGTAAACGACGGTTCGATAATATTTTAACTAAATCCTCTGTATTAAATGCAGAGATCCGCCATCATACTGTGGTGCGCGCCCCGAGGGGTCCGTCCTTGTTTCCAGCCGTCGTCTGGGTAGCCTTGCAGCACTTTTTGTCAGGAGTCAGAGGTCAGGTTCACTGCGTGACTTTGACAGGTTCATTTCGGGGAAGATGAAGCGTTCCTCGTACGCTTTAACGCTGCTTTGAGATCGGCTGAGTTTTACGCCATGGAGGCGATGAAGAACCCTGTTTACGCTGGAGCGGCCTGGACGTACTGCACTTACGCGAATGGTCCTTTGAGCTTGTACTTCATGTTGTGTTTAGCGGATAAAGCTCTGCTTGTACGCTTGATGGCTCTGAAGGCCTCTGTTTACGCTGCTCTGCATCAGTATGCTGCGTAGCTCCTTCCAGCGTATTTTTCATGCTTCTACAACTACTGGTGGTAGAGGTAAAAAATCCTTGAAAACTGTCTGCGCTGTCCTCGGCACTGGAGGTGGAGCACCTCCGAAAGCTGCTGCCAATACGCCCATCTGGACTGGTGAAGATAACCTCCTGAATATAGGTGCTGGACCATCGTCTGAGGGTGCTGCCCTCATGGGTAATGAAGTGAATGATCGTGCTGTTGCGACACTTGATCGCTGGAAATGCGTCTTCGACGGCATCCTGAAGATAGATCGAAATACGGAATCAATATTGAATATGATACAATATCATCAAAGAAGGACATAACTTATTCAAAGTAAAGAAATTTTCAATATACAAGGATTTGCAAAAATATATATTAGAATATTTTCTAGCTGTGATTGAGTAAACTCTCAGCCTAAATCCTATTTCCTAAGCAGGCTCATAGCAATACTCTAGACGAGAACAACTACGATAAGAATCTAGACCTGCATGGGCCACCACTAAAAATGTGTCATGACCCGCACCCGGATATTTGGGTACGAGTATTTGGTTATGCCTAACCTTCGCCGCAGAATCGGTGGTAGAACGTTGTCTGGGTTATTTCTAACTATCTAACATCTCAACAACAAAATATGGTACATGTCAATCATCTCAACTCCAAATGGAGGAGCAATATGGTATCTCACAAGTATAACTAATCTCAATCACAAAATAAACTAAGGAAGAATATTGCACGAATGGAATAGAAAATAAAAGAATAAGATACAATCCACAATCTGAAATAATAATACAAATTATGAATCTTCACAAAAAAATAGTCTAATACAATCCATCACAAATAAACTAGACCTCCTCGTGCTCTTCAACTAAGTCCTCCTGGTCTATAGGAGTATCCTCTATAGGTATGCTGTCTTGCGGCCCGTAGAATGTAGGACACTGCTCTATAAACCAATCATTTGGAATAATATATCCAGTCAGGATTGGAGAGAAGTACATACCTCTGAAAGCAGTTTCAATAGCATAATCGAGCATATAAAATAGATAATAGAAATAAAATACAAGATTACTAAACATATGAATGAATGAACAATAAATATACAGGTAATGTACGAGAATATAGAACAATAATATGAATAACTGTAATATGATTAAGTAACTGCAAACTAACTAATGTGCCTCAGAATACAAGTTTATTATGTGATCGGGTTGGGTGAACATGATCAGGTAAGATGATTACAAGTGGGATATGTAACTAGAATATACACGATATAACAATGGGGCTTTGATCACATAATCAACTCCTACTCTCCTATCCATAACTAATATCGATGGATCCAATCACGATACGCTACGAACACGAAATATAACCACTGAACACGAGCAGTGGGTATACACGAATATCATAACCACCGAACACGAGCGGTGGGTGTACACGAATAAGCATACTGAATACGAGTAGTGTGTAAACACAAAATATAATCAATACCCAATATACACGATGAGATGCATGTACACGAGTACCCGCTGAACACGATAGGGGATAACATCTCATAACGGGATCCATATAGTACAAATTCGTGAAATCACTGTGTCGGGATCAAGTATACAATTCTAGAACATGCATATATACAATATTATAAATTTAAATCTATCAGAGAAATGTACTCGCCTGAAGTCCTGAGCAAAGTGTCTCTCGATGCCCAAGCTGGAGTCACATAGACCTATATATGCTATGTTGCATCAATACAAGGTTCAAGAATGAAAATCAGCTAAGTTGATGCAATTATAGGTCAATAAACTATTTCTAGGTCAAACCGATAAAATCTAGGTTGCAAGAGTCTAATACTAAGTCACTAAGTCGATACACTATGAAACCAAGCTATACTAGCTATGCTAAGATACAAAAAGGCACTTAAAAAGCCGTATCCTAAGATACGCAAGTTTTTGCATATGAAAATAGTATTTTAGATATATATACAAGTCATCAATTATAATACTATAACAAAACAAATGAAATAGGAAACCTTGGTCCTACACCAATGTGTATCATACCTATCTCGATACCCAAACTCAATACCTTGTGTATCGACCCAATACCTTGGTACCCCACGGTAATACTAAAACTAACATAATAGCTAACAGCCATATAGAAACACCAAACTAATATACAAACTATAAATTAACACTATAATATATATATCCATATAATATAGAAACTAACTACTACTAGCTAACTCAATATCTCAATAACCCAACTAACAATACTACTAGCTAACTCAATAACTCAATAACCCAACTAACAATACAACTAGCTAACTCAATATCTCAATAATCCAACTAAAAATACTACTAGCTAACTCAATATCTCAATAACCCAACTAATAATACTACTAGCTAACTCAATATTGCAATAACCCAACTAATAATACTACTAGCTAACTCAATATCTCAATAACCCATAAAACAGAAATTGAAACCTACTAAAACTGATACCTAAAGCTGGACTGAATCCACTGATACCTGCTGTGAAAATACTGATACTGTTACTGTTTACTGCAAAGTGAACTGCTCACCTGCTATGCTGCCGAGTACAGCTGCACTGAACTTGTTCCTCTTCATAGCTGTTGTCTGCACGAGCCAATGCACGAGCTCCCCTCTTGCATAGCTGCAACCTTACTATGCATAGCCCGAGTGCTGCTCCCACTTGTGCATGCTGCTGTACACAAAGTGTTGCTCACCTTCAGTGCATCCTGGCCTCTCCTCTTGTATAATGCTACACACATGCTATGCACGAATGCACTGTGCTGTGCATTGATACCCGACTGCACCTCTGTACCCAACCTTGCTGTCGAACACTGAAATCACTGTGCAGTAGGATACTACACATTCTCCCCCCCCTTTCTTGCTGCCATAATGCTCACTCACACACCACACCAGACACAACACATAGCTCACATAAACACACAAACACATATACGTATATACTTATAAACACTCATACACACATAGATACAAACACATATATACATATATATAAGTAAACGCTAATACACAGACACACACATACACACACACACACACACATATATATATATATATATATATACTTATAGATATACCTATAACTATATACTCTATTATACACACACACACACACACACACACACACACACACACACACACACACACACACACACACATATATATATATATATATATATCAATGTATTACAATCACATGGAGTGCACCGCACCCGTATCAAACTAACTCTATGATACGCTTGTGATACGGCTCCACCATACAACCAAATGCATCCCGGGGGACACGAGCAAGTCTAATACACTAATTATGAATAATATATATAGTAATTAGATTAACTACGTGTCTGTATCACAATGTGATATGCACAAGTTCCCGTGTCGGAGGAAAACCCCCAAAATTAACCTGTTTCGTCAAATTGACGAGATATGGCCTACACGTATCCAATTGTGGATACGATACTAGTCACAAACAAATAATCATATGTTATATTGATCTAATAGACCAAATGACAAACACTATATGTGTCAAACTCGGAATTCTTCCAAAATTGACACCAAATTGCACATAACTTCCACCGTAGGTCTCCGATGAACCTAAAACCAATTTCTATGGGTAGCCTATACATATGTATTGGTTTATCATGGTTAAAGCTATGATCTAGAGTCTACTAGAATGGAGAAAACTGAAATGTACCTATTAGGAGATGAATTCCCAATAAAAAGTCCCCAAATACAAAGTAGCTCCTCTCCTTGTAAATCTTGGCCTCCTGCTTCTTGCTCCTTGCTTCCTTCTTGTAGATCCTTGATGTAGAAGCCTCCAATGAAGAATAGAAAAGAAAATTTATGAAGAATTGGTGGAGGAATAATGAAGGAATGGAGAAAATTAAAAGAGGAAAGATGTAGATCTAAAGGAATTAAGAATTGGTGAAGTAAAATAATTTCTCTCTCCTCTAGATGTGGCCGACCATATACACCTCTCCAAGCAATATGAAATATCTCATTTATCCCTTGGGGCCTCTCAAGAAGAAATTAATTAGGGAGGGAAGGTTCTAGTCTAATGGTTACACTAATTAATCCAACCTCCTAATCCATGGGCCTAATTCATGGGCTCAAACTAAATCAATCTAAAATGTTGGTTCATGCATCTAATAAAATAGGTTAGGTCCACTACACAAGTCTGAAATAAATCTACAAGTAATAATCAATAAATAATACAACAATTAAATAATTATGCATACACAATATTTAAATATAATTAATTCTAAAAATAAAAATTACCCATGTAAATTACCAAACTACCCTTGAATAAAAATATGAGGGTGAAAATCACAGTGGATACAAGGACTAGTATCATAGATACCGGTCATGAGGAGTCGTGATTGGATCCATTGTACTAGCCAAGGACGGGAAAGTATTAGTTAATTATGTGATCATACCCCCACTCACTTATGCATAGCTCACCCTCACTACATGAGGGTGTAGCCTGATCTTATTACTTGTGCATAGCTCCCCGTATATGATTGGCCTAATCTCCTTACATGTACTTATGCATAGTCAATCATTCTTGATTGACCTGATCCCTTACTATCACTAACACATTTCTACGAAAGGGTATTTTGATTATTTTATAATTATTGTGCATGTTGTATATTTATCTATAGTATTATTTATTTATTGTTAGATATTATATTATAGTTTGGACTTGTGTTAGTGGACCTAACTAGACAAGACTTGACTCATGGGCCAATATTTATTTTAGTTAGACTTGTGTCCAATAAATAGCCCAATTCCTTAAGTTAGTGATTAATTAGTCAAACCATTAGGAATATAACCTTTCTTCCTTAATCATTTTCTTCATGACAATCCAATAGGGGTATTTGGGTCTTTGTACCATTACTTGGAGAGGGGGCAAGTGGCCGTCCTATTGAAGGGGGGAGAACAATCTTTCTTATCATTTTATGTCATCTTATTTTATTCCAGTTGTATTCCACTTGGTGTTCTTCCCCAATTCAACCCATTTCTCCACCAAATTTTTACCATATCACTTTCAATTACTCTTATTCATTACCATTAGTAGATCTAGAGCCAAGGAGGAGGCAAGGAGCACCAAGGAGGAGGAGAGTGCACAAGTTGAGCCATCTTTGTGTCCAATTGGAGACTTGTATTGGGAATCCATCTTCCAATAGGTATAATTCAAAATTTCCTTTATAATTAGACTCTAAATCTGTAGTTTAATTATTATGAAATCTTCCATGTGTTAGGGCTACCTATATGAAGTAGAATTGACTACTAGGGACCCTATTGTGAATATTATTGTGTATTTTGTGTCCAATTTGGGAGAAATCCGAGATTGGTAAAATATATGTTTGTCAATGGGTCTAGTAGACCAAATTAACATATGTTCGGTTGTGTAGACTAGTGACGTGTCTACAATTAGATACGAGTAGACCGTATCATAATATTTTGTGATACAAGATTGTTTGGGGATTTTCTCTTCGATACGGGAGGTTGAACATATCATATTGTGGCACGAACACGTAGATGAGTAGGTATCATTTTATATTGCTTATAATTATAATTCTAGGCTTGCTCACATCATTAGTGATGTATTTGGTATTGTGTTGGGGCCGTATCGCAAGCGTATCATAGAAAGAGTGTGATACAGGTGCAAGGAACTCTATGTATTTGCTGGAATGTTACTACTCTCGTTAGTGTTGTTTATATCTATTTATGTTGTTATGATTAGTATATGATATACATATATATGAGTATATAATCACTATATTATTGATGTATATATGTATCTATTTATAGGTATTAGTCATTTGGTTGTAGAGGAGTTTTGTCATGTGTACATCAGTAGGTTGTTGTGGCTGCTGCCACAACAAAGGTAGATTAGGAAGTGTCAGGCAGGGCCTTTTGGAGACACAACAGCAAGGGTTTACTGTAGCAGCTAGAAGGGTCTGTGCTTGAGTAAGGGAACAGTCGGGTATTAAGCAAGGGCAGCAGCAGTAGAACACCTACATGCTGCAAAAAACATCAGGGTGGGACTGTAGCAAGCCAAAGGAGGATCAACAACAGATACCTTATTGTTGAGTTGGGGGCACTGCATGTGTGCAGGCCTAGTGTGGAGTCGAGAGGGTACCTTACTAGAGTACCTGTAGATTGAATTTGAGGTATTGGATCTACATGAGCAGTAGAGGTAATAGAAACTTGTAGGGACTGAAGATATCGGGTTATAGAAGTTTGGGGTTTATTGGGTCTGTATAGGCAAGGTTGTAGGAGCTAGTGGTACTAAGAGGATATATTATTGATACATATAGTATCACCCTTGTTAGTGTGTATCAGTATACACAGACAAGTGTGTTTAGGCATGTGGGTAACATGTAGTAGAGTGGAAGTGTAGGTCCTGTGCTTGTCATGAGACCATTGTGGTGCATGTATTTTCAGTAAGTCTTGTTCTTAGTTAATTAGTATAGTGCCAGGTTATGGTTCAGTATAGAGCACTCAGGGTATAATACCAAGGGTATCAGCTAGAAGTTGGGGGTACCCTAAGGTATTGGGTTAGTGAGTACAATAAGGTATAAGTATGAGTTTATAATTAAGATAAGATAAATATTAGAGGAGAAAAGTATGTAAGTATACTAGATACACATTGCTTATAATGACCTAGAATACTTGGGTATTAGTTAGAAATAGAATAGCCTAATATTAGCTAGTATAAGACTAGTATTAACTAATATAAACCTAGAATCTAGGTATTGACCTAGTACGACCTAGTATGGCCTAGTAACGACTTAGAGACCTAGTTTCTAGTTAGTATATCATGTTTATAGTTCTAAAATACTATTTTGACTTGATAATTCATATTTAAGTCTCCGAGGCACCGTTTTAGACATCTTTGATATTGTTCACCGAATTTCAGGCAAGTATATTCTCTGACATTTTTTCGTTTATGATATCCTCTATATTTCTTGTATTTAGTATAGATATCCTTAATTTTCCTGATACTTGATTTCATGGATTGGTATTCCTGGATCCTGTCACGAGATATTATTCCTGGTAGTTCTTGGCGTATTTCTTGTGCGAGCTTCGTTGTTCTTATACATGTATGAATACTGACTCATGAGAAGACTAGCTCCCATCTCATGGAATCCCGTGTCATAGCGTGTCATGATTGGATCTACTATATCAGTCGGGGGCGGGGAGTATTTAGTGTAGATATGTGATCATACCCAGCAGTTCTTATTTTTCTTGCAAAGTATTAATCATACACCACACGTATGATTAACCAGGCCATGATTCTCGAGCAAGTTCCCAAGCTGATCATATGTTGTCTCTAGTACTCACTCACTTAGATGTACTTCCTTATTCTCTTTATGATGTTCATATCTCTTGTATGTATTTCACGTATTTCCTTATTTATGTATATTTTTGCCATACCTATTCATCTTGTATATTCTCTCTATTTACTGCTACATAGTCTTTATCATTTATTAGAACTGCTGTGAGAGGTGTACTTTGCTCCAATCCTGATTAGATATATTTTTCCAGATGATACTGAGGAGTGGTATCTCACTCACTATGGGCCTCAGGGAATAGTTGGCTTAGAGCTAGAGACTGTGGGTCAAAAGGGACTCATCCCGGTTATGACAGACGACACTTTACCTGTAGTACAGTAGATAAGTTTATTTTTGTACTGGATTTGTCTCCAGCTTTGGCTGTTAGTACTATTTTAATTTGGAGACTCATTGGATATTATCTTTTATCTTATGAGTTATATTTGACTCTTCAGTTCTTTATATCATATTCGTGCATTATACCATCTTATAGTTCTGTAATTTAGTATTCATATTTTATTGGTGGTGTTATATATTTTGATGATCATTACTGTTAGATAGTATAGTTTATCTAAACAACGTTCTACCGCCGATACTGCGCCGTAGGCTAGACGTACCCAAGTTCTCGTGCCCTTACATCGGCTGTAGGTTGTGACACTTACTGTACTTGTGCATAGCCAATCATATATGGTAGTGTCTGATCTTGTCCTAAGCCGATCACATAATAACTATTATTTTAAGGCACTTAGTAGTTTTTCATCTCTCTATTCCAGTTACACATGCTGATACAATCATTCCTTATTTATTTACAGTTCATTATTACCCGTAATTTGATTATCTGTGTACCAATTTTTTTATTATTCCAATATTTCATCCACTTTGTATTTCAATTGCTTACTATTTTATATTCTTTGTTAATTTAATGGAACTACTGTTAGTTTATATGCTTCTCTCCAATCCTTAATGGATATATTTTTTAGATGATATTGAGGACTTTTGTCCCATCTACTATGGCCAAGGAGTATATGAGGGTTACATCCAGGAGCTTCAGGAGGATCCCATCCCAGTAGCGGATCCATTAGTAGTAACATAGAGCCTAGCACTTATATTGTATTTGGATTATTCCATTTAGAGATACTCTGAGTTGTACTATTTGAGATTTATGTTGTATTTGAGTTAGCTGGACTCTTAAACTCTGACTTTGTTTGAGATATATATTACTTGTCTCTCTTGGTTCTTTACATCTTTATCATACCATTTATCTTCCTTATAGTTTTTGTGATTGAGTATATTATGAGATTGATGATATATATATCCATTGTCCTTCGTTTGGAGCTGAGACACATTGACAGGTTATGATATTATATATTTGTGTAAGTTTGATAGATAGTTATATTGACCTAGACAACATTCTACCACCAATGATGCGGTGTAGGATAGACGTACCCACGGCTCATGTCCAAATTTTTGGTACGGATCGTGACACGTTTTTATGGTGGCACATGCCGGTCATTGTCATAGTCGCAACTAGTACGATATTGTAGTAGTGCTCAGACTTAGAGTACTATTACGAACCTACTATAGGATATAGCATATAGGAAGAGAGTGTACCCAATCACAACTAGAAAAATTTCTAATTTATTAGTTTTGCTATCCTTATCATTCTGAATATTGTTTTCTTGAATATTGCTGTCTTTCTTTAATGATATCCAAAATTCCTAATTTACGACGTATAAAGTTGAATCGATCTTCTGCTAAGGGTTTAGTAAATATCAGCTAATTGATGTTTTGTCAATATATTCAATACATATATCACCGTGTGCTTGATGATCTCGTAAAAAGTGGTGTCTAATCTCAATATGTTTAGTATGTGAGTGATATATAGGGTTCTTAGTGAGATTAATTGTGCTAGTGTTATCACAATAAATAGGGATCTTGGTGTAGTGAAGATTATATTCTTCAAGGGTTTGCTTCATCCATAAAATTTGAGCACAAAATCAACCTACGGCGATATACTCAGCCTCAGTAATTGACAATGCTAAAAATTTTTGTTTCTTACTACACCATGAAACTAAAGCTTTTCCTAGGAAATAACACGTACCACTGGTGCTCTTTTGATCGGATTTGCATCTGACAAAATCAGCATTCGAATAACCAGTAAGATTAAAAGACAAAGTTTTCGGATACCATAAGCCGACAGTCGAAGTGCCTTTAAGGTATTGAAAGATACGCTTAACAGCGCACAAGTGTGATTCCTTAGGATTAGCTTGAAATCTTGTATATTAGCAAACACTAAATATTATATCAGGACGACTAGTAGTTAAGTAAAGTAGACTACCAATCATACCTCGATACTTACGTGTGTCGACTGTTTTGTCAAGTTCATCAATGTCAAGCTTGGTAGAAGTCGCCATAGGAGTCCCAATTAATTTTGTATTTTTTATGTCAAATTTCTTGAATAAGTCATTGGTGTACTTAGCTTGGTTGATGAAACTCCCTTATGAATTTTGTTTGATTTGAAGTCATAGGAAGAAGTTCAGTTCTTCCATCATATTTATCTCGAATTTACTCTGCATACACTTAGCAAACTCTTTGCATAGAATATCACTAGTTGAACCAAAAATAATATTATCAACATAAATTTGTATTAATAAGAGATTATTATCAAAAGATTTAATTAACAGTGTCGTATCCACCTTTCCTTTTGAAAAACCATTTTCAAGTAAAAAAGAACTAAGTCGCTCATACCAAGCACGAGGGGATTATTTGAGTCAATAGAGAGCTTTTGGTAACTTGAAAACATGATTAAAAAATTTAAAATCTTCAAAGCTAGGTGGTTGTACAACATAAACCTCTTCTTTAATAAAACTATTTAAAAATGCACTTTTTATATCTATTTGTGTCACGACTCGCACCCGAAAATTCGGCATGAGTCTTGGGTACGTCCAGCCTACGCCGCAGCATCGGTAAAACGTTGTACAGGTCCACAATACTATATAACAAATTCACGCAAGATATATAAATACAACCTGTCAATGGTAACTCAACTCCAAAAGGAGGACAAGATGAATATATAGCATCAATACTCAATCAAACAAACTAGAGATAGATAATGGCACGATGTCATAAAAGAAGGGAAATAATAAGTCATCACAATATCCAAGTCTAGAGTTTACCAAATAACACAATGGGTCTCAAAATAAATAACTTGCCAAGGTCTAAGCTGGAAATATATCCAGTACAAATAAAAGATACTAGCTACTGGTCTGCTATAGCTAGGTGCGTCTCCTCAACAGCTGGAATCAGATCATCCTGGACTAAAAGATCTAACTCAGCTGGCTCTCCATCCTTATCACTATCACATTTTCTAGGAGAGGGTATTTTGATAATTTCATAATTAATTAATTATTGTGCATGTTGTATAGTTATTTATTGTATTATTTAATTATTGTTAGATGTTTGTATTTATTTTAGACTTGTATTAGTGGACCTAACTAGTCTAGATTAGATCCATGGACCAATATTTACAATTAGTTAGAATTGAGTCTAATTAGAAGCCCATTCATTAGGAGGATGATTAAATTATTTATCCTTCCCTATTCTTCATTGGAGGCTACTACAACAAGGATCTACAAGAAGGAAGCAAGGATCTACAAGGAGGATGCCAAGATCTACAAGAAGGAGGCTACATTTTATATTTGAGAATTTTTATTGGGAATCCTTCTCCCATTAGGTATATTTCAGTTTTTTCTCTTTAATTAGGTTCTAAATCTAAGATTTAACCATGAGAAACCACTCCACATGCATAGGCTACCCATAAGAATTGGAATTAGGTTCACAGGAGGCCTATGGAGGAAGTTATGTATTTTTTTTGTCAATTTTGGGAGAATTCCGAGAATGGCACATATGGTGTTTGTCAATTAGTCAATTAGATCAATTTGACGTGTGTTTGATTGTTTGTGACTAGTGTCATATCCACAATTGGGTACGTGTAGGCAGTATCTCGTCAATTTTACGATACGGGTTATTTTTGGGGATTTGTACATGTCACTTCTTGACACAGACACGTAGTTGATCATTTGGTTATTTGTATTATGCATAATTAGTATTTTAGACTTGCTCGTGTCCTTCGGGATATGTTTGGTTATGTGGTGGAGTCGTATCGCAAGTGTATCATAGAATGAGTGTGATACAGGTGCGATGCACTCCACGTATTTGTTTCATTGCCCCTCAATTCTGTGTAATCTTGTGTGTGTATATATATATATATATATATATATATATATATATATATATATATATAAACACTCACACTTATATATATATATATATGTGTGTGTGTGTGTGTGTGTGTGTGTGTGTGTGTGTGTGTGTGTGTGTGTGTGTGTGTGTGTGTGTGTGTATAGATATCTATATATGTATATGACAGAGTGTACATATATATAGAGATTGATATATATATATATATATATATATATATATATATATATATATATATATATATATATATATATATATATATATATATATATATATATATATATTGGTATATATGTATATGTATGTGTGTGGTTCTATGTGTGTGAGTGTGTGTCAGTGAGTGAGATGCTCGGGCCAGGGACCTAGCCAATGCACAGTGGCACAGCACAGCATCTAGCAAGTATCAGCATAGTGGCAATCAAGGGGGGACAATGATCAACTGAAGTGTACCAACTTGTGCATCAACTTCTCAGTGAGAGCAGCAGTTATTCGGGCAATGTGTGCAGCACAATGCAGCCCAATATCAGCATAGCAGTTTCTGCTGATTCAACAGCAAGTAGCACTGTAGCTCGTGCACACAGGAAGGATGCAGTGCATCAACAGACAACACTGCATAGAGTAGTTTGTACAGCAATACAACTGCACAGTGGAGGCAGTGTACAAACTGAGGCCCTGTAGCACAGTGCAGCAGTATCAGCAAGGGGAAGCAAGTGCATTGTGCATAAATTGCATAGCAGTTACAGCAAGGGGTTCAATACACATCCATCATAGTAAGCACAGTATCAGCACAGGGAGTTTGCAAGGTAATGGTTTAGCATGGTTTAAGGTGGTAGCTAGGGAGTTAGTGTTTAGTTAGTCTAGTGTTAAGGTAGTTAGCTAAATAGTTAGTTAGTTATATACTTGAATATATTGATAGTTAGTTAGATATGTATATTAGTATATGTATGTTATGTTGATAGTTAGTAGATTTGGGTAATAGTTAGCTTAGTAACTATACGTATCTATGTATGTATTGTATTGTTAAGTTAGTATCTATGTATTAGTATATTATATATATTAGTAGTTAGTTGTGTTATCATATAGTTTAGTTTATGGGTATTAGCTATAAATGAGGATTTGAATTACCTTGGTATACCAAGGTAATCTCAAGGTAATGGGTCGATACTCAAGGTATTGAGTTTGAGTATCGAGATTGGTGTATGGTAGTGTGATACGCATTGGTGCAAGGACAAGGTATCCTATTTGCATTAGTTTGGTAAGATAGTATATGTATTGACTTGTATATATATATATATATATATATATATATATATATATATATATATATATATATATATATATATATATATATATATTACTATTTTTATATATATTAAAACTTACGTATCCTATGATACAACCTTTTTGTGTGTCTCATAGTATCTTAGATTAGCTAGTGTAGCCACGTTTTATAGTGTTTGGACCTGATATCCTAGAGTTGGACTCATATGACCTAGAAATAGTCGGTTTGACTTAGAAATAGCTTTATGACCTAGAATTGTATCAGTTTAACTTATTTCTATTACAGAACCTTGTATTGATGCAACATACCATATATATGTCTGTGTGACACCAACTTGGGCATCGAGAGACACACCTTGCTCAGGACTTCAGGCGAGTACATTTCTCTGTTAGTTTTCAATTCATAATAGTGTATATATTCATGTTCTAGAACTGTATACTTAATTTCGACACAGTGATTTCATGGACTTGTACTACATGGATCCCGTCAGGAGATGTTATTCCCTACCGTGTTCAGCGGGTACTCATGTACATATATTTTATCATGTATATTGGGTATTGATTTACATTTCGTGTTCACACACTGCTAGTATTCACTGTACTTATTCGTGTACACACACTGCTCGTATTCAGTGTGATAATATTCGTGTACACCCACTGTTCGTATTCAGTGGTCATATTCGTGTTCTTAATGTATCGTGATTGAATCTATTGGTATTAGTTGGGGATAGGAGAGTAGGAGTTAATTATGTGATCAAAGCCCTATTGTTATTCGTGTACATACCGATTACATACCACACTTGTAATCGACTTACCTTATTAATCATGTTCAACATAAACCGATCACATAATAAACTTGTATTCTGAGGCACATTAGTTAGATTTTAGCTATTTTTTCATATTGTAGATATTCATATTGTTTGTTCTCTATTCCAGTATATTTATCTATTTACTCTTGTTCATTCATTGAGATGTTTAGTATCTTGTACTTCATTTCTATTATTTATTTTATATGCTCGATTATGTTATTGAAACTGCTTTCAGAGGTATGTAGTTCGCTCCAATCCTGACTGGATATATTTTTTCCAGATGATTGGCCCATAGATCAGTGTCCAATATTCTACGGACCACAGGAGTGACTACATAAAGAGGATACTCATGTAGACCAGGAGGACTTAGTTGCAAAGTACGAGGAGGTTTAGTTTATATGTTTTGTTTGACTTGTATTAGACTATTTATTGGAGATTCATGGCTTGTATATTATTTTAGACTTATGGATTGTATCTTGTTCTTTCCTTCGCTATTCCATTCATGCTTATCTTTCTTAGTTTGCATTGTGATTGAGTTTAGTTACATCTATGAGATACCATATTGTTCCTTCGTTTGGAGTTGAGATGATTGACAGGTACTATATTATATTGGTAAGATGTTAGTTAGTTAGTTAGAATTATCCCAGACAGCGTTCTGCCGTCGATGTTACGGCGTAGGCTAAACGTACCTGCGTACTCATGCCCGAATATCCGGGTGCGGGTTGTGACACTATCTACAAAATATAGTGAATAATACTAGATCGTAAAACAACATGCAAGCCCTCAGTCAAGGATGAAGAAAATAAAATAAAATAAAATATAAAAATGATTTGATTTGATTTGATTTGATTCTCGAATTTCATGATAGAAAATGGAATAGTAAATTTCTTAGATACAATTAGTGCATCATGAAGCAGGGTATTTTTTCTCTTTATAATAAAATTCTGAAACAGATGTTCCAACTCTTATAAAGAAAACTTATTCTACTTAACATCCAAATCATAATTCACACTTATACTTTTCCATAATCATATTCTACTTAGTGTCCAAATCACAAATCACAAGCACATTCACAAACAATTTTTCCAATATGCAAAATACAATTTAGAGAACATTTTTGGATGACCATCACACCTATTGTCCCGGCAATAATCTCTTTTACCAGGCATCAGGCAATTTCCTGGCGGATGGTGCTTAGATTCTAATCCCTACAGGTGTTTTGACAGTATTGTGTCAACAACATTAATATTGAATGTCACCCTCATATTTCCAATTAAGGATAGTTTGGTAATTGGCATGGGTATTTTTTATTTTAGAAGTTATTATATTTAAATATGATGCATGTGATTTATTTATTTGTTTTATTATTTTTTTATTATTAGTATTAGATTATTTTAGACTTGTGTAGTGGACCTAATTATCTTAGTTAGATGCATGAACCCAACATCTACATGTTAGTTTAGATTGGACCCAAGTTTAGACCCATTCATTAGGAGGATGAATTAATTAGTGAAACCATTAGACTAGAACCTTCCTTCCTTAATTATTTCTTCATAAGAGGCCCCAAGGGGTATTTTAGACATTTCATATTGCGTGGAAGAAGGGTTTATAACCATCTATTAGAGGAGTAGAGAGAGTGTCTCTCATTTTATTTTGTTCATTCCATTTAGATCTACATTTTTCTTTTCCTAAATTCTTTATTCCCTCACCATTCTCTACCAAATTTCTACCCAAATTCAGTCCCTATCCTTCAATAGAGGCTACTACAACAAGGATCTACAAGAAGGAAGCAAGGATCAAGAAGGAGGAGGCCAAGAGCTACAAGGAGGAGCTACTTTCCAATTTTGGAGATTTTTTATTGGGAATCCATCTTCAAATAGGTATATTTCAGTTTTTTCCCTTCTAATAGACTCTAGATCTGAGATTTAACCATAAAAACTAACCCACATGCATAGGCTACCCATAGAAATTGATTTTAGGTTCATCGGAGACCTACGGTGGAAGTTACGTGCATTTTGGTGCCACTTTTGGAGGAATTCCGAGATTGGTACATATGGTGTATGTCATTTGGTCTAATAGATCATTATGACATATGATTGCTTATTTGTGACTAGTGTCGTATCCATAATTGGATACGTGTATGTCGTATCTCGTCAATTTGACGAAACAGGTTAATTTGGGGGTTTTTCTCCGACACGGGGCCTTGTGCATATCACATTGCGACACGGACATGTAGATACTCTAATTACTATACGTATTATTCATAATTAGTGTATTAGACTTGCTCGGTTCCTCCGAGATGCATTTGGTTGTGTGTTGGAGCCGTATCACAAGCGTATCATAGAAGGAGTGTGATACGGGTGCGTGCATTCCACGTGTTTGGTTTATTGTCCTCTTTCCTATTTGTGCATGTGTATATATATATATATATATATATATATATATATATATATATATATATATATATATATATATATATATATATCACTATATACCCATATATATATGCACACATAGACACGCACATATACACAAACTCATATACATTATTATATATATATATATATATATATATATATATATATATATATATATATATATATCAATATGTATATCTATATGTACATGTATACCGTGTGTGTTGTATATATATATGTGTGTGTGTATTCTTGTTTACTTATATATAGGTATATATGTATTTGTGTTTATGTGTGTGAGAATGTAGGTATATATATATATATATATATATATATATATATATACCTACATTCTCACACACATAAACACAAATACATATATACCTATATATATATATATATATATATATATATATATATATATATATATATATATATATATATGGAGAGCTACTATATATATATATATATATATATATATATATATATATATATATAGGTTTGTGTTGTGTTAGCATTTGTGTTTGAGTGTATGTGTGTTTGTGGGTGAGTAGTTGTTAGTTTGTGTGATGAGCAGTGGCAGTAAGTGAGGCAGGGGAGTTCGGTCAATGCATATCAATATGAAGTGAGCAGTATCAGCAGAGAAGTATCAGCTCGTACAACCAAAGCAGGGAAGAGCAGCAGGTCTACAGCACAGAGAGGATGGCAGCCAGTTCAGCATGGAGTGAGGCAGTAGCAGCTCAGCTAGGTGTGCAACCTTCAGTCACACTGTAATTCAAGAGGGAGCAGTCGGGAATTATGTGCAGTACACAGCGGGCTCGTGCACTACACGGAGGAGCTCGTGCACTGAAACTCAGCTGAGGAGTTCAGCAGCTCGGGCAGTGACCGAGCATTCGAGAGGGCAGCAGCTACAACGAGAAGGTCAGCAATAGCAGCAAAGTAGTTCATCCCTCGACAGTGTACAGTGAGCCAACAACAGGGACAGAGCCATTCGGCTCGTGAACTCGAGCAACTGAGGCTAACGGTAGCATCCTGCAATTTAACTGAGCATACAAAAGGGAACCATGTTGTGCTGCTCATGCCAGTAAACTACTTAAGCAATGCAACAAAAGGATGTGCACAGCAAAAGCAAGAGATCAGTCCAGTTCAGCAGTGTGAGGGAGTTCACCAGCTTGGGCAGTGTCAGCAGCTAAGAGATCACTGTGCAGTACCTGTTACAGTATCAGTTCCAGTTCAACTAGGTATCAGTGTGTTTTCAGTCGGGTCTTTGTATCAGTCAGTATTGGCTAGTTGGGTATTCAAGGTATTAGAGTTAGCTAATAGTTTGTTACTTGGGTTTGGGTTTTGGTATTAGAGGTAGTTAGCTTATATTTGGTTAGCATTTTATAGTGGTAAAGTTAGTTAATGAGATATGTATTTAGAGTTAGTATTCAGTTTCAGCGAGGTTTAGTGGCAGTTATTTTTAGTGAGGTATTTGTATATGGGTGGTTAGTTGGTAGTAGTTAGTTGATGGTTTTGGTTAATAGTTAAGTAGTTGGTATCTATAGTATCTATGTAGATGATAAGTGTTGGTATATAATTAGTTATACATGTATCTATGTTGATAGTTAGCTTTTAGCTATAGGTATTTATGAGGTATTGGTATGTATATTGTTGAGTTAGTTATATCTAGCTATATGTATTATGTATATATGTAGTATGGTGTGGTATTATATGATTAGTAATTAGATACTTTATATAGCTAGTGCTTGATATATATATATATATATATATATATATATATATATATATATATATATATATATATATATATATATATTAGTGTTAGCATATATTAGTATATAGGGTATTGGGGGTTCTAATTGTATTAGCTATATGTATTATATGAGGTATTGGTAAGTTAATATTATATTATAGTTAGTATCTATATATTGTATTATATTGTAGTACTTAGTATATATTAGCATATAGTTGATTGGGTATTAGTTATATATTAGAGTTTTGGGTTACCTCGGGATACCAAGATATTACCAAGGTATTGGGCCGATACCCAAGGTATTGAGTTTGGGTATCGAGATAGGTGCGATACGCATTGGTGCAAGGCCAAGGTATCCTATTTCATTTGTATTGATATAGCATTATAATATTTGACTTGTTTATATATCTAAAACACTATTTTCATATAATTAAACTTGCGTATCTTAGGATACGTCTTTTTGAGTGCCTTGTTGTATCTTTGTTTAGCTTATATAGATTAGTTTCATAGTGTATCGACTTAGTGACTTAGTGTTAGACTCTTACAACCTAGATTTTATCGGTTTAACCTAAAAATGGCTTATTGACCTAGAATTGTATCAACTTAATGTATTTTTCATTCTTGAACCTTGTATTGATGCAATATACCATATATAGGTTGTGTGACACCAGCTTGGGCATCGAGAGACACACCTTGCTCAGGACTTTAGACGAGTACATTATCTGATAGTTTCCATTATTTGATAATTTCTATGATTCTGGTTTATAGTATTGTTTTACCTAATTTCTCGACACTTGAATACACGGATTAGTATTACATGGATTCACTTTCTTGCGACCCATATATTATACTTGTCTGGTCTCTACTTCAGGACTCACTGCTGGCATCACATCAAGACTCACCTACTGGAATCACCTATTTTATCTAGCTGGACTCATATTTGATTTGCGTGTCGGGATTGGATTCATTTATACTAGTCAGACGGGGAAATACTCGAGTAGACATGTAAATATTTCCAAAATCTGGAATCACCCCCTCTAGTCTAATCAGGAATGTTAGCAGTCGCACACTAAGTGTGCGATGAGCCGTATTATCCCCTAGCCATTTATATGTCGAAAGCGGTATTTCAAAACACACTAGTTAGTGCTTTCTTGTTGGCTTCACATGATACTTGCTGGTCACACATCTTATTTATCAAGTTTAGTTCTCATCTATTCACACTCTTATTTACTGTATTTTCTTGATTCACCATGCATATCTTGTCTTAATTTTTTTACATTAATTGTGACTGTATTTTATTCTCTGATTCATTTTTTTTCTTGCTCACCATGTTTACTTACTATAACTGTTTATAGTCTTAGTCAATTAATTGGAATTGTTAACAGAGGTGTACTTTGCTCCAATCCTGACTGGACATATTTTTCCAGATGATTGGCTTATAAGGCAGTGTCCCACATTCTACGGGATGCAGGACGGCGTACCTTTGGAGGATACTCTTGTAGACCAGGAGAACTTAGTTGCAGAGCCCGAGGAGGTCTAATTTTTTGTGTTGGATTGTATTAGGCTATTATTTTTTGAGATTCACAGTTTGTATTATTAGTTTAGATTGTGGATTGTATCTTTATTTCTTCCTTCGCTTTTCCATTCGTGCTTTATCTTCCTTAGTTTATTTTGTGATTGAGATTAGTTATACTTGTGAGATACCATATTGCTCCTCCGTTTGGAGTTGAGATGATTGACAGGTACCATATTATATTGTTAAGATATTAGATAATTAGAAATGACCCAGACAACGTTCTACCTTCGATGCTGCGACGTAGGCTGGGTATAACCACGTACTCGTGCCCGAATATCCGGGTGCGGGTCGTGACATTGAATCACATAAAAATGCGATAAGTATATGATATAAACAATTATCGAATTTTCTTTATTTTAGAAAATTCAAATCATATGATAATAAAATCAATTGTCGAATATCTTGAAATTTTTCAAGAATTCGGAACATAGGTCAAGCATTTGACATATATAATCATCGAATTCGATCTTTTTTAAAATTCGGATCCAATGGAAAATAAGTAATCACTATGGTCATCGTTTGGCCATACGTATGCCGAGAACTACTGATCACATTTAAATAATAAATATTGCTGAGAGTTCGATGGTGTGATCCAGATATTCTCTCCCACCTAATGTAATTCTATAAAATTTCAATCATCCTTATCTATCAATCCAATTAAGTAAAAATTTATTATTCTTGATTTTGTAATTTGGCTTGTGTGTCAGAGACTACACCTTTTGCGAGAACATCTCTTTTAGCAAATCATTTCATCTTTTGCGGTAACATTTTAATATCTAATAAAAGTATATAATTTTGTTTTGTGTACTCAAGTATCACATCTAACGGAACTATTCCATCAGGTAGAAAAATCTCGAGAACCTTGAAATTATACTCTTACCTTGGAATATAATTAAAAGTTATCTTTGTTGGTCTTTTGTGCACATGCAAAGTGTCATACGTGCCTAATATTCCAAATTCAAAATCTGATATTTTTTAGAGTTTGAGCCTAAAACAGATAACTTCTAAATATCTTGAAATTACGACTAACCAATTTATTCAGATTTTCTGAAAATGGTATCTCATATAATTTCTTGAAAATTTTAGCAGGATTTCCTTTGTATTTTGGAGCCCAGGATTTTACAATTTATATAAAGACCCGGAGTAACCCTCTGTAGAATTCTCAGGTTCGTCGACCCCTTCGGTGGAGCAAATCACAACACGGTAATCACAAGCAATATATATATATATATATATATATATATATATATATATATATTTTTTTTTTCAAATCACCAATATAAGCTTTCTTACCAAGCAAGCATGCATAGAATATATTTTATCAATTAGCAGTGATGAATAGTAGCAATTTGGCATAGCTCCGGTACTCCATGACTAATACAAGTAACTAGCATTTTTTATTAGTAACCATAACATAATACAACTATAATTAAAACAAGTTATAATTTCCTATCCTATAATCTCCAAAATTCAACCTTTAAAAGGCTATAATTATATAATGATACTAAATTAAAAAGAATGTCCTAAGATTGGATCTGATGTGGTCGATATAGACTAGTATCAAGTACGAAAATCCTTTCTATGATTACCTATGTAACTTTACTATATTTAGTACATAATTTACCTTCCACTGGTATAAAGAATGTCTAATAATTCCCAAATACATATCCGGACAACAACTACTTATTTGCTAAATTGATATTTCTTAGTAACCAAACAGTTAACTATTCGACGAAAGACTAGTTAACATAATCCCAAATCAACCGTTGCATCCATAACGTATCATATTAAGTCTATGGATTTGTATGTATATCTACTTATAATTAGGAACCAATTTAGTATAACATACTCAAGTAGGGGTTATAACTTGTTTATAAGTTCCTACTTAAATACTTGAGCATACATACTAATTTCAAAACCATTATATGCATCCATAAGTATTTAAATCTATATGGTTCCAAATATATATATATATATATTTATTAAGTTTTAAAATTAACATGCCATATGTGTATAACATGTAATATTAAATTATTTCAAGTCATGATGATTCCAATTGTATCGATGACACTCTTATAGGTATAATATACTGTTTCCTAGTCCAAGTGTCTATGATGTGTCCGTGTCCAATAAGACACCCAAGCAATTCTGTATCACCTGCCTTCATATATATATATATATATATATATATATATTTCTGAAATCAAGCAGCACTTTAAGGAATGTGAATTTGGAAGAAAAATTAGGAAGATAACTTGCACACTATGGGTGTATAATAGAATTTTCTAAAATAGTAATTGGGAAAGATAATTTAGACAACCACTTTAAAAACATGAACAAACTAAATGAAGAATTGAAATTCAAGGAGGAGGGCTTGCCTTGCTATATGATTCCAAATCGAAATCGATGTCTTTGATTCTTGAATATCTTCCCAAATTGTGCCCTAATGATCACAATATTAATTTTTATAGATGTTCTTAAAATCTGACCTAGAGTTTTTGAAGAAATTTAGAACTTAAATTTCTGACCTAGGTATAAAATTGAAGTGATTTGGGGAAGAAGAAGGTTATACTTAGAATTGGAAGATCCCAAAGGAGGAGGTGTTGGAGGTTGACCGGAGGTAGGTCGGAGCAACCGTCGGCCAGGGAAGGGCGTCAGGTGCGGTAACCGGCGGTCGCCGGCCGGACGCTTAGTAGGTGTGGATGTGTCTAGGTCGAGCGCGGGTGTGAGGTGAACAAGAAAGGGTGGAGTGATGATGAGGTGATGGTGTGGGTGTTGTGGTGATGGTTTTGTTTTTAGAAGGGAAGAATGAAGAAGGAGATGAAGATGATATGAAGAGCCTGGAGATAAATTGGGAAATAAGGGATAAATAGCTAGGAATGAAATGATGAAGAGAAAAAGCATGGGGACTTGAGAATAAAGTATTTGTTGACATCAACTAATGTTGCTGCTGCTGACTCATATAGGGGTAGATTTCGGGAGAGAGGGAAGTCAGTTGGGGTTGGGAGCCAGCTTCTCTTTTTTTTTTTGTAAGAAGGGGATTTACTATTTTATCACTAAAAATTAATACAAAATTTAAACCAAGTTCTTAAATAAATATTAAAAAATTTATAAGAATTTGTTAGAAAAATAAAATTTATTATTATGAAACACTTAAAACAATCTATAATTTATAAAATAGTACCGTATTTTGGGATATGGCTATGACAATGTGTCATTTGTTTGCACAAATGCATCGCGAATATTGTACGACTAACACGAAATATGGGAAGGCCAGTTTGTGAGTGATAGTCATGTCTTAGGTGTATAGTAGCTAGTCTAGGTCATAAGGATGGAAGTTGCTGTAAAGAAATGGATAGTGTTGTTCTCTAAATACCCGAGCCGCAACAATAGGTATCAAGGTTATAAGATTAAAGAAGTAATTTAATCTATATGAGATTAAACCAAATTACTATCAAATAAATTCAAATTATCCCACAATTCCAAAATAACCCTATACTAAAACCAGGGGCTTACCCTCTACCCAACTTATAAAAATTAAGTTGGTATCAAAACTAAAGTCATGGTCTTGTTAACAAGATTTCAGGAAGGACCTATTTCCTAATAAGGATACAAGAATTCTAGTGTCCACTAGCCTTAAACAAAAATTCTCTAAGGGAACCTAGATACTATCAAGGTGTTATCGGTCAACAACTCCATATGGAAATTACTACCCATCCAACACTACTCTTATATAGGTCAAGCTTCTACAAGGTAGATAAAAAGACTGAGTCGGATCTAACTAAGGCAAGGTGGTATGAGAGGCTTTGATCATCAGATGGCATTGATAATGAAGAAAAGAATTGAGAGAATCACGAAGGGAGGAATCTACAGACCAAGATAAGAGAAATTTATGATAAGTCTAGGGAGTATGGTCGCAGGATTGAATAAGGAACGATTAAGCGGGTATATGGGGAATCGAGTTTTAGTGACTAGATTAAGGGGGATTAAAGTAGAAAAAACTGATACCTTTGGTGATATGGATATTAACACAAAGAAGGGGTACCAACTAAGGAATTGATTTTGTAATTAAGGCACAACTAGAAAAAGAGGAAGGATCTAATCAATTGGATAATTAGGAGGCTTGTTGCTGCAAAATCAAGACGCTTGTGATCGTAAAACAAGATAGAAATTATTATTAGGAAAGATAGGAATACAATCCATGAACTAATACAACAAATCCTTAATCTTAATGCTATATTCTTATAAGTTATATTCTATATAGCCTCACTCATACTATGGGCAAACTACTTCTAGCTATGTGTAAGCATTATACAATTCTTACAACTTCGTCTAACATACATATTCCTAACTTAATAGGTAAGGGGTCAAGGCTAAACTAAGCAGGTACTCGGGTCTATCACTCTTGGCATGTTATTTACTACGGACACTCTTCAAATCATGTTTGGGATTGGTCATTCCATTACAAGTCTAACATTTAATTGGAATATTTATCGATTCTCATACAACCTACCCCCTTCTATTATCTATCCTTCAGTACTATTGTGCATCTAGTTTCTGCTATCTTAATACCTATCTTTCTCATAAAAGTTCTCTTGTCTAGGTTACTATCCTATAACACAAGCATGAAGTCGTGGTCATCTCTTCTAAGGGATAAGTTCATCGAACCCAATAAAACGGTAAGATTCTATACAGGCTTTGGTCCAATCTTAACTATACGGATTATCAAATTATTAGATTCGTAATGAGATTCTCAAATCATCTCCTAAAGTCTTCATTAAGGTTGGTCCTATTGGTTTATGGAACTACAACTAATTCTAAGATTTTAACGGGGTACTCTTTCAAATAGTGACCCTTAGTCGTCTCAGTCATTACAAAAATTCTATACATATCATGACCAGTATTTATGATTGATAAAGCTTCTAGTCCAATACTAACCGCTGATGGGAGTTATAATATCTATTTGATAAGAGAATATTCTCTGCTAAGGCTAATTCTTTATATAACTCTAAACTATCATCTTGTTCTAGTAGTCTGCCTAGTCATCTTTCTTACTTATTTCTAACTTAGATAACTCTTCCTATGAATTTTTCTACCACCTTGCTTATCCTATAATAATTATATATTTAAAAGTCATGCACGAGTGTTCATCCTTCCGAAATAGAAAAGAACGAGAATCAAAGATATAGAGTTCGGGAAGGGTATAATCGAATATAATTTTTTTTGAGGTTCAAAGGCGATATTAGAAATCAAAAGAAGGTTCAAGCGATTGTGGATTAAGATCCAAACAAACATGTCCTAGCGCAGGCTTGCTCGGTATAGTAACATAACCGAGATGATTTAATCAAGACCTGCTTGGGCCACCACAAAAATATGTCATGCCCTAGTCCCAAAATATGTACGACTAGGAATACATAAACATGTCAGCCGTATGTATATGGCAACTCCAATATATAAAAATTATAACACATATGTACATTGTATTACTCTAAATATCACTTATGTTGTATTACTCTACATATCACCAAGAAATATAATTATATCTCAATCTACAAGAACACATAATATTAAGAATTAGCTACATGTGTTAAAGTTGGTCGCCCAGTAACACACAAGCACGAATAGACTCAAAAAAAAATATGAGTCTATAAAAAAGTATGCTACATCAGCAGATGAATCAACAATAAGAATAAATAACCATAACTCTGGTAGAAATAATATAAGTACCTAGTACCAATGCCCGTATAACAAAGCAACACCCATCAGCAACTCCATGTAGGCTCCACAATGATCTATGCTATAAAACTGACAAGGGACCAGGTCTTCAGAAGAACATAACAAGATAAATAAAAGTATGCCAATCATAAACTGAATATAAACATATATACTGGGTAACTAACCAAGCTACGTGAATGAAATTAAGGATAACCTTTGCACGAAAGGAATGTATAGCTATAAAAGGGATTGGCGTGATTCTCTTGGAGAATCAGTGTCCTGCAAAGCATAATGTCTTTCGATTGTCAGAGGTCGCCTGTAAATAATATAGGGGTCATCTCACCGCGCATCTCTGGCGGAGCGTACGGGTTACAAAAAAGAAAGTGTAGAGTAGCCCATGCGCCTCGTATATATCCTCCCCACCCAAATGACTATCCAAAATTGTATCCCTGACATGACATGTCCAATTTCTCATCACTAAGTCTGATGAATGCATCCTAACACAATAAATATGACTAAGATGACGCACGTCCATTACGTATCGGGAGTGACCCAAATACGATGGTTAGTGCCCTCTTACCCATATCACACATCCGTGTATGTACAAAGCACGTGCCAAGGTCATGGAGATATAAAAATATCTCACCAATATAGGGTAGTCACATAACAATAGGTCAATATGAATAATAAATAAAATAAAGATGACGTAATCTGCCGTTGCACCCAAGTCTATCTTGGACGCGCAGTTTTTATAGAAAATAACTAAATAAATAAGTAACATACATGCAACATTCTATAAAAAATGTAAATAAGCAGTTGTCATGGCAAGGTATACTTGCCTAGATTCAGGATGATGGTATGGCAAAGTCCAGGTGGCGAGCTCGATACGTCAACGGCTCCCAAAGAGGTAGAATTCGTACGAACGTCTCCGGATGCTAAAAAAATATCACCAATATTTTTAGAATATAAAAAATAGCTAGGATTGACTACCCATAAGTCCAATTATGATATAGGGACCAAAATGGCAATTTTGGGCTAAAGCGTGGTCTACTAGTGACCCACTTCGTATCAAAAAACTTGTCGGAGATAAAATTCTCCAAATTTAGCAAACTTAGTGTCTGTGAGTCCATAACGATGATACAAACTCAATAGAATATCTGAAATTAGATTTTGATGAGCTAGTCACGAAATCGCCCGTCTAGTGGGACCGTGGGGCCCGCAAAATGATATTTTGTCAACGTTCTCAGAATCGAACCAAACTTGGGTCACAGGACTAGCGTAATATTGCGAATCCGATGGCTCAAGTTTTGTTATGAAACGACAAGCACAGACGAAGTAATTACACAAATTTGAAAAAGTTCGATACTGAATTTTTTGGTAGATACGCGTTGATTACGGCGTGAACACACGTCCAAATCAAGTTCCACGAAAGCCTACATGTCCGTGTTTATGATATGCACCTTTTGGTGCAATCTGCACACGATGAAGTCACCTTATTTAGCCAGACGCAATCTGTATCAAAGAATTTTGGGTTTCGAAAATCAAATTTTTTTTGTTTTAGAACTCAATTTTACAGATATTAAAGGTAATTAAAAATAAACTAAAAGAAGGGAGTAAAACTTGGATAGGTACTTTAAAATACTGTACATAGGAATTTTAAAATTACTTAATCAATTGGGAAAAAATAGCACACGAACATGGGAGTTCATGATATTTTTTCTACTGTTTTTAAACAAATTTTTCTCCAACTTTCGATTCTATTTTTCCTTAATATAATCCGTTTAAAATCAAGCTACTTGAAAAGATTTACAGAGGGTCTTGTTGTGAATCAATTGAAATAAGTGGTTCAAAAAATGATCGAACGTAGGGCAGAAAATCTTACCTAAAAGATGGGGCGTGGGCAGCCTATGGTGCGCCTGTTGTACACGCAGGTAGGTGCGGCCTGTGGTCCACGATTTTTCGGCTGGGCGACGATGTACAGGGGTTGCTAGAGAGGTCGGCAGCGGGCTGGAGGATTAGGATTATGGTTTTGGTAAAATATTAGGGTTAGGGTTGCATTTACATATGTATATATATATACCGAGAGATTGCGGGAGAGTGAGTGGGTCCGAGGAGGGGTCTGGGCTTGGGTAGTAGTTTTAGGCTTTGGGTTTGGGTTCCGGGTTTTGGGTTTTCTTTTCTTTTCTTTTATTACATATAAGTAATTACATATATTTATATCTATGTATCCCTAAAATCCTAAAAATTTAGATAAAAATTAGAAAAAATATATTTGTTCATATAATAAATTCTAGAAAATCTTATAATATATTAACAACCAATAAAAATACTTTTGTGGAAAATATCTAATTACTAAACAAAAAAACAAAATCAAAATATTCTTAAAAAGTTGACTAATTAAATACTTTTATTTTCTAATTAACTAAGTAAGATCCAAAATTCAATAATTAAATAATTATAATAATTAAATTATAAATTTTAAAATTATGGGAGTTTACACCGAGCACACTGTAAATCTATGTCTTATGGCACTAGATTCAAATGAGGTACAAAATAACTTCGCTATAAGCAATCATACTTATAATGATTTAGAAGAGGCCATTTATGAACTTCATGATGATTACAAGGTTTTGAAAAATAAATTTAAGAAAATCGTGAAAGAGAATGAATATTTGAAAAAAGAAATAGAGAGACTCACAAAGGTAATAAGTGATATCAAAGGGAAGACCCATGTTTGTAAAATAGATCAAATTGAGTCTCTTAAATCAGAACTACATGAAGCTCAAGAAGATCTACAAGAGAAGAGTTTCGAGTATCAAACTCTGCAAGAAGGATATGATCTTGCAAGAAATATAACTATCATTGCCTCCTAAAGAGAAATAACAATCATCATTAAGTATAATGATCTTCTCACTAAATACAAGAGAGAAAAGAAAAATACTCTTAGCTCACATCACCATTCATTTGGTACACATGATCAAAGAAACACACATATGAGACACAACATGCATGGTCATTATCTTATATCGCATAGATTTCATGATCACAACCTACAATCATAAAGGAGGACCCATATGAAGAAGTCATACAATATTGTACCACATCATGCTTTTTACTATAGATATCATGCAAAGATTTTTCTCAAAACTCCTACTCTTCTTTATCATCTAATATATGTCACCATTATGGTATGATTGGACACACCTCTTATAAATGTCAAGTTAGGACTCATGTCAATATGGGAAAAGTTAAATGGGTTCCTAAGACTGACATTCAAGGACCCACGAGATCTTGGGTACCAAAGTCTTTATCTTCAACTTGTGTTGTAGGTGGACCCCCCCATCACATGCTAGAAGAAAGTATATTCTCGATAGTGGTTGCTCACGGCACATGATCGGAGATGCCACTTTATTTGCAACGCTATCGATAAAAAAGGAAGGATATATCTCTTTCGAAAATAACTTAAAGGGGAATATCATTGGAAATGGTAACATCGGTACCCCTCCCTATCCTTGTATTAAGAATGTTGCTCTTGTTACAAATCTAAAGCATAGCCTTCTCTGCATTAGCAATCTCACTGACAGTGGCTATGTAGTATAGTTAACTAAACACAAATGCCTTATTTCTGATGATACAAAAGGCACCTTAGTATATGAAGTCACTAGAGAAAATAACATCTATGTATTTTATCTTGTTAAAGGTACTAAAAATGACAGGTTCTTAGTTGCTAAGAATGATGATAGATGGTTTTGGCATAGGAGACTTCGACATGCCAATATGGACAATATTTCTCGTCTTGCCACCAAGAAACTTGTAGGAGGACTTCCCGACATTCTCTTCAAGAAAGATACGATTTGTAAGGAATGTGAAAAGAGTAAGTTGACAAGATCTTCCTTCAAATCAATAAACTCTGTAAGTACTACTAAACCTCTTCAACTCATTCACATGGATCTTTTTGGTCCTAGTAGAGTTGCTAGTCTTGGTGGAAAACTTTATGCATTTGTTTTATTTGATAATTTTTGGAGATTTACTTGGATTTTTTTTCTTGCAAACAAAAGTGACACTTTTCATAAATTTATTAATTTTTGAAAATGTGTTCAAAATTAGAAAGGCATTATGATCAACAATATTCGTAGTGATCATGGAGGAGAATTTGACAATGTCAATTTAAAAGTTTTTGTACTAAAAATAATTTTGGTCATGATTTTGCTTGTCCTCGTACTCCACACCAAAATGGTGTTGTGGAAAGAAAGAATAGAACTCTTGGTGATATGGCAAGAGTCATGTTAAACCAATATAAGCTTCCTCAATATTTTTGGGCAAAAGTCGTTAATACAGCATGTTATGCTTATAAATATGATGTTGATTAGACCTATTTCTAACAAAACTCCCTATGAGCTTTGGTTTAACAAAATTCTCTCTATTGATTATTTCAAAGTTTTTGGTTACACTTGTTTTATATTGAACACCAAGGATAACCTAGGAAAATTCGAAAAAAAAAGTCAATGAAGGTATATTCCCTGGTTATTTAATGCATAGTAAATGTTTTCATGTATTCAACAAAAAGAGCCTTGTGGTTGAAGAATCTATCAATGTCTCTTTTAATGAGCTTAACACTGCCACATCTTGCTCTAATGATGATGATGACATCCCATGCATTTTGGAAAGCACCTCAATACAAGAAAAGGATACTCCATCACCTAGTTGTGAAGTTGAGACCACATCTGATATCCCTCCTATAGAGACTTCTCCAAATAGCTTACCTAAGGAATGGAAATTTGTCTCTCACTATCCCAAAGAGCTTATTATTGGTGACCCTTCCACCTGCTTTTGCACTCGATCCTCTATAAGAGATCATTGTGCAAATATTGCTTTTATTTTCTAAATTGAGCCTAAAAATATTAATAATGCTTTTTTTGATGAATTTTGGATGCTTGTTGTGCAAGAAGAACTAAATCAATTTGAACAAAACCAAGTTTGGGACTTAGTTCATAGACCCAATAAATATCCTATTATTGGGACTAAGTGGGTGTTTTGAAACAAGCTTAATGAGAATGGTTTTCTGACTCGAAACAAAGCACGATTGGTTGCATAAGGTTATAACAAAGAAGAAGGTATCGACTATGAGAAAACCTATGTACCCGTTGCTCGTTTAGTCTATTAGAATGCTTTATGCTTTTGCTTGTTTTAATAATTTTAAATTATTTTAAATAGATATTTAAAGTGCTTTTCTAAATGGTGTTATCAAGTAGGAAGTTTATGTTAAACAACCTCCCAGTTTTGAGGATTTTTATTTTTTGGATCATGTTTTCAAACTTTATAAGGCTCTCTACGGCCTCAAACAAGATCCACGTGCTTGGTATAAGCGTCTTAGTTCTTTCCTACTTTCGCATAATTTTTTCAAAGGCAAAGTGGACACTACTGTCTTTATTAAACCTCATAATGATATGTTATTATTAGTTCAAATTTATGTTGATGATATTATATTTTGCTCTACTAATAAAGTACTTTGTGAAGAATTTGCAAAAGTCATGCACCTTGAATTTGAAATGAGTATGATGGAAGAACTCTCCTTCTTTCTTTGCCTTCAAATCAAGCAAAGTCCTCAAAGAACCTTCATCAATCAAGCCAAATACAAAAAGGATCTTCTCAAATGTTTTGACATGGACTCTTCAAAAACTATGAGAACTCCAATGACCACTAGAACAAAACTCGATCAAGATGATGACGGTAAATCGGTTGGCATTCGTAATTATCAAGGTACGATAGGTAGCTTACTTCACCTAAGTGCTAGTCGTCCCAACATTATGTTCAGTGTTTTTATGTATGCACGTTTTGAAGCAAATCCCAATGAATCACACTTATGTGTCGTTAAACATATTTTTTGATATCTCAAAGGCACACTAAATATGGGTCTCTAGTATCCCAAAACCTCATCCTTTGAGCTCTTGGGCTATTCGGATGCAGATTTTGCAGGATGCAAGATTGACAGAAAAAACACTAGCGGCACATGTCACTTTCTTGGGAAATCCATGGTCTCTTGGTTTAGCAAAAAGAAAAATTACGTTGCTCTTTCCACAACCGAAGCCCAATACATTACGGCTGGGTATTGTTGTGTACAAATTCTTTGGATGACACAAACTCTTAAAGATTATGCTATATCTTCTAATGCTATTTCTATAAAATGTGACAATATTAGCACTATTAATCTTACTAAGAATCTCATTTTTTACTCACGTACTAAAAACATAGAGATTAGACATCATTTCTTACATGATCACCAACAAAAAGGGGACATCCAGCTAGAGTTTGTTGACACTATGCACCAACTTGCTGACATCTTCACCAAACCTCTTGATGAGGATTGTTTTTCGTTCATTTGCCGTGAAATAGGCCTTATAGATTTATCTTGAATCTTTCACATTTTTTTGGTTTTTTCTATTTTTTAACTTTTGGTTCGAAACTGGTATACCGACGGTATACTTCAGTTTACCGGCGGTATATCGATTCGCGGAAATAACCAATGTTTCTATCTGATCTTGTACTTTCTGTACTTCTTGATTTTCTCTCTTCTCCAAACTTATTTTGCGGGGCCCACTCTTTTCAAGTCTCTTTCCTTTAATTTTTTGGTATCTTCTATCCCCACTTTATTCTCTCTTCCCAACAACCATAACTTCCTATCCTTTCATATCCCTTCATATCTCTTTCTTTCCCATCACATTTAATGCTTCCCTCCCTTCTCATCCTCTTCCCATTATTACATCTTCCCTCTCACTTTATTAAACACCATATTTTCTTCTCATCCTCCCTTGTTTCTTTCTCTCAAAAAAATTAATACAAGACCATGTCCAACCCCAAGCGTCCACGCTCCTCCTCCTCTATTAATCCTTTTCGGCCTTTACCATTGCCAGCTGGGGGCTACGACCAGAAGCTGTTTAAATCTGCGGACGTCGTCGATGACTGGTTCCAAACCTTCTACTCCAAGAAGATCTTTGACAGGAATCCTATCGACTTCAATATCTTCTATGAGCAGCTAAGACTGTTTGAGAATGCTGGTATCGCACCCCACCTCACCCAATCCATTCGCAGCAATTCTGATATCGTGAGGATGTTCTACTACAATCTTATCCCAGATTTGGCACATAATGCTGTTAAAACTCTTGTAAACAGACGACACTTTTGCCTTACCGCCAAAGACATTACTGATATTCTCGAGATTCCCAATCGCGGTGATGTACCCCCTACTCTTGCTATCCTAACACCTACCCCTGATCTCTCTTTCAACACTTTTTATCACATTATTTGCAATGATCCTAACCCTCTTCCACTACCCACTCTCTCCAAACAACTTGAGTCTTTTTACTATGACCTACATCGCATCGTATGTCACACTGTCATTCCTAAATATAAAAATTACGATGCTATCACCTCTAATGCGCTTGTATGCATGTATCATTTGTAATAACCCGTTCCGTTCAACCGAACAGCCGATTCAAATGGCACAAGTGCAACGACCCGACCCGCTTTGCTCAGCGAAAAGAGTCGTTTGAGGTAAAGGATTTCCAAACTTGGCCCTTCAGGAGTTCAGACATATAATTTCAAAGGCTCGTTCGGAGTATCGCTCGACTGAGGTAAATTATCGCTAAGGTGAGTGGCTACGATAAACTTGTCTTTGCTTAGCCAGCATACTTAAAATGTGGATGATACATGATAGTCGCTAGGTGAATCACCCCATGCATGCTAATAAAGAATATAACACACCTAGCTAAGGGAATAATCCTAACTTGTATTGCTTGGGTTAGAACATGGAAATAAAACTTTGCTTATAAATGGACCCTTGCGTGCTACCCTTGCCTTGTGCAATTAGACCCCGCTATGCCTCGAATAAATCGTTGTATACTTTTCGTAGTGCACAGTTTACTCGCTTACACTCCATCCCCATAAGTTATGTTGCTTGATATGTCCCTTTATGGTTTACGGTTTCACTCCTCGCTTTACACCTTAGATCCGTGCCAATGTAAATGCTTATGTTCAATATAAATGAATACTTTCTTGCTTTATAGTTTGTACTCGTTATCTCATTTCAATGCTTGTCACATAATCCATGCCATGACCATGTAACACTATCTATGTCATATATTTATCTAGTTCTCTCTGAAAGACTATCTAATAGTCGTTTCATGCAAGTATGAACCTAAAAGTATCTGGGACCGTTAGGTCGCCAAGGCAGTTCCCGAACCAGGAAATTTGCACCATATCAAATATCCAAGAATTATAGCTCGTGGAGCATACTCATTCTGAACAAGAATCAAGAATCCAAGAATCAATATGTCATGTCATGAATTCACAAAATATCATGTCATGAATTTCGTGAAATTAAAATCCTAGACTTGCATGGTCACAGACAACTCGTGCACGAGGAAATAACATAGATTCCTCGGACGATCATTGGGTCACCGGGATCGTACCATCCTAGGAGGAATATGGGTATTGCATGACCAAATCGGTGGGATGCTCTCCATTTTGGGGCGACATAATATATTCAGTGGTCGAGGCCTTGGTAGTGTATCCTACACTTGGGTAATCCGGCCGACTCCATGATCTATGGTAGTCTCACCATGTTTGGTCGAGATGATAGGTAACGCCCAATGACTCTTTCGTTACGTCTCATCTCCGTCTGAGACTATGCATCATCCTTTATGGCTAAGCCAGTGACCTCATGTTCATATAGATAAGTCATCCTCGCTTAGCGACAATCTACGTGCGAGTTATTGCATCACATCCAATAATCTGAAATACCTGAACGATATGAGTATAAGATATTTATACACAAATTGAATAACCTGAGTAATCCATTGAACACTTGAACATCCATTGCAACACGACTGGATAATCCGTGTAACTCGTGTACCAAAATATGACCTCGTTCACTATACTTGTGTTTGAATATTCTATTGCCCTTGAATTTTATTATATATATGCCCGTGCTTGATTTTAGCTTGGTTTGCCTTGGACAGAGAAGGACGGATGATAAGTTGGTAAGTCTCGCCTGTTACTCATATATCGTACGGCATACTGCCACACGAGTTATGCTATTCATTATGCCATAAAACTGATCCTAAGGCAATAATAAAAAGATAATATAATAGATGGTGCACGGAACCTTTATAACGTGTTTGGATTTGTCGAGCGTGCAAGAAGCCTCCCGACCAGTGCATTTATGTACTGATAACCAACCAGATTGCTTACAGGGTGAGGGAGAACCTCGTTCGGTGTGGATGCCCCCTTCTTGTGTGTTAAGGCGTGGAGTTCACTCTGGAGCCTTAGAACATTACGTCCAAAAATGAAGCACATATACAAGACATAATATTGGAACATCGCCTATGTATTATTCCACAAATGTAGCCACTTGGCACACTTTTTATTGTCAGAGAGACACAGGATTGAGCGACTTCTAATCTTGGCCTAACGTTGCCTGTAACACTTGTTTAATATCAATAAAGAGCTTATTTTATTTCTATACTTGTGTTATTCAATGCTTTCGCTATTGATGACTCTGTGAACTTGTTACCAATCGCCTGTGCATTTCTTATTTTGCTGCACTCGGACTGTCTGTGCGACTCTGTGGCTTTAATATTTTACCGCCTATTCGAATCATAGCCTTGCACGGGCGCGGCTTACGCTCGTGCGGCATCACGTATAGATAGGAAAGATCGTCCCGCGGGAGCGCTGGCGCAGTGATTTGAGCCTAGCGGGGACGGCCGATTACCTGCGGGAGATCAGGGTATCACATATTGGTATCAGAGTATGGCTTTACGCCTTTGGACTTCTTATCGATTTTCTCAGTTTTGAAAGCTCTTTCGTGGGTTATGTGTATACACTCTCTCTCGTTGACCCGATAGAATATTCCAAACAATGAGTCTATATACTTTCAAAAAGTACATGTGAATGATGTGATTGCTTGTACGGAATCGTAATACGAAGGCCTTTGTGCCGACCTATATTAGGCTTTGTGGAAATAGACTCTTGCTAGAATTTGCAAGTTATGTGCTAACCCGAATACCTATACATGATTACCCAACTGGTTAGTATGCGGAATAGAATATCGTTTGGATAGTTTACTATGCACAATGCCCTTCGGCTAAGTTGTGTTGAGTATCGCATGCCAAGACCCTTTGGTGCGAGCTAGTTGTAAACGAGATTGATATATTATTCAGATAAAGATAAGTCAGACTTAGAATGGCAACCGATAGAAACCTTATCAGTTTATCGCTAAAGCAAATATAAAGAATCATGCTTGGATTTTAGAAAATAGCTCGAATGGTATTTCGTATCTAGAAGATACAAATCAAATATGGTTTACTTGGATGACTATCAACAGGTATATATACGAGACTAAGATTTATCATGCGATGCTTAGGTATCGTGCAGGAATTCTAAGGAAACTTGGTAAATGTGCTAGCGATTGATGCGAACACCGATTGAGGATTTAATTGGGTGACTCAATTTCTGAGTGGTGTATGGATCATTTGGAATTGTCCAAATGGATTCATCGGTCTCGTGCGATAGTTGGATTGAACGATTGGAGAATATCTTGAACAAATGATATAGCTTATATCGAATAGGGATTCAGGGAAAGGAAATCAATATCTTGGTCAAAGGAAACTTGTTGGAAATTTAGAAAATTGTGCGAGCTATTTTAAATTGAAACAAACAGATTGGTCTTGAATAAAATATCGCTCGAATAGAAGTTAGCTCGAGAATGAATATAGTGGTTCGATGAAAGAGATAAGCGATAACAAATTTGACCTAGAATTTGGAAGAACGATCTTGAATCTAGTTCAAAAATATAACCTTCGAAATCAGTTTCAAACGAGAATGATTATCCTATGGGAGCACCGGTATGATGATTCCATGTACGGCGGAGATAATCGAACTCACGAAAACATGTTCGATGATTATTCCAAACGAACTCGATGAATAGAACGTATCAAAAGTGGATAGACTTTGACTTGGATATTTGAACTTAGTTACTTGAGGAATGCCAGAAGTAGACTATGGATTTACCGAATGGTAACAATAAAGTTGGACTATTTTACTAGACGAATTATAATCACGGCATGAACGGACATGACTTGATAGATTTTACATATAACTTGGATGGAGCAAAGTTAAATGATAAGGTGTCTCGATCATTTCAATGATAACCATAACGTTCGATATTCTTGTCTTGTGCGAGCATAACTCCATGCTCGTACATGTGTCACATCCAGATAAGGACGATTATCCAGCGGAAGCATTGGCGCAGTGATCTCACGTCCAACAAGGATGATCGAACTTGCGGGAGACCGGAGCATGACAATTGATGAATCGTCTTGACTTTTGGTTCGATATGATAAGACAAATTTATAAATGCAAGTGAATCGAAAGTATTATAATTATAAATTAGCCTAGAACCTAGAGTAAATCACGCTTGATGGTTTCATGAACGGATACATGAATCATGTTGTACGACTTGGAGTTATAATCAAAGGTTTAGAACAAAATAATGGCTTGGTGGTCTAAACTTAAAATGGATATATGGGTTCTATCAAACATGCCTAAGGAGATAGACTATGCAAATTGCTAGGCCTGTCCTACAACTTGGATATATCATTAATTGCCTGAACGGACTCGAACCCTGCACAAACGAATGTATTAATGAGAGTAGGATGACCCATGCTCTATATTTAGAAATCTGAGTGAAACGAGCTTGGGTAGAATATCTCGTGCAAATGAACAATTGTTTGACCGTAGGAATTGGGGCGAGCATTGTGCGACAAATTTATAAGATGAATCGTGTGCTTGAACTTGTACCTATGACCTTGTGAGCTGACCTAGTAATTACGCAGATGACCCTGTACCGAGTGAAGGAACTTGTGTAACAGAATTTAGAGTATTGCTTGAACAAGCCATAGAATTGGGGCAGCAAGACTTAGTGTTAGACTAGGAACGGTAAACGTATGTTGTGTTTGACTCGAACGGATGGATGTTAGTTGGTTAAAATTGGATAGATCATGGTTAACGGTAGTGCAATGATTGATTTGAGTCGGAATAGAAATGACTTAGAATTTTGGTTGACCCTATTCGAAGTATAATCGTGAATTGTAAGACGAGAACCCTTGAGATTTTTGCAAGTAGCTTGTCCGAATGCACTATCACTAAGTTTGGTTGAATGCATGTGTTTGAGGGATACCTTGAACGTGTGCACGATCCAAGACCCAGTGATATGTTAAACTCGAGTGTAAAGACTTTGTTATCACTAAGTTGGTTGACATGCATATATTTGAAAGACGCTTTGAATATGTGCACGATCCAGACTCGCGATATACTAATCTCGAATGCTAGTACAAGTGAATATGTTAGATCTGCATGGATAAGTATAATGACTTGTATAAGTTGCCTCAGCCTTATATCATCGTTCAAGATGGATTATAACGTACCCCACGTTAGGCGATATTTTCTGCGCTAAGTTGCAGTTGAGACCGAGTCAGAACATGGATTGAATGATAGAGTCATTCAATGAGACCGATCCAGCATACACGCGACACGGTATAAGGACGAGTAGAAAATTATGTTCGAACGGATCTAGTGGTACCGATTGCTATACTTGAGATAGATTCGATAATGTGATAAAATGGTTTGCGCTCAGGAAGTCTCAAGGACGAGACTTTTTTTGAGTGGTGTATAATGTAATGACCCGTTCCGTTTAAGCGTACAACCGATTCAAACGGCACAAGTGCAATGACCCGACCCACTTTGCTCAGCGAGAAGAGTAGTTTGAGGCAAAGGATTTCCAGACTTGGTGTCACGTCCCAGTCCCAAAATACGAGAGACTTGACACGTGGCAATGGCCAGCAGCACACACCGATGGACAAACCCAATTTAATAGACCCATCAGGGTGTACTTAAGCTGTAAAACAACTATAAAGGTCTATGATACTAATCTCATCCATAGCAGATAATCAAAAAATAAATGTCAAAATAATCAAGATCAAATATATCTAACAAATCTCAATATAAATCTCGGTGAACAACCCGATAATGAGTTTGATACAGCAGTTCAATAGACAGGAAAGAAGAGTTCAACAATAGAAATAACTGAGTATAATAACAAGATACTCAGGAGAAATCCTCGGCGATCACCTCATCCTCTAGTGCTGGTACTGCTCCAATGTCTGCTCTTGTCCCGTATACCTCGGGGTAGATCTCCTCTGCTAAACCTGGGGACATACTCCGGATTTCAGGTCCTCAGGGGATATAGCAAGGTAGAAGAATAACTCAAGCCAAATAAATACAGTATATATAAAATGTATCAATACGGTAAACTAAGTAACCAACTAAGTAATATGCAAATGAGAGCATTAATCATACTCAGGCTGAAACTACCATAGGCTCTGTGTCGGAGAAATCCATAGCAGCATTTATCTCAAAGGGCCAGAACTTGTGCCAAAGCTCTGTGTCAGAGTCTAACGCACCTCCAGAAAACTACATATATATAATATAATCATCCTTTAATATGGTAATACTCTCTCCGCCCATTGTAATCATACATCTCATGTCCATGACACGCAAGATCATGACCTCTAACTGATGTAGTGAGTCATAATGATAGCTAAGCATATGTATAAAGTCTTTGTCACGAATCATGTATCCTATACAGAATCACCATGAATATCTCAGGAAGATTATATCTCATTAACAGTGTTAAGTGTCCTATGGTATAACGTACTTGATAATGCAAGCACGAAGATATATAGGGTCACGATTTCAATCTCTAGGTGACGTTACACAACTCCGCGTACGGCGTTGACACCCGAATCTTGTTCGAACGTTAAGTAATATCACACGGTCCTAGGTTGAACATTTACATCATATAATTAAATTAAGAGAACATTATGTAGCAAATACTGCAAGATTGGCAAGGTACACTTGCTTGGGATTTGAATACCAATTGTCACTCCGGTATCAATGGGATCTTCAAGTACTCCTCCGATTATTGAAATAAATATTACCATCATGTTCAGAAGATATCAAATAGTTAGAATTGCCATTCCATAAGCCCAATTTGGACACAGGGGCGAAAGTGACCGTTTCTGGTCAAAGCGGGGTCCACATGTGGCCCGTTTCTCACCAAAAAATGTGCCAGAGATAAAGTTCTCCAAATTTGTCAAACTTAGTGTCTACAAGTCCAAAACGACGATACGAACCCAACAGAATATCCAAAACTTGATTCCGATAAGCCGATCATAAAATCGTCCGTTAAGTAGAGTCGTGGGGCCCACGATACGGGATTTTGTCAACTTTCTCAGAATCGAACCAAATGTGGGTCATAGGGCCAGCGTATCGCTACGAGTCCGATGGCGCAAGTTTCGTTTTGAAACGATAAGCACACACAAAGTTACAATGAGTTTCGAATAGGACCGATACGGGGTGTTGTCGACGGATACGCGTTGATTTCGGTGTGCACGCACATCCAAATCAACTTTCGTAAAGTCGCACACGTCTGTATTGACAGTACGCACCTTTCTATGAAGTTCGCACATGACCAAGTCGCCTCATTTAGCGGGGCACACCCAGTTTCAAGAAAATTAGGGTTTTAAAAGGCCAAGTTTTTGGTCGATTTTCACCCGAGAATAAAATACAATCTACAACACGATAAATTAAACTAATACAGGATTTTAAAACTAGGTTATACGGTCTAAATTAATCTTCAGATAAATTTTAGAATTAGTTAACAGGTTGGTCGCAAAATGGTATTGAACTGGCGAGTTCGGGACAAATTTCTGATTTTTAGAAAATAGGGATTATTTTCCTATTTTTGCGTCGCGATTTGCTACCGACACAGGATACGATTCCTCGAACTATTTGCACGAGTTTCAAGAGGGTCACGCGATCTATGCGTAGGATTCGACAGATCAAAAAATGGATCTACGTACAAGGAATTACGTAAGACAGAAGAGGGATACCTCGCTGACTTTTTCGTGTCAGGGCGGCGCAGCAAGGCGGTGCTCGGTCGTCGTGGTGGGGTTGCTGGCAGCGGCGGCGGCTGCTAGTTGTTGGTGCTGGCGGAGTTCCCCGGAGGGGAGCTCGGCGTCGCCGGGGCTAGAGATCACCGGAGCTGGAGAGGCGGAGGGCGGCGGATGTGAGGGCGGCAGTTGTCGACTTCGGTGAAGGGGTCGGGGTTTATATAGGGTGGTCGGGGAGGTCGACAGGCGGCGATTGTTGGAGGTGGAGCGGCACGGGGAGGCGAGGTAGCGCGGAGGCATTGGGGGAAGAAGAAGGGGCGGCCGGCGGTTACAACCGACGGAGAGGGAAAGTCGGAGAGACTCGGGAGTTAGGGATTTACTGTTTATTAGGGTTATCGTGTCGGATAGTAGGTCGGGTTGGGTTCAGATCTGACCCGATCCAATAGGATTAGGTCCGGTTCGGTTTATTTAGGATTTAAACCGGTTCGGTTCAACTGGGTTTAATCCGGTTTAGTCTGGTTCATTTTGGTTTCTTTAAAACTTAGTTTTTAGGTCTTTAAAAATAGTTTCTGGGCCCAATAAATTCCAAAAAAATTACACTATGTCTAATTATTTATTTTATACCAAAAAAATATTATTTTCATAATATTTTAATATTTAATAAAATCACAAAATTAATTTAATACCAGAAAACATTTATTTTTATTAGTAAAAAATCTCAGAAAAATCCCGAAAATTTGTTTTTAAATTCTAAAAAAATATGGGGGTTTACAATCTACCCCCCTTAAGAGTATTGTGTCCTCGCAATCAAAGAATAATGAAACATAATCGGTCAGAAGAGATGACACGGTTGCAAAATATGTTTGAAATGACACAAAGAAAGAATTATGATCCAAAAAAATCGAAGGATGAGGGTTAATCAAAACACCTAGGGAAGGAATAAAGTATTTCTCTAGACAATGAAAGTTAGGTAATTCAAGAGTGAAGAAAATCTGGTTAGAGCAAAAAAACTACAACTTAGAAAAACTAGGTTATCAATTATTAAAAAGTTTAAAATACTAGGTTTAAGGCTAAGGTCATGAACTAACAGGCACGTGCTATGGCATTACTAGGAATAGATATCTATGATAAAACTTAAATCTTACGCGTATTCGCTACTCCGCGAGTCTGCACGTCCCCCATTGTCATCGCAAAAGCTTGTTCGCGTTCTTGTGGTGGTGCCCTCTGTTGTTGCTGGACTGGCTAGAAGTGTGATGCTCGTGGTGCCAAGGGTGGCCTCGGTTGATATCCTCCTGGTGCTGGTAGAGCTTGTCGGTTTTCCATTGGTGCTCCTTCTCGACGTTCAGGGCAATCCCTTACCGAATGCTGACGGGATCCGCATGCTAAACACAATCCCAATCTGCGTCGACATTCCTTGGCGAGATGGCCTACTTTGCCACAGTAGTGACAAGTAGGAAGGGCTATTACTAGTGGTGTAGATGCTCTCTGTTGTAGATTCATCTGTTGTCGCTTTGCAGACTCCTCTTGTGATGCTCTGGTTGGTGCTGATATGAACGACCATTTTAGGTTGGACTCCCTCCTGGTGACGTGCTCCATGCGTCGAGCTGCAGCAAGAATATCCGAGTATGAAGTAGGTATAACGGATCCGATCAATCTCTGTCGCTCAAAGTTTAGTCCATCGAAGAACTTCTCAGCCTTCTCCTCTTCTGTCGGGATAAGAGAAGGGGCGAAGCGACACAGACGAATAAACTCCACATTGTACTCTTTCACTGTCATACTGTCTTGAGTGAGGCGATTGAACTTGTCCTGAAGTTCTGATCGAATAATAGATGGAATGTACATCTCCTGGAAAAGTCTAGAGAACTCTTCCCAAGTGACTCGGTCTGGTCCGAGCCATCTCTCCTCAGTTAGCCACCAGTGATGTGCATTGCCCGTCAACTGCATCCAGACAACAGTCATCCAACGTTCCCTTGGAAGCTCAGCTGCTTCTAATTGGTGTTGAGTGTTTATAAGCCACTCATGAACTTCAGTGGGCTCCTCCTTGCCAGAAAAGGTACGAGACTTCAGCTGACAAAAATCGGTGATAGATCCCGTCGATGGCTGTCGAGATAGTAGGTTTGCCTTCTCTAGTGCGATTACTAGGTTGTTCCTTAAGTTCTCTACCTCGTGACACAGAGCCTTTTATTGAATCTGTTGTTGGGCTTGTACCATTGCATAGAATATTTAAAATATCTGCTGCTCGTCCATAGCCTGCCCTTGTGAAAATACGGGCATTAGTGGAGTAAACTATGGCGGAGGTGGAATATCATCTCGCCGAAATCTAGAAGCATACTGATTTGCTTGATTGCTTTGGTGAGTGGAGGGATCTCCACTTAATGGCGTCACTCCATCTTCTTTGTAGATGGCTACAGCACCTTGTGGTGTTCCTTCAGGAGTCTCGTCTCTTGTTGGTGGATCCATTACTCTGCATCCAAAATAAATTCTAAGAGACGCACAGAGCAATCAAGGCAGTATGCAAGTCAAGAAATTCGAATCCGATAGAGATCAAGAACGATTCAATCAAATGGATGAGATACTATAACTTATCATATCCTTTTCGCAGGCTTGCTCGATCCCTTAGTTGAAATTGAAACAATTTAGTAGTAAACCTGCATGGGCCACCAAAAAACTATATCATGCCCCAGTCCCAAAATACCGAGAGACTTGACACGTGGCAATGGCCAGCAGCACACACCGATGGGCAAACCCAATTCAATGGATCTATCAGGGTGTACTTAAGCTGTAAAACAACTATAAAGGTCTATGATACAATAAAGGTCTATGTAAAATAACTATCAAGATCAAATATATCTAACAAATCTCAATAAAAATCTCGGGGAACAACCCGATAATGAGTTTGATATAGCAGTTCAATAGACAGGAAATAAGAGTCCAATAATAGAAATAACTGAGTATAATAACCAGATACTCAGGAAAAATTCTCGGCGATCACCTCGTCTAGTGCTGGTACTACTCCAATGTCTGCTCCTGTCCTGTATTCCTCGGGGTAGATCTCCTCTGCTAAACCTGGGGACATAATCCGGATTCCAGGTCCTCAGGGGACATAGCAAGGTACAAGAATAACTCAAGCCAAACAAATACAGTATATATAAAATATATCAATAGGGTAAACTAAGTAACCAACTAAGTGATATGCAAATGAGAGCATTAATCATACTCAGGTTGAAACTACCATAGGCGCTGTGTCGGAGAAACCCATAGCAGCATTTATCTTGAAGGGCTAGAACTTGTGCCAAAGCTCTGTGTCATAGTCTAAGGTACCTCCAAAAAACTACATATATATAATATAATAAGCCTTTAATATAGTAATACTCTTCCCGCCCAATGTAATCAAACGTCTTATGTCCATGACATGCAAGATCATGACCTCTAACTGATGTAGTGAGTCATAATGATAGCTAAGCATATGTATAAAGTCTTTATCATGAATCATGTATCTTATACAGAATCACTATGAATATCTTAGGAAGATTCTGTCTCATGAACGGTGTCAAGTGTCCTATGGTATAACGTACTTGATAATGCAAGCACGAAGATATATATGGTCACGATTTCAATCTCTAGGTGACGTTACACAACTCTGCGTACGGCGTTGACACCCGAATCTTGTTCGAACGTTAAGTAATATCACACGGTCCTAGGTTGAACATTTATATCATATAATTAAATTAAGAGAACATTATGTAGCAAATACTATAATATTGGCAATGTACACTTGCCTGGGATTTGAATACCAATAGTCGCTCCGGTATCAGTGGAATCTTCAAGTACTCCTCCGATTGCTGAAATAAATATTACAATCATGTTCAGAAGATATCAAATATTTGGAATTGCCTCTCTATAAGTACAATTTGGACACAGGGGCAAAAGAGACTGTTTTTGGTCAAAGCGGGGTCTACATGTGGCTCGCTTCGCACCGAAAAATGTGCTAGAGACAAAGTTCTCCAGATTCGTCAAACTTAGTATCTACAAGTCCAGAACGACGATACGAACCCAACGGAATATCCAGAACTAGATTTCGATGAGCCGATCATAAAATCGTCCGTCAAGTGGAGCCGTAGGGGCCACGATACAAGATTTTGTCAACGTTCTCAAAATTGAACTAAACTTGGGTCACAGGACCAGCGTATCGCCATGATTCCGATAGCGTAAGTTTCGTTTCGAAACGATAAGCACACACAAAGTTACAACGAGTTTCAGAACAGGGCCGATATGGGGTGTTGTCGACGGATACGCGTTGATTCTGGTGTGCACGTACATCCAAATCAACTTTCGAGAAGCCGCACACGTCCGTATTGACAGTGCGCACCTTTCGGTAAAGTTCGCACATGACCAAGTCGTCTCGTTTAGCGGGGCACACCCAGTTTTGGGAAAATTAGGCTTTTAAAAGACCAAAATTTTGGTCAATTTTCAACCGAGAATAAAATACAATCTACAACACGATAAATTGAACTAATACAGGATTTTTAAACTAGGTTATACGGTCTAAATTACTGTTCAGGTAAACTTTAGAATTAGTTAACAGGTTGGTCGCAAAACGGTCGTGAACTGGCAAGTTCGGGATAAATTTCTAATTTTTGAAAAATAGGGATTATTTTTCTGTTCTTGCGTCGCGGTTTGCGACCGACACAGGACGCGATACCCCAAACTATTTACACAGATTTCCAGAGGGTCACGCGGTCTACGCGTAGGATTCGACAGATCAAAAAATAGATTTACGTACAAGGAATTACACAAGACAGAAGAGGGATACCTCGCTAACTTTTTCGTGTCAGGGCGGCGCGGCGCGGCGGTGCTCGATCGTCGTGGTGGGGTTGCTGGCGGCGGCGGCTGCTGCTAGCTGTTGGTGCTGGCGGCGGTGGAGTTCGCCGGAGGGGATCTCGGTGTCGCGGGGGCTAGAGCTCACCGGAGCTGGAGAGGCGGAGGGAGGCGGATGTGAGGGCGGCAGTTGTCGACTTCGGTGAAGGGGGCGGGGTTTATATAGGGCGGTCGGGGAGGTCGACAGGCGGCGGTTGTTGGAGGTGGAGCGGCACAGAGGCGTTGGAGGAAGAAGAAGGGGCAGCCGGCGGTTACAACCGGCGGAGAAGGAAAGTCGAAGAGACTCGTGGGTTAGAGATTTACTGTTCATTAGGGTTATCGAGTCGGGTAGTGGGTACGGTCGGGTTCAGACCAACCCGATCCAATAGGATTGGGTCTGGTTCGGTTTATTTAGGATTTAAACCGGTTCGGTTCAACTGGGTTTAATCTGGTTCAGTCTGGTTCATTTTGGTTTATTTAAAACTTAGTTTTTAGGACTTTAAAAATAGTTTCTAGTCCCAATAAATTCCAAAAAAATTAATTTATGTCTAATTATTTATTTTACACCCAAAAATATTATTTTCATAATATTTTAATATTTATTAAAATCACAAAATTAATTTTATACCCGAAAACATTTTTTTTATTAGTAAAAATCTCAAAAAAAATCCCAAAAATTTGTTTTTAAATTCTAAAAAAATCTGGGGGTTTACAATTGACCCTTCAGGAGTTCAGACATAGACTTGCAAAGGCTCGCTCGGAGTATCGCTCGGCCGAGGCAAATTATCGCTAAGGTGGGTGGCTACGATGAACTTGTCTTTGCTTAGCTAGCACACTAATATGGATGATACATGCAATTTGCTAGGTAAATCACTCCCTGCATGCTAATAAAGAATATAATGCACCTAGCTAAGGGAATAATCGCAACTTGTATTGCTTGTGTTAAAATATGAAAATAAAACTTTGCTTATAAATGGACCCTTGCATGCTACCCTTGCCTTGTGCAAGAAGACCCCACTATGCCTCGAGTAGATCATTGTATACTCTTCATAGTGCACTGTTCACTCACTTACATTGCATGCCTATAAGTTATGTCGCTCGATATATCCCTTTATGTTTCACTCCTTGCTTTAGACCTTAGACCCATGCGTAAATGCTTATGTTCAATACAAATGCATGCTTGCTTGCTTACTTTGTAGTTTATACTCGTTGCCTTATTTCAATGCTTGTCACATAATTCATGCCACGACCATGTAATAATATCTATGTCATGCATTCATCTAGTTCTCCCCGGAAGACTATCTAATAGTCGTTCCGTGCAAGTATAAACCTGAAAGTATCCTGGACCGTTAGGTCGCCAAGGCAGTTCCTGAACCTGGGGATTTGCACCATGTCAATAATCAAAGAATCACAGCTCATAGTGCATACTCGTTCTGAACAAGAATCAAGAACCAAGAATCTAAGAATCCAAGAATCAACATGTCATGTCATGAATCCCATGAAATTGAAATCCTAGACTTGCATGGTCACGGATAACTCGTGCACGAGGTAATAACATGAATTCCTCGGACGATCATTGGGGCACCAGGATCTTACCATCCTAGGAGGAATATGGGTATTGCGTGACCAAATTGGTAGGATACTCTCCGGTTTGGGGCAATATAATATATTTAGTAGTCGGGCCCTTGGTAGTGCATCCTATACTTGAATAACCTGGCTAACTCCATAATCTATGGTAGTCTTACCATGTTAGGTCGGGATGATGGGTAACGACCAATGACAATTTCGTTATGCCTCATCTCAGTTCGAGACTATGCATCATCATTTATGGCTAAGCTAGTGACCTCATGTTCACATAGATAAGTCATCCTCGCTTAGCGACAATTCACGTACGAGTCATTGTATCTCATACAAGAATCTGAAACACCTGAACGATATGAGTATAAGACATCTATACACAAATTGAACAACCTGAGCAATCCATTGAACACTTGAACATCTATTTTAATACACCCGGATAAGCCGTGTAACTCATGCACCGAAACTTGACCTCGCTCACTACACTTGTGTTTGCATATGCTATTTCCCCTGGATTTTATTATATATATGTCCGTGCTTGAATTTATCATAGTTTTCCTTAGACAAAAAAAGAAGGATGGTAAGTTGGTAAGTCTCACCGTGTTACTCATTTATCGTACGGTGCACTGCCACACGAGTTAGGCTATTCATTATGCCATAAAAACTGATCCTAAGACAATAATAGAAAGATAACTTAATAGATGGTGCATAAAGCCTTTATAACATGTTTGGATTTGTCGAGCGGGCGAGAAGCCTCCCCACCAGTGCATCTATGTACTGATAAACCACCAGATTGTTTGTAGGTTGCAGAAGAACCTCGTTCGGTGCGGATGCCCCCTTCGTGCGTGCTAAGGCGGGAAGTTCACTCTGGAGCCTTGGAACGTTGCGTCCGAAACTGAAGCACATATACAAGAAAAAATATTGGAACATCGCCTATATATCATTCTACAAATATTGTCACTTGGCACGCTTTCTATCATTTCAGAGAGAGAGAGGCTTGAGTAACTTGTAATCTCGGCCTAGCGTCGCCCATAATACTTGTTGAATATCAATAAAGGACTTGTTTTATTTGTATACTTGTGTTATTCAATGCTTTCGCTATTGACGGCTCTATGAACTATTTAGCAATCGCCAGTGCGTTTCTTATTCTGCTGCACTCGGACTATCTGTACGACTCTGTGTCGTAGATATTTTACCGCATGTTCGGATCATGGCCTTGCACGAGCGCGGCTTACTCTCGTACGACATCACGTCTATATAGGAAAGATCGTTTTGCGGGAGCGCTAGCACGATGATTAGCACCTAGCGGGGATGGCCGATTACATGCGGAAGATCGGGACGTGACACTCGTAAACATTGGTCCCTTCCAAAAATTATCTTGAACTCCTTTATGGATGTCCACTCTTCTTCCAAGAATGCCCTATATGTTTCCATGTTCATTACCCTCATTTTAGAAACAAAAAATGAGGATCTTTCTCTTTGTTATTCTCAGGACCCTCCTACTCACCTAACCAAAGCCCGATCCTACCTCTCAACCATCGGGTTCCCAAACTCAAACTCCTGCTACAGACGCTCCGTCCTCCACTTCCCAGGCACGTTATATGCCTCTCTCCCAATACTAATTTGATATGCGGATGGTTCAGGATGAAAAAAGGATGCAGGCCAATACCCGTGGCCTTGGGAATTTGATCCACAGTTTGCTTCATGACCAATCTTATTTTATTTAATGCACTATTCAGGACATAAATGCCTATCTTGACCTTAACACTCGTGATCCTGATTTTGCGAGCCCTCATTTTACTAATCCAAATGCCTATGGATTCATGTACCCTGACGGTGTTGATCCTTTCGGAGTATATCCATCTCCTCCTCCTGATGGTGATGGTAATGGTGATGGTAATGGCAACGATGGTAATAACGCATAGCTTCTTTTTGCTAGAGGGCAGGTGGTTCTTGATTTAGTTTGTGTGATGGTTGTCTGGCTGGTATTTTCTTTTTTTTGCTTTCTAGTTGTCTTTAATGTTAAGTCTTTTGTGGTCCTACGTGGACTAGGTTTATTTTGTGTGGTTAGTTGTCCTAGATGGAAATTTATATGTTTTTTGATGTTTTTGTTCAACGCCCTAAGTATCGATCATTACTATATCATGTTATTTGCCCAAGGGGCCTTAGTCTTTCCTTTACTATATCTACTTTCACTACTGTTCTTGCACAATTTTTCTATTGGGTGCTCCTCCTATCCGTTTTTATTTAAATAACAAAAGGGGAGAAATATATTATTGAGGGGAAGATTCTTAATTATGGGGGAGCCATTTCAATTATCCCATACTAGTTTGTCAATTATCAAAATGGAAGAGATTGTTGACACAATTAATTTTGATTAATTCATACTTAACTAATACGTATGTTATTTTAGTCCTTTCTTAAATTATAAAAATAAAAATAGACTCCATGGAGTCAGAATAATCCATATGAACATTTCTCAAATCCTCAAATCAGACGCGTAACAAAATATGTCAATAACTTGCAAAAGGAGTGCTAAAGTTCAAGACCAACCTGCTCAAGTCTCTCCATCATATAGTTTGAAAAATATCTTAGGAAACATGGGAAACACTCATGATGGTTGGCAAATTTTGAAAGCTAGGTTCGAATTCTGTAAATACAAACTTAGAACAAAATCGGCATACCGACGGTACACTGGTTCGTACCGCCGGTATACCGATATATATATATATATATATATATATATTCTCTCTGTCATTGGAGTGGCATACCGATGGTACACTGGTTCATACGATCGGTATACTGAAGTTTTATATATTTTGGCTCTCTGTCATTGGAGCGGCATACCGACGGCACACTGGTTCATACCGTCGGTATACCGATATTTTATATTTTTGTTCTCTCTATTTTTGGATCGGTATACCGATGGTACACTATATTGTACCGACGGTATACCGGTTATAAAATATTTTAAATTATTCAAAACTCCAACGGTAAGATTTGATACATTTATTGCACCCAACGGATGTATTTATAGTCATTAGTGTAGAGTGAACGGTATACCAACGGTATACTATAGTATACCGACGGTATACCATTGGCTGACAGTTTTGTGCATTAAATACTTTTGCCTTTTGGTTTTGTATTTAAGGACATTGAATCTCTTAATTTAATCTATCATTTTGAGCTTTAACTTTTCTTAACCCTCAAAAGTCTTTGCTCTTTAACTTTACCAAGCTTTTAATTTGCCATCTACCAAAAAGTATTAGAGTTATCCAAGAGTTGTAACTTTCATCTTTACTTGTATAGAAGATCAAAACCCCTTTCTTGTGTGAAAGAAGTTCGTGAGCCTTCAGATCAAAACTCGTGTGTAAGAAGTTGTCGAGTCTTCGAATTAAAGCTCGTGATGTACTATTTGGTTAAATAGTAGATTCAAGCCGGACAGGAGTTTTCGAGACTGGAGTGCCTTCGAGGAAGGATACTAGGATACATCGCGTATTTGATTTCTCGCTTCCTTTTTTTATTAAGCATTATTTCTGCTAATTGTACTTAGAGTTTTATTACCCTATTCACCCCCCTTATTTAGGGTTCTTCAGTTGGTATCAGAGCCTATACTCTAGTATCAGGACTAATCTCCTTAGAGTGGTCAAATGGCAATAAACCCTAACTCCAGCTTAAACAATACTGAAGGGCACTCCACAAATAGACCTCCTTTATTCAATAGAACCAACTACTCCTATTGGAAAATTTGTATGAGTATCTATCTAAGATCCATAGACTATGACCTTTAGGAGTGTGTCATGAAAGGTCTTCCAATACCTCAAGTAGTTGCTGAAGATAATGTTTCAAAAAGATGATTTCGTCCAGACATTATGGATGCAATCGAATCTGAAGTGAATAAGTTGATAGCAAGCGGCTTTATTCGCGAAGAGAAACATTCAGATAGGGTAGCTAATATCGTTCATGTCATCAAAAAAATAGTAAAATCCGAGTCTGTATAGACTTTCGCGATCTGAATGTCACTTGCCCGAAGGATGAATTCTCCCTTCCAATCACAGACGTGATGATTGACAACACTTACGATTTTGAGCGTATGCCCTTCATGGATGGGTTCTCAGGCTACAACCAAATCAAGATATTTCCAGATGACGAGAAGCATATGTCATTCTGAACACCGATGGGAGTATACTGTTATATAGTAATTTCCTTCGGGTTAAAAAATACAGCTGCGACATATTAGCGAGAAATGAGCACCATCATCTACGAACACCTGCGCAAGATAGTCGAGTGTTATGTTGATGACTTTGTTGTCAAGAGCCGTCACTACCAGAATAAGTCAAATTAGTGACATCTAAAAACGTCGCTAAATAGCATAAAAATATCGCTAAAAAAATTTAGTGACGTAATTAGAGACGTTTCAATGAAGTCGCATTTAAGCTAGTCGCTGACAGGAAAAATGTCGCTATAGCGACATTTTCTAACGACGTATTTGCGTCGCTAATATTTTTCATATTAGCGACGTTTAGCGACACAACATAGCTAAATTAGCGATGTGTTGTTTATCGCTAAACATCGCTAATTTTTTTCTATTTAGCGACGTTTTGCAACATATTTAGCGATGTTATGTTGACCTGGAAAATACTGCCATGTCAGCAATTTAAAGACATTCAGCAACGTATTTAGCGACGAATTTAGCGACGTATATATAGACGTCGCTAAACATTGCTAAATTTTAAGTAAAAAAATAAAAAAAGAATATAAAATAGTTTTCAAACAAATCTTCCAGCAGTTTATGAATTCATAATTTATATAAATAGACCCGAAGCAACCCTCCATTGAATTTTCTGGGTTCATCGACCCCTTCGGTAGAACACTCAATACCGATAAATTAACATACATTTAATATGAATAATATAGTAAAATTTAAAGAAAATAAAATATTAGAATTACAAACCGAGTTTGGAGAAAATCTTGTCGTAAAGAATAAATAAATATCCACACAACTGAGTGCAAGAAATAAAATCTAAAAGCCTCAAAAAGGTATAATATTCATAAATAACCAAATATTATAGGTCAAAAAAAAACAACCAGTAAACTATCATAACTAGGACTAATGCGGATCTGTAGGAGGATAACCACCAGTACGAATTAGGGATAAGAACAAATCATATTGCTCCTATGAAATCGACACCGATGTCGATAGAGAAGGTAGTGACTATAGAAGCATGAAAAATACGCTGAGGAATTATACGCATAAAACCCTCAACATGCCGAAAGCCGCGTAAAACAAAGCTCCAGCACTGGGTGGCGTAAGACATGACTTCAAAGCCATTGGCGTACAACAGAGTTTTAACGCTATTCAGCGTAAAATATAAGTTCCAGAACAACCTGCGTAATGCAGTATTTCCAGACTGCTTCAGCGTAAAAAGGTTGTTACATCGCCACTTTGGCGTAAAACCTATCTGCTTTTAAATGTAGTAGGAAGTTGTACGAGAAACTCTTCGTATTCCTTGAATGAACCAGTCAGATCATGCAGTAAACCAGACTCCTGACAAAGAGTGCTGCACAGCGATCGAGAGGACGGCTGTAATGATGATTCGGCCCAGAGTCCCAGACTGTCGTCTAGTGACATAACCCTTTATATAAGACATTTTTTACGCAATCAAGGAATACGCTGCCTATTCTACACAGGCAGACATGAGCTTTTACGCTCAAGATATGACAAAATCAACAACCACGTCAAAAGCTGCCCTTCGTACATAACTCGAGGCACGTCTCTGCAGTTAATGCGCGTGATGGGGTCAGATCTCTGCATTTAATGCACGAGATTTGGTTCTACTTTTAACGACTGGGTGAGCCATAATTAGGGCTAATAGGTCCATATCATCATCCCCGCACATTACGCCATCAGGCTATTTTCAGCTATAGGAGCACGTTGTACGCTATCTCCTTGAATTATGCCGACCTGGCTATTTTTAACTATAGGAGCACGCCGTATGCTATCTCCTCGGAATACGCCAACTCAGGCTATATTTGCAAAGGTGCGTGATAAGTCTATTTGGCACAGAATACGCTCAAAACCTCAGTCAATGAAGGATAATTGGCTGTCCTTACGCTGGCTACCTATCCATGCAGCATCAGGCTTCTACGCCTACTTGGCTTCTACATCTACTTGGCTTCTTTGCCTACTTGGCTTCTATGCCAACATGACAGCTACTCGGCTTTTACGCCATCAGAACAGCTATTTGGCTTTTACGCCTACGAGACAGTTATTTGACTTTTATGCAAACCTTCTCTACGCGAGGGGCAGTTACCTATGTGGCTTGCATGCCGTGATCTTCGATGAGTAGTTATACGCATTACCTCACAATAGGACACGCGTCACACGCCGATTCAGAAGATCATTCATACGTGGGTAGCAGTTATTATAACCGTCGCGTAAAAGGTGTAGCTCTCTCCACTGTTCGGTTTCTACGCCGACTGTACCTGAACCCTATAAATAGAGACCTCCGGCCACGGAGGTCAAAGGTCGAAAAAGGGGGAAAATGTCAGAAAATTTGAGAAAAAAGGGTCAAAGTGTGGATAATTAAAGTCAAGAGAGCACATATAGAGAGCTTTTGGCAACGAGAGTTCAGCCTCTCCTGCAATCTTTGAAGCTTCTTTTTTGTCTTCTACAGCACTTCCTCGTCATCGTGTGGTCCAAGGGACAAAGTGATCGAACGCAGATCAGACTCCTATAGCAATATTTCCCCAGAATCAAATTTTTGTACTTAACATCCTCGTATAGGATTAATTGTACTTCTTTTACTTGTTTGTAAACCAAAGAAAGGGTTTCGTATAAACCTTGTTTCAATTTCTTTCGTTTATTATCAAACACAAGATGGCGACTCTGCTAGGTACTACTTTCTCATCTGACGAGAAAGCCATTGCTCAACAGGATGCTGTATCCGTAGGATCAACGAGGAAGACCTTAGTCGTCCAATTCAACCAACCAGCTTACGAAGACATGCTTCGAGCAGGGGGTAGCTCTCATTCCCTCTCTGTCCAAGACAGTAGGAAATTGCGTAAAGTATGGATGCCTAGGACATCCTCTACCTTTCCTGCGGACTCTCTCACTCCGACCAACAAGGTTGTAGCACCGCAACCTCCGCACCTTGCGCGTAAAACTCTGTCTTCCGTCTGTGATGTGGCAAACAAAACTTCTGGCATTGCCTCAGTGCCAATCCAGAAGTCTACTCCGTGCCCTGCGCGTAAAACTTTGTCTCCCGTCTGTGACGTGGCAGACAAAACTTCTGGCAATGTCTCAGTGCCAATCCAGAAGTCTACTCCGCGCCCTGCGCGTAAAACTTTGTCTCCCGTCTGTGACGTGGCAGATAAAACTTCTGGCAATGCCTTAGTGCCAATCCAGAAGTCTACTCTGTGCCCCGCGCGTAAAATTTAGTCTCCCGTCTGTGATGTGGCAGACAGAATTTCTGATAATGCCTCAGTGCCAACTCAGAAATTCTAAATGCGCTTCGCGCGTAAAAATATATCTCCCCTTTGTAAAGAGGAAGATGGTCCTTGTAATCACCGTAAAGGAAAACAAGTGGCAAATTTCCCGACCTCTCGGCCTTTACGCCATCAAGAGAAGAATCTGCCCGCTCTTCAGATTACGCGAAATGCTGACGGCCGATTGAGGACTTCCTTAGTTTTACGCCAACCTGTGCAAAGCTCCAGATTACGCCAGGACAAGCCCTTCAGCGTAAAGAAGGCCCAGTTTGTGGATAGATACGCTCCTCAGGGATCATGTGCTACTCACATGGCTGAACTGCTCTACTCATATGACAGAGAAAGTGTTCTAGTTCCTAATCTCCACAGGCCCAAAAGACAGAGTAAGCCTTCCTCTTCTGCTAATATCACTGATTTGCGTAATTTCCTGATCTAGAAACGTAAAGACAGGGGTCAAAATTAAGATTTGGCGTCCCTAACTTCCAAGCGTGGGGAGATCCTGTGGGAAAATGAGTCAACATCTAATGTCGTCATGACATATAGGCCACATGAAGAGTCTATTTTTATTGTTCCACCTACTCGCGATGATCAGCATCAAATAATCTTCGGTCGAATACGGAACAGACCGATTGTACAAGAAGACTCTCACAAATCCGATGGTGGAAAAATGCAAATCCACAGATATAGCCCATAGGCTTTGAGGATTATGCAAAACATGGGTTATAATTTGAAGTTGAAACAAGGCCTCAACTATGGAAAAGGCAGACGAACACCGTTGCATGGTAATCCTTACTGTCAATAAACTCATTTTGGGTTGGGGTATACTGCATCTCTTGCAAACTTTAAACCTCCAGAGTCTGATCTTATAATACCAGAGGCAGGTCCTTCTAAATCAACTTATGTGGACAAACGCCACGACATGTCTGGGGGTAGTCTACCTCGACAAAATAGGGCAGCATCCAAACTGGGGGTAGAATTTTCTCTGAGTCCAAAGATGATGCAACGATAACCATCTTCTCGGAAGACCGTAAAACTCAGGCATCGGGAGCCCGAAGGCTAAAAGGGACTTTCTCCTTCAATGAAGATGACATCATTGAAATCTTCAATATATTGATGAAGGAACACAAACTTCAGCTACCTAATATCAGATACCCTGAGAGGGCTGGCAAAGTCAATCACCCAGATTATTGTCTCTTCCATCGGTACATTCATCATCCTACAAGGGCGTGCTATGTACTGAAAAGATGAATCCAGGAGTTGATCAACGCCAAAGTTTTCACTTTGCATTTATAAACGAGGGGACAATCAATGCAAATTGATTTCACTCTAACGTAACAATTTGCTCCCTCAAGAAAATGTCGGATGATGAGTCCCTAAAGTTTCCTCAGCGGATTCTTCAGGTCTATCCCCACTCAGGAAAATCACTCCACAGTAAATTTTTCGGACATGAGTTCACATCCATATTACCCCAGAACTATTGTCCAAATATTTCTTTGTTTCCCCAGCTGAATATGCCATGTCCAAGTAACCTCTAAGCAAACCTTCCAGTTTGTGGCTATAGATCAGTTCACGTCCATATTACCTCTGAACTATATCTCGCCACTTTCTCTAGCAGAGTAAATCTATCACCACAAAAGTTTGTCATGTCCATATTACCTCTAAACAAACCTTTCTGGTCCGGCAATCGATTATCATGTTCATATTACCTCTGATATCAGTTGTCATCTCAACTTAACACCCGTATTTAACTCTAAGTATGCCAGTGGTGTTAGGTCCACAAAAACTGCCATGTCCATATTACCTCTGAGCAGATATATACCTCTATCCGCAATGGAGTCACAACTCAAAAGTTTGTCATGTTCATATTACCTCTGAACAAACTTTTTGAATTTTTGGCTATCGATTATCAGGTTCATATTATCTCTGATATCAGTTGTCATCTCAACTTAACACCTGTATTTAACTCTAAGTACGCCAGTGGTGTTAGGTCTACAAAAACTGCCACGTCCATATTACCTCTGGCAGGGCTTGTCCTAAACTTATTACTTATACTCTCGTGCACAAGAAGTACTAGGTCTACAAAAAAAAATTCCCATATGGAATGCCCGTAATAGAAAATGAAATGTTCATGTCCATACTACCTCTGAACTATCCTCATTTTCCCAGCGAAGAAAGAGTCAGTCCATGCTCATCCCCACAGAGTCATATTTACCGCGGCTGTATTATCTCTGGTGGGACTTATCCAAACCTATTACTTGCACTCTCGTGCGCAAAAAGTAATGGGTCTACAAAAATCTTCCAGCAGGATGTCTTTTACCAGCCACAAAACCTATCACGTCCATATTACCTCTGATAGGGCTTGTTTTGAACTTATTATTTGCACTCAACGTGCGCAACGAATAATAGGTCCACCAAAGATCCCCCAGTGGGATGTCCTCAACAAACCAAAGTTTGCACAAACAATCATAAATAAATGGAGGGCCCTTATATGATTGCAAATTGTGCTTACAGATTAGCCAAGCCTAATGGAAATTTGGCAATGGCTCCTATCAATGGCAAATTCCTAAAGAAATACTTTACTTGATCTCCTTTGCTTAACGGAGTGTGATAAAGATCTTATTCTGACGATATCATGCACAAAGGTTAGCTGGATCATATTCTATTAGATTCGTTTGACCTCTTAATGGATATGCTTAACTAATTTGTAAACCTATCATGTTCATATTACCTCTGATAGTGTTTAATATACAAATTTAGTTGGATTATATTCTATCCAGTTCATATCACGTCTAAATAGATTTACATTCAGCAAAACCTTAACGACAGAATGTCATGTTAATGATACCTCTGATATCACTTTCATCTTAGCCTATCATGTTCTAAAGTGATGGGTCCACAAAGTCAGAAAATATGTCTTTATTATCTCTGAGAAATTATAGGAGAAACAAGAAGGTACATTATTGGGGAGGAGCAGTTAAATCCCTAATCTATCAAGCCAAAGCTCCATTCTATCATTCCTGGAGTTCAAAATATAATTGCGTGCCCACTCCAGCCTTGCCTCCTCATTGTTCAAGGAAGATAGTTCGGATCGAGCATGAACAAAACTGGCGCAGGTTACTCCTGCACGTGCCAAATTCTGCTGAACTGTATCTAGTCGACCATTCACCACATCTAGAGCTGCCAATGACTGGAGAGCCCACTTCTTTGCCTGAGCGAGTTTGGCTTCCAGTTTGCGGACCCTCACTTCATTTCCCTCATATTCGGCCTTCAACTTTGTTTGAAGAGGAATAACCTCCTCCAAGACGGCTTTTCCTTCCTCCATCTCCTGTCGTTGTGTCTGGATGGATTTATTCAAGCATTCCATCTGTTCAGTAAGAGGCACAGTGAAGGAATCGTACTCGGCCTGAATTATATCATCGACGTTGCCTCGAGATAATTGCAAATATTCGTTAATGGGTTATTCTAAACCATTAACTATTTGCTCCAGCGCATCAGCTCTCCCAGCATTGTTGAAATTTCTGATCGGTGCTATCACAAGCTGGGAGGACATCTTCACAGCCTCGAAGTCTAGATTCTTCTCCAGCACCATTGATATCAGCGTTTTCAAAGTGAGGTAGAAAATGCTAGTATACTGCTCAACTAGCATGGCAAAATTCGAATGGATGCTGGGAGTGGCTGCGATATCGATAAATCTCCCTCCAGGAATAATTGCAGAGGAAGTCGCCACAGTTGTTGCCTCCACAGATGGCGCTACAAAAGAATAAGCACCAGCAACGGTTGAAGTGGCTGGCGTACTCAACAAAGGAGGCATAGTCGCTATGATGGGCTCATCCTCCTCTGAAGATATCGGGACTGTATTGGACGAGACAGCACCCAAAAATGTTGCCTCTCCAAGGTCGAACACCACCGTTTCATCGGCAGGAGCCACAACAAAGTCAAAGGCTGCGTCGACTCCACCCTCCCCTGAGATATCTTCCCCTGAAAAGAAGACAAGAGAAAGTTAATATCAACTCGATGTTAATTTTCCTAAAGGAGGCATAAAAGATGATATTTATCCATGGTCGATGGTATATATGTCGCATCCGCAGCCAGTACAGCAAAATCAGTTCTTAATGAGGCTAAGCGAGCTATCATACCTGGAGAAGGGGGTGCACCAACTGACACTGGCGGGTTTTCTTTCCAGTCTTCACCAAGATCCAATCGAGGCTCATCGGGTGGAATCTCGCTGAAAATACTTACAGACGAGGTAGGGGTTACTCCCATTATTGGTCTGGATAAAGGTATATGCAGTCTTATTATGCTCGGCCTCGGAGGCGATCTCGTAGCGTTACCAGAAGCAGTAGTAGCAGCAGCGATCTCAAGCAAAGAATCTCCGGCACTGCCGGCCAGAACTGTGGAGGTTCCCTCTCTAAAAGGCGAAGGACCTCTAATCAACAAATTATCCCCAACAGGAAAAACAACAGGCTCGCTCCTAGAAGCCTCCCTGGTAGAAGCCCTTTTCGGACCTCTGGCAATTCTCTTCTTGCGGGAAGAAGGTTCTTTCAGAGAAGAAGCCTTCCTTTTATGGGGAATAACGAGAGGCTCTGCAGTCGAAGCTAGTACGCCTCTCGGTATTGTCATCAAGAATTCGTCTGTCCCGGTGGTGTCTTCATTCTCATCCGAGGAAACAGACGAAATATCCTCCCTTCCAGTAGACCTATGGGAGGGCATCCTAAAACTTCTACGCATATCAAAATCGCGATGGAAGGTATTGATGGACACATAGAACTGCGCGTACGAGTGAAGCATGCGCAGCTCCATGGAAAGAGAAGTTGCGGGCACCGCAAAAGTTGCACCAGTACAGCCCACGATAAAGTACCGCCACCCTCTGGCTCCATCAATAAGTCCACCTCTGGACTTGAAGCTGGTAATGGCATTTCCCATATACAATTGATCATACCCAATCTGCCTGGCAAGCCGACTGGGCAGATAAGGCTCCAAGAAACAATGATCATCACTCATGAACAGCAAGTGGGAAGGTCTAATACAGACCAACCAGTAAAAGGCTTCAGGAGAAAGAATGGTTCTCCCATGACCTTCATCCTTGAGTTTCCTCCCCTGTTGATTGATGTGTACATGGGGAACGATACAAAAGATCTTCCAGCTGTGGGCTACGTTTAATGCCCGCCGACAATCTGTGACGGTCGCCACGTTCCAAGAGGAATTCTTGTAATTCAGCAAGAAATTATTTCCTGAACTGCTGGCGGAACCGGGAGACATCACCCGGGCATTGTGAAGAATTAACCATCCCATCAAATACAGGAATGGTAATTCCATCCTGGGAAAGCTTTCACGCTGTGTCTCATCAGCAAGCAGCCCATCAGTAAGGGCTCTCAGACCTGCTTGTATTCTACATACCATAGTAGGAAGCAGGCCAAGTCTTGCTCCGAACACCAAATGCACTGCGGGCTATAAAGTATTGCGATGGATGCGATTCGCAGATGCGATACCCGGCACTACCCAGCGGCGTAGCCAGACGGAGAGAAAGCCAGTCAATTGAGCTTCCTTTGACAGAGGCTTCCGACAATGCCTCATATAACTGAAGGCTTTTGTGCCTGCAGGGTAACTCCCTATCCCCTCGTCAAAAATATGATCCGGAGCCCCTGCATCTTCAATGAGGTTGTCGACCGTGTCAGCATTGAGCATGCTCAGGATATTCAAGGGCCTACCTTGGCTATCTACCACATTGTCCGTCTTAGCATTTCTGGCCTGGTGGAAGAAGAGGTATGTTGCCTACTTGTTGATGTGAGCCAAATCAGACAGCTCCTTCTGGAAAGTGGTACAAGCAAGGTAGTGACTCATCAGCTCTTGATATACTACCACCGCCCGAGGGTTTGTATCCCTCAACTTCCTGTTTGTAGGGACGTACTCTTCATAAGGAACGTCCCCCAGTGGCAGCCTTGAAATCTCTGCCATCTCATGAAGGGCTATGCCCAACTCCCCCAGCGGAGTGGCAAAAGTCCCAGTGAGAGAGTTGTATCGCTCCATCAGGGCTAAGAAGAAGTTAGGGTTGACAGGCAACCCAACAATTGTGGCACTCACGGCCGCGATAAGCTAATATTTTCCAGCTCCGTCTGGAAGTGCTTCAGGGCCCATGCAGTCAAACTGGCCCATCGAAGATTCCCCGGGCTAATATGTCCATTGGTCCGAGGGTTGATCCTGGGGTACATTCCTCCCTGCCCCATAAAGTCGTTACAGAAGGTCGACATCTTAACCGGCTGGATCAGCGAAGTATCCTCACTCGGAACACTACCCGGCAGTAATCCCCTAAAGGGCATAACAGGGCCCGAGGGACGGCTCATATAGGCCCCCCCCCGTAGTATTCCTTGCTGTATAAGATTTTCCCCGGTCGGCCGTGAAGATCGGGAGTCAGCACCCACATCATCTTCCTAGGATGTGTGGCATGAAAGAAGGCCGAGATGGGGTAATCCTTGGACATCTTGGGCAAATACATGACTGTGCCCTCAGCAGTGAATACCCAGTCCTCCTTCTTAGGCTTGGTCTGGGATTGCTTGTCAATAATATCCCCAAATAAGAAACCCGATTTCTTATACTCCGTCCCGTCTATGTATCTCAGGGGCTCCCCACTGATCATACTCAGCAGCATGCGCTTTCCTTGGGACGATATCACGGTTCCCCTCTCTTCAAGGTAATTGGCTCCAGAAATGGGGAATGTCACATGCGACAAATCCTCCAGATAATTCGAGTTCAGCAACCCGGCAGTAGAGCCCATCACCTCAGCCAAAAGAGGGATATACAAGTCCACTACAAAACGCAAAAGAACAAGTCAGTTTCTACACTACACTCTTGCAGTTTTCTCCAAAGATTACCAGTCTGTGCTTTTACGCCAAGACTGCAAAAACTTGAGCTTTTATGCCAAAACCTATTTCTGAGGCATAAAATTGAATATTGGCAGTATACGCCAAAACTTAAACAGTCTGTGCTTTTATGCCAGACTACCAAAATTTGAGTTTTTATGCCAGAATTTTCATCCAGCGTATAAAACTCAAAGTTTGTAGTATACGATAAATTTCGACAGCCTGAGCTTTTTACGCCAGACTGCGAACATATGGTTTTACGCTGACACATTAAAAATATGGGCGTATTGGTTCGCATACACGTACAACGTGTGTGGAAAGTCCTTTATTCTCCCTCGAAGTCCTTTTACCTATGACATCCGGAGCACGGCTCGACGGAGGGGCGCCGCATTCCGATCGAGGCTCGTTCAGCCTAATGGGAGTTGCTCGTGCTTGAGCAGAGGATCGAGAAGAGGAAGAAACCTTCTTTCCCTTAGCAGTAGAAGCTTGTTTAGGGGCCATGGCGATTCTGAGTTCTCAAAGAAGAAATAAAGAAGAAGGGCTCTTGAAAAGCTAGGATTTTTGTGAAGACAGATAAAAGTTTTCTCTCTCAGGACCTTGGGCTATTTATAGAGTTCGGATAACTCTTCGATTTCCTAACCAAATCCGATATTTAATATTTGGTTATGATTTGGGGACCACATCAGCCTATCATTTGAAAGAAGAAGACGGACAGTCAATGGATCCAGTATTTACGCACAGAGCAGATCTATAATTTTACGCTCAGTAGCTTTTACGCTCAATAGGCTACAAATCTACGATTTTACGCTCAGAGGCTATAAATCTACGGTTTTACGCCCTGATGCTTTTATGCTCAGCAGCTTTTACGCTCGAGAGGCTACAAACCTACGATTTTACGCTCAGAGGCTACAAATCTATGATTTTACGCTCAGAACATTTTTACGCTCGAGAGGCTACAAATCTACGATTCTACGCTCGAAAGCTACAGATGGCCAATTGTAAGGATTTACGCAAAAAATGCTCCTTCTTGGCCACAAAACATTCCAAGTACCCAAAGCATACAGAGTTCAGCATTGAAGATGACTCTTCTTCTTGGGTCGATTGGAAGTTCATCCAAAGTCCAGTCAGAATCCTTTCTCAAAAGTTAAAGTATAGCCTGTTTTGACGGCCATTTCTCACCCTTTTCAAGAGATTTTCGGGAAATTATTCTTGAAGATGATAGTCAGAACAAGAATTCTTCGTATCAGGGAAGTGACAGTTCAGAACTCTATACGACTCCTCGTTTAAAACAGCATGACAGTTCGGATATTCGACTTAAATGCTAAGCAGCTTTCTACGCGTCTTCTATTACGCATAAAAGACAAGACGAGATCAGATATTCTTTTATCAGAGTCGGCATAAAAATTATTCAGACGTGCTGAAGCTGCACATATTCAGACTTTCTCACAGCAAATATGGTAAATCATCAGATGCGTAAAAGAAGACAATTTTATTAATCATGATTACATATGATGGAAATCCAGTCTACAAAGGATTTTTTCATCTTCATGATTATATATGATGGAAATCCTTTTTCTACAAAGGGTTTCTCATTTAAGATTACAACAAGAATATGTTCTTCCAGGTTATCATATTGGTGTAGATCTTTTTTCGTCTTTTACGGTACTTTATCGGCTTCTGCGGCCGATGAACAAGAAAATGGTGAATGGCGGAAGGATACAAAACTGGGCTTGTATAAATTATTCAAGCCATCCTCCAGGCATGCCCTAGGAATTGTGTTGGGGGTTCAGACCAAACTCAATACTGGAAGACAGGGCCAGACTGCCTACCCTCGTCCAGCACCATGATGGAAGAGAATACAGCTTGCAAGCTGTGTGGTCCAATACGACCCTTCCTCTCTCCTGGACGAATCACCATATAAAATTGCTGATCATTCCGAGCAAAGGAAGCTATGATATCCTTTCATGATCTATCGTTGCAGATGATATTTGCTCGAAGATGCCACTTTTTACGGCTCCTTACATGCTGGAAGAACATGATCTTCTTCTTCCTCAAGTCAACCCGACGAAGCTCGGCAACCATCTCTGTGTGGTGAAGGAAGTATAGGAAAAACAGGTTAACTCAGTCGCCTTTATATAGGCAGAGGAGATCACACCAAATCCCAACAAATTCATAAATATTTGACGAGAAATCAGTCTCGCGGAACGAGTCAAACTTGACTGTTTCATGCTTCATTCAAAGTGTTTCAAATTACGAGAAATTTAAAAACTTTGAAGGGGGCCTTGTAGAAGCATAAAAAATATGCTGAGGAATTATACGCGTAAAACCCTCAACATACAGGAAGCCACGTAAAACAGAGCTCCAGCACTCGGTAGCGTAAGATATGACTTCAAAGCCATTGGCGTATAGTAGAGTTTCAACGCTATTCAGCATAAAATATAATCTCTAGAACAACCTGCGTAATGCAGTATTTCCAGACTGCTTCAGCGTAAAAAGGTTGTTACTGTTTGATAATAAACGGAAGAAATAAAACTAGGTTTATACGAAACCCTTTCTTAGGTTTACAAACAAGAAGTACTATTAATCCTATGCGAGGATGTTAAGTACAAAATTTAATCTGGGTAAATATTGCTATAGGAGTCTGATCTGCAGTCGATCACTTTGTCCCTTGGAGCACACGATGATGAAGAAGTGCCGTAGAAGAAGGAGATGCTTCAAAGATTGCAAGAGGGAGTGGATGCTCGTTGCCCAAATCGTCGATCACTACTCTCTGTCTGTGCTCTGGATTCTTCTCTCTTAAAAATCAATTTTCGATCTTAGACCTCTGTCCATAGAGGTCTCTATTTATAAGGTTTTAGTGACAATAACCATCCAGTCGGCGTAAAAGCCGGACAGTGGAGAGTATGGCACTTTTTAAGTGGCGGTTATAATAACTGCCACCCACGTATAAATGATCTTCTGAATAAGCGTGTGACGCGTGTCTCATTAAGAGATAATGCGTATAACTATTGTGAAGATCACGGCATACGAGCCACGTAGGTAACTGCCCCTCGCGTATAAAAGGTTGGCGTAGAAGCCAATAACTGTCACCATTGCGTAGAAGCCAAATAGTTGTCAGGTTAGCGTAGAAACCAAATAAGCGTAGAAGCCTGATGCTGTATTGATAGGTAGCTAGCGTAAAAGATAGATGTTCCTCCTTCTTTGACTGAGGCCTTGAGCATATTCTGGACAAAATAGCCTTATCATGCACAAATGCAAATATCGCCTGAGTTGGCGTATTTCAAGGAGATAGCGTACAATGTGCTCCTTATAGCTGAAAATAGCCCGGTGGCGTATTCTAAGGAGATAGCGTAAAGCGTGCTCCTATAGCTAAAAATAGCCTGATGGCGTAATGTGCATGGGTGATGATGTGGACGTATTTAGCCGTAATTATGGCTCGCCTAGTCTTTGAAAATATAACCAAATCTCGTGCATTTAATACAGAGATCTGCCACCATTTTGAGCATTTAAATACAGAGACGTGCCTCAAGCTTTGTACGAAGATCTGCCACCATTCTGAGCATTAAATGCAGAGACATGCCTTGAGCTCTGTACGAAGAGCAACTTTTGACGTGGCAGTTCATTTTGTCTTCTACTGAGCATAAAAGCTCACATCTGCCTATGTAAAACTAGGCAGCGTATTCTCTTGTATACGTAAAAGTACTTTGTATCAGGGAAACGCCACTAAACGACGGTTTGGGTCTCTGTGCCGCACCATCATTACAGCTGTCGTCTGGATAGCTGTACAGTACTCATTGTCATGAGTCAGGTTCACTGTATGATTCTGACCTGTTTATTCGAGAAATACGAAGCATTCCTAGTATACTTTCATGCCGCATTAAAGGCGGATGAGTTTTACGCCATAAGGGCGGTATAATACCCTTTTTACGTTGAAGCAGCCTGAAAATACTGTACTACGCAGATTGTCCTTGAGCTTATATTTTGCGCTGTACTAGCAACAAAGCTCTGTTGTACGCCGATGGCTCTGAAGTCATATTTTACGTCGCTCCGCACTGAAATACTGCATATAACTCTGCAGCGCATTTTTTATGCTTCTACAAGACCCCCTTCAAAGTTTTAAATTCCTCGTAATTTGAAACACTTTGAATGAAGCATGAAACGGTCAAGTCTGACTCGTTCCTCGAGGCTAATTTCTTAGTGGATTTTTAGGGATTTGTTGGGATTCGGTGTATTCTTTTTTGCCTATATAAAGGCTGAGGAGTTATACTGTTCTTCCTATATTTTCTTCACCACACAGAGATGATTGCCGGAGTTCATCAGGTCGACTTGAGAAAGAAGAAGATCATGTTCTTCCAACATGTAAGGAGCCAAAAAAAAAGGCGTCTTCAAGCAAATATCCTCTGCAACGATGGATCATGGAAGGATATCATAGCTTCCTTTGCTCGGGATAATCAGTAACTTCATATGGCGATTCGTCCAGGAGAGAGGAAGGGTCATATTCGACCACATAGCTTGCAAGCTGTATTTTCTCCCGTTGTTCGTGGACGAGAGAAGACAAATTAGCCTTGTCTTCCAGTACTAAGTTGGGTCTAATACCTCAACTCAATCTGTCATGGCGTATGGAGGATGGGCTCTTGAATAATTTAAACAGGCCCAGTTTTGTATCCTCCCGCCATTAATCATTTTCTTGTTCATCGACTATGGAAGTCGATGAACTGCAGCAAAAGACGGATAAAGATCTCCCCCAATGCGAGAACCTGGCAGAACAGATTTTGGGCATAATCTTTAAGTGAGGATGAGAAACCCTTTGTAGACGAGATTTCCCTCATATGTAATCATGAAGATAAAAAAAACCCTTTGTAGACTGGATTTTCCTCATATATAATCATGATTTAATAAAATCATCTTCTTTAGCATATCTGATGATTTTGCCATATTCTTTGCTGTGATGAAGTCTGAATATGTGTAGCTTCGACACGTCTGAATAACTTTACACCAACTCTGATAAAAAGAGTATTTGGTCCCGTCCTGTCTTTTATGCATAACTGAAGATGCACAAAAAGCTTATTTAGCATTTAAGTCGAATATTCGAACTGTCCTGTTATTTGGAATAGGGAACTGCGTAGAATTCTGAACTGTGTCACTCTTCTGAGAAGGAGAATTTTTGTTCAGACCGTCGTCTTCAAGAATGATTTCCCGAAAATCCCTTGAAATAGTACGAGAAATGGCTATCAAAACTGAATCACCATCTTGAAATGTAGAGGAAATATTCAGACTGGATTCTGGATGAACTTCCAATCGACCCAAGAAGAAGAGTTATTTCCAATGTTGAGCTCTGTATGCTTTGGGTACTTGGGATATTTTGAGGCCAAGAAGAAGTATCTTTTGTACAAAACCTTGCAATTGACCGTCTTGAGATTTGTTCAGATATATCCATACTCTGGCCTGCGTATTTTAAGATATGCGGAAAGTCATAGATCCGTAGTATAGATGAGCATAAAATCGTAAGTTTGTAGCCTCTCGAGCGTAAAAGCTGCTGAGCGTAAGAGCATCCGGGCATAAAATTATAGATCTGTAGCCTCTGTAAAGAAAACTTTCGAGCGTAAAGTCGTAGATTTGTCACCTCTGAGCGTAAAAAAGCTTCTGAGCGTGAAATCATAGATTTGTAGCCTCTGAGCGTGAAGTCGTAGGTTTGTAGCCTCTCGAGCATAAAAGCTACCGAGCGTAAAAGTATCCGGACATAAAACCATAGACTTATAGCCTTTGAGCACAAAACCATAGATTTGTAGCTTCTCGAGCGTAAAAAGCTCCTTGGCGTAAAATCACGAATCTGCTCTGCACGAAAACTTTTCGAATTCGCTGACTGTCCGCCTTCCCTGAGTAATAAGTTGACGTAGTCCCCAATCATAACCGAATATTAAATATCGGATTTGGTTAGGGATTTGAGGAGTCCATCTGAACTCTATATATATTCCAAGGCTTTTAGAGAGAAGACTCTTTACTTGTCTTTTGCAAAAGAAAAACCTTCGTCTCTTTGAGTATTCTCCTTCGTTTCTTCTCTGAGCATTCTGAGTTTTTAGCAATGGCACCAAAACCAATCTCCTCCTCTAAGGAAAAGAAGGCTGTCTCCTCTTCTCGCTCCTCTGCCCAAGCAAGAGCGACTCCCGTCAGGCAGGGCGAGCCCCACTCTGAACGAAGTATCCCACCGACGAGCTGTGCACCGGGCGTTATAGGTAAAGTTTTTGAGATGACAAGAACGAAGAAAACCCTTTGCACACGTTGTACGTGAACGCGCTAGGTCATCTTCTGTGCTGATAGCCTCTTCGAGGAAGATGATGTACAGAGATGTTTCATCTTTTACGTCCATATTTCTAATGTGTCAGCATAAAAACTCCATATTTTCGCAGTCTGGCGTAAAAAACTTTGACTGTCGAAAATTGGCCTATACTACAAACTTTGAATATTACGCTCTGGATGAGAATTTCGGCGTAATAACTCAAACTTTTGCAGTCTGGCGTAAAACACAGACTGTCAGATTTTTGTGTATACTGCCAATCTTGAATTTTACGCCTTGGAATGAGATTCTAGCGTAAAAAGTCAAGTTTTGCAGTCTTGGCGTAAAAGCACAGACTGTTGCTCTTTGGCATAAGATGCAAGATTATGAGATCTAGTATAGAAATTGACGTATTTTTCTTGCAATTTGTAGTTAACTTGCATGTATCTCCGTTGGCTGAGGTGATGGGTTCTGCTGCTGGGATGCTGTATTCCAATTACCTGAAGGATTTTTCCCATGTGACATTTCCTATTTCTGGACACCAATATCCTGAAGAAAGGGGAATCCTGATATCGTCTCAAGGAGAGTGAATATTGTTGTGCATGATCAATGGAGAGCCCCTGGCATATAGACGGGGCACAATATATAAAACCGGCTTTTCTCTTCGGGGATATGATTGACAAACAATCCCAGACGAAGCCCAAGATAGAAAACTGATTTTTTCCTGCCGGAGGCTTGGTCCTGTATCTGCCCAGGATGCTGAGAGATTATCCTATCTCGGCATTCTTCCATGCCACGCATCCTAGGAGGATGTCGTGGACTCTGACTCCCAATCTCCATGGCCAGCAAGGGAAGATATTTTACCAGAAAAGATTCGACCAAGGGTCGTTTGTAAGCCGCCCTTCCGGCTCGGTCATGCCGTTCAGGGGATTGTATCCGGGCAGTGTCCCGAGTGAAGACACTTCACTACTCCAACCACTTCAATTACTGACTTTCTGTAATGACTTCATGGGTCATGGAGGAGTATACCCCAAGGTTAATCCTCGAACCAATGGATGGGTTACCCCTCGGGTAGTGGTAGTATACCAGGAGATGATGTGTCACTACCTAGCGTGCACCACCTTCTATAATGAGCCCTCTGATTTAGCTCATACCAACAAATGGGCGTCCTACCTCTTCTTCCATCAGGCCAGGAATGCTAAGCCAAACAAAGTCGTGGATAGTAGGGATAGGCCTTTGAGTTTTCTAAGCGTACTTAGTATTCAAGTAGTCGATGACCTTATTGAAGACGCTGGGGCTTTAGATCAAATTCTCGACGAAGGGATAGGGAAATATCCTGCGGGCACTAAAGCCTACAGTTATTTGAGGCATTGCCGTAGGCCTCTGTCCAAGGAAGCTCAACTGGCTGGCTTCCTCTCTATATGGCTGCGCCGACTGGTAGTACTCGGCATTACATCTGCGGATCTTATTCACCGCAACACCTTATGGCCTGTCGTGCGTCTGGTATTCGGGGCAAGACTGGGCTTGCTCCCTGCTATTGTATGCCGCATACAAGCTGGCCTGAGGGCCATTACTGATGGGCTGCTTGCTGATGAAACTCGGCGTGACAGCTTTCCCAGGGTAGAATTACCGTTCCTGTACTTGATGCGATGGTTAATTCTCCATAACCCCAGGGTGATATCTCCCGGCCCTGGCAGTAGTTTGGGGAGTAATTTCTTGTTGAATTACAAGAATTTCACCTGGAACGTGACCACAGTTTTAGACTGTCGGCGGGCACTAAATTTTAGTCACAACTGGAAGCTCTTCTGCACCGTCCCCTCTGTACATCTCAATCAACAAGGGAGCAGGCTTCAGGACTCAGGTGAAGGGAATACTATTCTTTCTCCTGAAGATTTTAATTGGTTGGTCTGTATTAGACCTTTACATTTATTGTGCATAAGTGAAGACCAATGCTTCTTGGAGCCCTACCTGCCTAGTAGGTTCGCCAGGCAGTTTGGGTATGACCAATTGCACGTGGGCAATGCCGTCACCATCTTCAAGTCCAGGGGTGGACTTATTGATGGAACGAGAGGATGGCGGTACTTCATAATAGGTTGTACTGGAGCAGCTTTTACTGTGCTCGCGATTTCACTCTCCATGGAGTTGCGCATCCTCCACTCGTATGCCCAGTTTTATGTGGCAACCAATACCTTCCATCGCGATTTTGATATGCGTGGAAGTTTTAGGATGCCCTTTTCTAAGTCAGCGGGAAGAGACGAAGTCCCATCAGTTTCCTTTAACGAGGGTGAGGATTCTGTCAATCCAGATGTGTCACGCCCCAAACTCCCGCAAGCCCAATAGTCCCCGCTGAACGTGAAATCACCACGTTGCAGCTCTCCCGCGGGACAATCGTTCCATTCGGGACGTGATGCCGTACGAGCCTGGAGTTGCGCTCGTACAAGGCGATATTGTTAAACACAAAAGTTATCATCGAAACAACCAAGTTACAGCGGAAGCCAATTGTGTACCAAGCACACATCAGAGTATACGCAGCGAAGCTCACGACAGGGTCCAAATGAGATGCCCCGAGTCAATGCCACAAAGGCGATGCCACGGAGACGATGAAATAACTCTTGCTCTTTCTCTAGCCCATAAAGGTACTTACAGTTCATACATCTTGTCCCGTATATCCAAGCAGCGCCACTACGCCTGTGTACCTGCCACTACGCCTGTGTACCTGAAATATTGCCCACAAACGTGGGTCAGTACACAACCGTACTGGTGAGCGGGGTAACCCACTCGTCTAAGCCGACACTAAGTAAAAATAGTGAATGCACACAGTTATATGGTGATCTTTCTAGTTGAATCCTAGATTCTTTTCATGGCATATGGATGACATGTTAAGGAAAGCAGTAAAGCAGTTTAAGCATGCAAGCATTCATTCTCAAACCAAACGACAAGCAGTTATATATAGCCGACCCGTCTAACTCAATGTCATCGCTTGCACGATAACATATCGAACCTTCAGTCTCGCCTCAATATCCATTCTCAACCAAAGTATATATTCCCATCTCGAATGCACACTCTTGCCGCGGCAAGGTGGCCGCGCCTACACGATGCACAAACCAACGAAAGTAAAGCAAGCCAACTCTTATCTATATGAAGTCACTGGCCAAGCCATAAAGGACATATTCCAAGCATTACGGCGCGCCCTATCAGCCCGGGTAGCAAGCCCCGCTGGAGGTCCCGCAATGCACCGCGCCAATGCACGAATCGATATTTCCCTCCGGATAGAAACGGCTCAAGTGCCCCGGATAAAAACCGTTTCAAGGAAATCAACACCCTGGTGTACACAGGTTGTCCGTGACATGCAGAAGGTAGGTGAGGCGAGAGGATCGAACATTCTCGCCCCACCAAGCGATCCTAAATTCGTTCAACCGATATCCAACCAAATTATCCATAACCATTCTTCCAACTTATCCTCCCGAAGAGTCCACATCACAAGCCATTCCCATAATTCACATTTCCGCCTTACAGCAATGTATTCCGAAATGGTGCAACACCCATGCTCAAAGCCAACCCATGGCACAATGCCGTTTCAGTGGCACAATGCCCCATCAAGCGGCACCATACCTCGCTTATGCAGTTGTTCGGTTTCGAACCACAACTGCTCGCTTTTGCAAGACAAAGCGACCAAATGATACTCGCGCACGGATGCACGTTCGCTCGCCCGAATTCCCGATATTCCCATTGCCTCAAAGTATCATTCCATCTCATATATTTCCAACCGTTCCAGCCAAATCCCAAGTATCCAACCGATCGCCTCAAATGTATAATCCGACTATCGCATCCAACTATCCAAGCATAATCCCAAGTAATCCAACCGACTGCCTCAAATGTATAATCCAACTATCCAACGCGTAAACCAGTTCAAGCCACAATCCTACCAAGCCAACGACGCACACTCTATGCACGCCTCAGTGTAGTGCTTCCCGATGTTTCAGCCCAAGTGTACAAGCCATTACGTGTTTTCCATATTATTAGGCATGAAGGAGTAGAGGAGAAGGGAAAGAGCCCACTCACATTGTTTGAATCCGTTAGGCGTCCTGTCCTGCCGATACGGCCAATCCCTTGAACCCGTGGTCCGATGCAAGCGCGATCTACTCAACTGGTATGACCGTGCGAGCAGGCCGTGCTCTCCAAATCATCCGACCGATCGGACTAAGGAAGACGGCATTATCGTTTCCATCCAGCTATTCAGTAGTGTTCGGAACGAACACCTGATTTCCATCGAACCCGCTAGCCATCTGCACATTGAAACCAACTCGATTAATCCTTCTTCCCGAAATCCGACATTTCAAATGTAACCAGCATTTGATTCATTTTATCCGACTCTGACTCAGCGTAACGCTCCGAGCAGTTGCGGGGCGTTACATAATATACCACTTAGAATCAGGTTCGTCCACGAACCGTGCTGGTACTCATTCCTTACTAGCATGCCATAATCCAATTCCATAGATCTGCTCTAAGCAACTCACATATTCACGATTCTGACTCCGCATCTCGTTCTGCTGAACGCTCGAATAAATTTCACGAATTCCCACATCCTCCTTGCAGCTCAACCCGAATTTCTCGTATCGCTTAGTTTTGGATCGTACATATATTTAAGGCGTCCCTAAAATACATGCATTTCAGCCGAGCTTTGCGATAGCAAATTTGAACAAGTTACAAGGGTATCTTTATATTCGAGGCGTCCATTTGCTTTGCTCCCAATTGGACCAAATCACGATTTCCATTCCAACACATTCGCTCGAGAATTATTCTCAATTATGCAGATTTTCCACCGACTCAATGAGTTCGCGTTCCAGCTCAATCCATCCCACTATTTCTGAATTCAGTACTAGCAACATCTCCAAATATTATCTCGTGCACCGAACGATTCTCACAACTGATCTACCCCAGCTATGCGACTTACCCAAATATCAACTTGCTTAGATCAGCTCAGTCCAACACCTTTCCTGCCATCTCAATATCTCACAGGGTGAACATCTATATTGAGGTTCGTGTGATCCACGAAGATCTCGCCGCCACGCCAAAGGGATTTGTGTCGCCACGATTTCAACGTGGACACACTCGCCACAATTCTTAGGTTGCGCATGAAATAGTTCTTCGCGCTGCTTCCACTGCCTCGAAGCATAAAATATCACCTTCGCCTTCCGAATGAGCACGTTTCCCAGACTAAGTTCCGAGACATCTTGTAAATCTGAGGCAAATCTGTCCCTTCCAGTATTCGCAAGGATTTGATCTGAACGAGCCGCTGCTTTAACTTCACGAGCTAGTTTCACAGTCGTCAATTCATATGAATGCTATTCCCTTCCAGGGCACGATGAGTCAGAGGCGATGCCATCGATAAAAATCTGCGACTCTGAATCTCATCAGTTGACAAGGCTACTTCCACCATCGCTTCGATCTTCCGGCTGTATCTTCAGCTGAAGACTATCCCAAGGATCTCTCAAATCCAACTCTCAGTCAATAAGCCAAATCACATTGCTCACATCTGCCCTCGACGCATTCCCAAATACGCCACCTCAAGGGTCGTTCTATGGGTCTACCATATTCATATCCGATTCAGCGGGCAAGGTCGCTTAGGGTCAGCTGTCCCGAAGCTACGCTCAATAATTGTAATCATCACGATGGACAGTTACTATAAACCATGCTATATCTCATCTGCAAATCCGAATCAAAATTCCAACCATCCCATCCGAGCGAAGTTTCCGAATTCGAGAACCGCGCTCGTTGAAACCTTATTCCATCAATCCGCCGTTCTGTCCTGAATCCATCAAATTTTTGAATTGCATATTCGATTCTCGCACCATCGATTTCAACGATTCTCAAAGTTCGAGACTTGCTCAAATTCACATCCGTTTGCCACGTCCCACCTTGCACTTCCAACTTACTCGAGCAGCACAGTGATTCGTTCCAACGTTGCTCCCACATTTAGCTATCTTCAGAAATCAATCCGCCAAAATCTTTGCCTTCCGTTGTTGTCACAATCCGTCTACGTCTTTCCGAAGAATCCGTCTATCATTGTTGCACCATTTTGCCCAAAATTTCATCTCCGCTAAACCTGATTCAACTTCTCGAGCAACAATATCCAAAATCCTTCAAGTTTGTGTGAATCAATCGTATCGTCCCTCCAAGCCGAGTTCGTGTTTCTTTGCTCAACCAACGGTTCAAATGTGTTGCCCAAAATCGTAGTTCGTGCTCGCTATCCTTCCGATAATCCCATCGCTTTGCTCAAGCATAACCCAAATGTTCGTTCCGATTCCGTCCATCTTTTAAGCCCAATGATACTTCCATTTGCACGACTCCGTCCTTGAGTTCTCAAGTCTAATGTATCGAAGGATACCCGAGTCAAATTCCATTGCACCATATACCACTTGGAAATATAGTTGCCCTCGTGCAAAATCTGCGTCAACCAGCGTCTATCCCAAACCGACTATTCCGAGGTGATTCTGCCGAATCAAACTCAATATTCGCTTGCTCCATTTTTACTCTTTCCAACTCAATCGATTTGCACTAACCGACTTGTATTCGTTATCCGAGCCCGTTCAGGCAATTCCAATAGATGTCCAACCAAAATATTTCCAATGCCTTGCTTAACACATTTGATCCTATATACCACTTCGAATCAATTCGCTACTCACATTACGTTTTCTTTCACGAATCCGAGATCCGTTCGAACCATCCCTTAGGTGTGATCATGCCATTCCCCATCTTAAGTCTGACACAAAAACTTAGCCGATTCTTTAACCATCAATCTCGTTAGGCAGCTCGTGCTATGTTCCCTTCTCGATGCTTCCAACATTTCCCAAACCGTCTGATACTTTCACAGCACGGGCAATCGTGCAACGATTGTATTCCAAGTAGTCCAACCCAATACCCAACGGTTCCACACCTTTATTGTACGAGCAACTCATGCCAACTTATCTGATATTTCTCAAGCCAACTCAAATCTGCCCAACCGATGCGCCACAGTCGAAATTCCAACTTCTATCCAACACAATCACTTGACGAGCAACTCGTGCAAGGATTCATTCTTATCGAATGTTTCTACTCAAAACATGCCGCATAGCCGAATCTCGTTAGCCAACCAACTGATCCATTGAGGCAATCAGAAACTCTCCGAACGATAAGCCAAGCCAACCCAACGAAAGCCCACACCTGTTGCACAAATGCAACAACGCCAACCAACTTGCTGCACGAATGCAACAACGCCAACCAACTTGCTGCACGAATGCAACAACGCCTAACGAGGCTAAACGATCCTACGAAAACCAACCAAACCAACACAACCCAGAATAACATGCAGCCAAAACCAGCAATAAATAGACTTATTGCATGAAACATCCGATGCGGCACTGAGTAGGGTCAAGAGCTAAACGACACGCGGAAGCTATTTAGAATTTGTGATGAAGCGAAGGACCAAGTCCGAAAAAATGAACCTGGCTTTGATACCAATCTGTCACGCCCCAAACTCCCGCAAGCCCAATAGTCCCCGCTGAACGTGAAATCACCACGTTGCAGCTCTCCCGCGGGACAATCGTTCCATTCGGGACGTGATGCCGTACGAGCCTGGAGTTGCGCTCGTACAAGGCGATGTTGTTAAACACAAAAGTTATCATCGAAACAACCAAGTTACAGCGGAAGCCAATTGTGTACCAAGCACACATCAGAGTATACGCAGCGAAGCTCACGATAGGGTCCAAATGAGATGCCCCGAGTCAATGCCACAAAGGCGATGCCACGGAGACGATGAAATAACTCTTGCTCTTTCTCTAGCCCATAAAGGTACTTACAGTTCATACATCTTGTCCCGTATATCCAAGCAGCGCCACTACGCCTGTGTACCTGCCACTACGCCTGTGTACCTGAAATATTGCCCACAAACGTGGGTCAGTACACAACCGTACTGGTGAGCGGGGTAACCCACTCGTCTAAGCCGACACTAAGTAAAAATAGTGAATGCACACAGTTATATGGTGATCTTTCTAGTTGAATCCTAGATTCTTTTCATGGCATATGGATGACATGTTAAGGAAAGCAGTAAAGCAGTTTAAGCATGCAAGCATTCATTCTCAAACCAAACGACAAGCAGTTATATATAGCCGACCCGTCTAACTCAATGTCATCGCTTGCACGATAACATATCGAACCTTCAGTCTCGCCTCAATATCCATTCTCAACCAAAGTATATATTCCCATCTCGAATGCACACTCTTGCCGCGGCAAGGTGGCCGCGCCTACACGATGCACAAACCAACGAAAGTAAAGCAAGCCAACTCTTATCTATATGAAGTCACTGGCCAAGCCATAAAGGACATATTCCAAGCATTACGGCGCGCCCTATCAGCCCGGGTAGCAAGCCCCGCTGGAGGTCCCGCAATGCACCGCGCCAAAGCACGAATCGATATTTCCCTCCGGATAGAAACGGCTCCAGTGCCCCGGATAAAAACCGTTTCAAGGAAATCAACACCCTGGTGTACACAGGTTGTCCGTGACATGCAGAAGGTAGGTGAGGCGAGAGGATCGAACATTCTCGCCCCACCAAGCGATCCTAAATTCGTTCAACCGATATCCAACCAAATTATCCATAACCATTCTTCCAACTTATCCTCCCGAAGAGTCCACATCACAAGCCATTCCCATAATTCACATTTCCGCCTTACAGCAATGTATTCCGAAATGGTGCAACACCCATGCTCAAAGCCAACCCATGGCACAATGCCGTTTCAGTGGCACAATGCCCCATCAAGCGGCACCATACCTCGCTTATGCAGTTGTTCGGTTTCGAACCACAACTGCTCGCTTTTGCAAGACAAAGCGACCAAATGATACTCGCGCACGGATGCACGTTCGCTCGCCCGAATTCCCGATATTCCCATTGCCTCAAAGTATCATTCCATCTCATATATTTCCAACCGTTCCAGCCAAATCCCAAGTATCCAACCGATCGCCTCAAATGTATAATCCGACTATCGCATCCAACTATCCAAGCATAATCCCAAGTAATCCAACCGACTGCCTCAAATGTATAATCCAACTATCCAACGCGTAAACCAGTTCAAGCCACAATCCTACCAAGCCAACGACGCACACTCTATGCACGCCTCAGTGTAGTGCTTCCCGATGTTTCAGCCCAAGTGTACAAGCCATTACGTGTTTTCCATATTATTAGGCATGAAGGAGTAGAGGAGAAGGGAAAGAGCCCACTCACATTGTTTGAATCCGTTAGGCGTCCTGTCCTGCCGATACGGCCAATCCCTTGAACCCGTGGTCCGATGCAAGCGCGATCTACTCAACTGGTATGACCGTGCGAGCAGGCCGTGCTCTCCAAATCATCCGACCGATCGGACTAAGGAAGACGGCATTATCGTTTCCATCCAGCTATTCAGTAGTGTTCGGAACGAACACCTGATTTCCATCGAACCCGCTAGCCATCTGCACATTGAAACCAACTCGATTAATCCTTCTTCCCGAAATTCGACATTTCAAATGTAACCAGCATTTGATTCATTTTATCCGACTCTGACTCAGCGTAACGCTCCGAGCAGTTGTGGGGCGTTACAAGATGAGCCTTTATTGGCAGTACCGAGAGGCAAAATACCTCCACCTGCAGGGCCTCTGGTTATCTCTGGTAAGCGAAGGGCTCCTGTTCTGAAGGAGACTTCCCCTCACAAGAAGAAGAAGACGGTTGATGGTCCTGTCAGGACTTCCCACCCTGAATTTCATAGAAGTGAACCTGTTGTTTCCCCTGTTGGGGATGATCTTCTGATTAGAGGTTCCTCGCCTTTTAGAGAGGGAACCTCTACAGTTCCGGCTGGCAGTGCTAGAGAATCTTTGCTCGAGGCTGCTGTCACTGCTACCGCTTCAGGTAGTGGTACGAGATCGCCTTCGAGGCCGAGCCAAATAAAGATATATTTATCCAGACCAGCAACGGGAGAAACCCCTGCCGCGTCTGTAAGTATACCCAGCGAGATTCTACCCAATGAGCCTCGAGTGGATCTTAGTGAAGACCTGGAAGAATACATGCCAGTGTCAGTTGGCACACCCCCTTCTCAAGGTATGACAGCTCGCTTAGTATCATTAAGAAATAATTTAGCTGTACTGGCTGCAGACGCGACATATACACCATCGGCCATGGGTAAATATCGTCTTTATGCCTCTTTTTAGAAAAATTAGCATCATGTTGATATTAACTTTCTCTTGTCTTCTTTTCAGGAGAGGACTTCTACAGGGAGGATATCGTCGATGTGCCTTTTGGCTCTGTTTCAGCTCCTGTCTATGGCACGGAGGTGCCTGACTTTGAAGAGGAAATGTTTTCGGGGGCCGGCTCGCCCGAAATGGTTTCGATATCTCGAGAGGAGGATGAGCCTGTCATTACGACAATGCCTCCTTTGAGTGCGCCGGCCACTTCGTCCGTTGTTGGCGCTTCTTCTTTTGTCGCACCATCCGTTGAGGCGACGACTGTGGTAACATCGTCTGCAGTCATTCCTAGAGGGGGATTCGCCGATATTGTAGCCACTCCTAGCGTCCATTCGAATCTAGCCATGCTGACTGAGCAGTATACTAGTATTTTCTACACCACCTTGAAAACGCTGATATCAATGGTCCTCCCAGTTTGCGATAGTGCCGATCAGAGATTTTAACGACACTGGACGAGCTGATACACTGGAGCAGATAGTTAATGGTTTGGAACAACCCATTAACGATTATTTGCAGCTATTTCGAGGTAACATTGACGGTCTCGTTCAAGCTAGGTATGACTCCTTAACTGTAGAGCTTGCTGGGCAACTGGAATCTCTGAACAAATCCGTCCAGGAACAGCAGCAGAAGATGGATTAAGAGCGTACCGAATTGGAGTATGTCATTCCCCAGCTGACTCAGTACGAAGTCGAATATGAGAAAGAGACAGCGAAGGTCCGCAGACTGAAAGATGAGCTCGCTCAAGCAGAGGCGAAGGCTCTCTCTTTTTCGGCAACCCGAGATGTGCTGAAGGATCGAATGGAAACTGCTCAGCAGAACCTGACACATGTGGGTGTCATCCACGCAGGTTTTATACATGCTCGGTTCGAGCTATCTGCTTTGAACAATGATGCAGCAAGATTGGAGCGGGCTCGCGCCGACATCTTGAACTCCAGAGATGAGAGAATGGTTGCTCTGGCGCGGCAGATTCGTGACTTAACTACTCCTCCCAAATAATGTACTTTTTTCTTTCATATGTGATTTTGCTCTTTTTGGGAATAATAAAGAGACTTTATCTGACTTTGTGGACCAATCATTTTGGAATATAAATGACAGGCTAGGGTGAAAGTGATATCAGAGGTAATATGGACGTGATATACTTTCGGTAAGCTTCAGCTAGATATATCTATTCAGAGGTTATATAAACATGATAGAATATGCTCCAACTAAAATTTGTACAGAAAACACTATCAGAGGTAATATGGACATGATAGGTCTTGAAGTCCCAAATTAGTTGAACATATTTATTCAGAGGTTATATGGACATGATAGAATATGATCCAACTAGTTTTGTTTTGGAAGTAGTATTGTCATAATGAGATCTTCACCATACTCCATTTAGCAAATAAGATTAAGCATAGTACCTCTTCAGGAATTTTCTGTTGATAGGAGCCATTAACAAGTCTCCATTAGGCTTGGCTAATCTGTAAGCACCGTTTGAGAACATCGTCTCGATCATATAAGGGCCTTCTCATTTGGGTTGGAATTTACCCTTACTCTTGTGAGTAATGATCATTGGCCTTCGTACGGCTAGAACTAGCTCGCCAACTTTGAACACTCTTTCCTTTACTTTTTGATTAAAAGCTTTGGAAATGCGTGTTTGGTAGAACGTGATGCGTTGTTGAGCTTGGAGGCGTTTCTCATCTAATCCTTCTAGCTCTTGAAGCCTTAATAGGTCATTCTTTTCCTGAGTCAACTCATTAGCCACTGCTATCCTGAGTGACAAAATTTGAACTTCGATGGGGAGGACTGCTTCACTCCCGTAAACCAGTGAGAATAGGGTACAACTCGTCGGTGTTCGTACCGTTGTGTGGTAAGCCCAAAGACATTCTCCTAGCTTCTCATTCTAATCTCTTTTGTTCGAAGAAACGAACTTTTTCAAGAATTTGATAATGGTTTTGTTGAAAGCTTCCGCCAAACCATTAGCAGCAGGATTGTTTGCTGTAGAGGCCATATTTTGTATCCGATTTTTATCGCAAAATCGATAGAATGCTTGGCTGATGAATTGAGGCCCATTGTCATGAATTATCCTTCGAGGAATTCTAAATCGATAAATGACGTGATGCTTAATGAAGCTGATCACATTAGATGTCTTCACCTCAACAAGAGGGATCGCCTCTGCCCATTTGGAGAAATAATCTGTGATGGCTAATATGAACCGATGACCTCTGGAAGAAGACGGGTGAATAGGACCAATGATATCCATACCCCATGCTTCGAAAGGCCAGGATGCTACCGTAGGATATAAATGTTCAGAAGGTTGATGTATAAAATCTGCATGAACCTGGCAGGCTTTGCATTGTCATGCATATTTTATTGCATCTGTGATCATAGTAGGCCAGTAATAACCCATCCTCCTGATACGATCCTGTAGCTTAGGACCGGGTTGATGCGCTCCGCAGACGCCATCGTGAGCTTCACGGATAATCCGCTGTGCTTCATCACCAGAGAGACATCGTAATAATAGTCCATCATAAGTCCGACGATATAGACATTGCAAAGACGCATCGAAATAGAAGCATAATGATCGTCTTTTGACGGATACTGCTTCTTTAGGATCTTCCGACAAGATTCTATATGCTATAAAATCTATAAAGGGACTTCTCCAGTCTCTCTTTGGAAGATCTGTGTTCACAACATAGCTGTGTTCTATGTGAAAGTTGTTTTTTACACAGAATAAATCTCTGTTAAGAAGGATCACCGAATTCTGCCTTCTTATAGGAATAGCTAAATCTGCAGCTAGACTGGCTAGGGCATCAGCTTCCAGATTCTGAGATCGCGGCATATGCTCTAGGAAGAATCCTTTAAAAGACATGGCTATTTCGATCGTTGCTTGGTGATAAGGGATGAGGTCTGGATTCCTGACTTCATATATTCCTCTGACATTGACGATCAGCAGAGAATCACCGAAAGCTTCCTGGTATTCGACGTCTAATTCTTTAGCTACTTGGAGCCCGATTAGTAGGGCGTTATATTCTGCCACGTTATTAGAGCAGGGCTCGCTAAGAGAATATGCTCGATAGATGACGAGTTTCTCAGGAGTAACCAAGACGATTCTTACTCCTGAAACCACATTTCCCTGGGACCAGTCCTAGAGGCGCCATCGAAGAATAGTTGCCATGCCTCACTCTCCATCACAGAATCACATTCTGCAACTTCGTCGAAAATATCCTCGTATAGTTTGGAGGTTTCTGAATCAGATGAGCAGCTAAGAAATCAGCCAATGCTTGGCCTTTGATGGACTTCTGGGAGATGTACACCATATCATACGGTGTTAATAACATCGCCCAAGTCGCGAGTCGGGAATTAAGAACGCTTGGCTTGCTCATCAATACCCGAAGAGGATTGATCCTAGAGATGATATGAATAGTCTGGCCTGTAACATAGTGTCACATTTTCTGAATGGCGAACATTAGGGCCCAACATTCTTTTTCCACTGGATTGTACCGGTGTTCAGCTCCGACCATCATCCTGCTTAAAAAGTAGATAGCCTGTTCATGACCCTCATCGTTCTTCTGTGCGAGGAGAGCTCCCAGATAATGATCCATTGCTCGAACATACATCAATAATGGTCTTCCTATGACGGGAGGCACCAGAACTGGAGGATTAGTGAGGTAGCGTTTGATGTCATTAAACGCTTGCTGATAGGCTTCGTCCCATACAAAGGATACACCTTTCTTCATAAGACGAGAAAAAGGCTGACACCTCCCAGAGAGGTTGGATATGAATCTCCGGATATAAGCCAGACGACCTTAAAATCCTCTGAGTTCTCTCAGATTGCGGGGTGGTCGCATTTCTAAGATGGCCTTGACTTTATCAGGGTCCACTTGAATGCCTTTGGCAGTTATGACAAATTCCAGGAATTTGCCACTGGATACACCTAGAAAGGACTTTGTAGGATTCATTTTGAGTTGATGTTAGTGCATCAACTCGAACACTTTCTTCAATTCTTGGATGTGATTATCCTTGTGGCGACTTTTGACAGCTATGTCATCTACGTAACATTCTACTGTTTTGCGTAAATGCTCATGGAATATGTTACTCATAGCTCGTTGGTACGTAGCTTCGGCATTTTTCAGTCCGAAGGGCATGGCCGTATAGCAATATACCCCTAATGGTGTCCGGAAGACAGTATGCTTTTCGTCTTCAGGATGCATCTTGATTTGATTGTATCCTGAAAATCCGTCCATGAAGGATATGCGTTCAAAACCGCATGTATTATCGATCATGACGTCTGTAATGGGAAGAGGAAACTCATCCTTGGGGCAGGCTGCGTTTAGATCTCGGTAATCGATATAGATGCGTACTTTTCTATTTTTCTTCATGACCGGGACAACATTGGCGACCCAGTAGGGATATTATTCTTCCCGGATGAAGCCGCAGACTATCAACTTCTTGATTTCAGCTTCAATGGCGTCCATCATGTCTGGACGGAACCGGTATTGATGTTGCTTCACAGGCTTCGACTTGGGCAATATATTGAGCTTATGAGTATCCACTTTTGGATCAGGACCTGGCATATCCTCACAATTCTATGCAAAGACGTCGATATATTCTCTTACCAGCTGGATTATTTCTTTCCTTTCTTCTTCGGAAAGATTGTTACTAATAAATATCGGCTTTGGCGAAAGTTCATCCCCAACGTCAATTTGGATAACTTTATCTTCAATGGGAGGTTTTCTCTGCTAGAACCGGAGTTTCCATTGTGTATCCATTTGCTGAGCCCAAGAGTCATTCTCAAATGGTTCAGATTCTTGTTCATCTGCTTCGAGAGAATTTGTCTATACCATATTTACTGATAATGCTCGTTCGGGATCATCATATGATGAGCCGGAGGACGGTGATCCATCTTGAGAAAAGGAAGAGATATCCTTATTTGACTCAGAAATTACATGGGAGGTGGTATACCCTAAACCAAAATGAGTTCGTTGAAAGTAGGGATCACCATGCAATAACATTCGTCTACCTTTCCCGTAGTTGAGACCTGGTTCTAGCTTTAAGTCATAACCCATACTTTGCATAATCTTCAAAGCTTGCGGGCTATATCTGTGAACCTATATTTTCCCAGCATCGTCATCGGGAGAAGCTTCTTGTACAGTCGGTTCATTGCACATACGACCGAAGACTATTGAACGCTGACCGCTGCGAGTAGGCGGGACAATGAAGATAGAATCCTCATGTGGTCCATACGTCGTGATGACATTAGATGATGACGCTACTTCCCACACATACGGATGATAGGAATCCATAGCTTTCAAGAATCTTTGTGCTATAGGTTCTATATCGTTATGGGGAGAGGATTCCTGCTCAGGAATTTGAGCGTCAATGTACTGGAAAAGAGGATCTTTATTATCATCAGAAACCACATTCCTGGTTGTAGTTACATCAATCGGCTGCTTGTTGCGCCGAAGGTTGATGACCAAGGGAGGAGGCTTCTGGTTCAAAGTGATCACTAGAGGATCACCTCTGTTTCCTGACTTAGTTTTGTTCAGGTGGATAGCCAGAGGTTCCATGACTTTCGGACGAGTAGTTCGCCCTTTCACCTTGATTGACAGAGGTTGTTCGGCAGAGGGTTCTTCTGGCTCCCGGCGGGATTCCTTCTCTGTTTTGCTTGACACCTCCTCCATGTAGTCTTGGGTGTACAACATGGCATCAGAGTAGTAGGATTCTACTCCTTTAAACAGGTTAAGGTCAGCAAACTCTGTTTGTACTGTTCCTTGGGCATCTACATATTTAAAGCATTGATGTAGAGTAGAAGGCACGATATTGTGGTCGTGGATCCATGGTCTGCCCAACAGAATATTGTAGGACACCTCTGAATCAATAACATAACATGTAGCTACTGATCTGAGGTCGCCAATCTGGATCCTCAGACGAATCTTCTCCAACGGCTTACTTTTCCTGGCGTTGAAATCCACGATTGTAGTGGTGGTGTAAGCCAATTCGCTGGTAGGAATCCTCAATGGTCTGAGCAGACTATAAGGAATGATGTTGATCGATGATCCCAGATCTATGTGAATCCGGTCAACCTCCATGGAACCGACATATCCAGTGTAATAGAGGGGTTTGTCATGCTTGTTGTGTTTTAACAGCATGTCATCTTGAGTGAAAGTGATATTCGAGACCACCTCCATTACACTATGGCATTGAGGACATGCCACAGGTTCTTCATCAGGGGACTTGAGCTGGGTCAAGTATGCATCTGCCTGCATTAATGCTTCACTCAGGGCCTGACGAGTGTCTTTAGAGAGCCTAAGTAATTCAAAAATGGACAACCTGGCTGGTGTATGAGCCAACTGGGCCAGGATATCGAAGTTATTCGGTTTATCTAAACCTTTGCTTTGAATATTCTTCAAAGGTTTATCGAAGCACACTTCCTTTTGCTTCCCCTTGTCCGCTGAAGTTGGTCTCGAAGGACCGGCCTCTGGTATGACAGGTTCCGGTTCTGAAGGCTTGGCAGCTGAAGCGTCTGCCGATGCTTCTTCTTGACTTCCTCCATAGTCCTTGAGGTAGGCTTTCCCTGAACGGGTTCCAGTAGGCAAAACCTCTTCTTCTGATATCGAGGATACCGCAACCATATGACATGGTTTACGCTTCGAGGTTTTCTTAGACTTAGCCTTAGTAGCTTGAGTCTCTTCTTCGATCTCTGACACCAGGTCTGGATGAACTCACATAATCTCGCCCCGCTGGGTAGTTAGGGGTACTAGGTCGTGATTTTGACCCCTGGCTGGAGGGAGATTAACGATGTTTATCGTTGTACGAGAAATAGGTACAACACCATCTGGAACTTCTTGGGGAGGCAGATTGCCAAATTGGAGAAAGATCATGTTGGATGTGACCTTTTTCTCGCTGTTGCGCAGAGTGATGGCCTTAGCATCGATCAACTCCTGGATCTTCTCTTCAGTACATAACATGCCTTTGTAGGGTGATGTATGTACCTATGGAAAATGCAGTACTTGGGGTTATTGGTACTGCCGACTTTATTAGGTCACTTCATCTCAGAGAGGGTAATCTTGCCGCTTTTGATGAGACATTCGAATATGCTCGGAATATTGTCATCATCGAAAGAGTACACTTCGATGGGCCTAGAAGTCCCAGGTTTCGTCTGTGTGGTTATCGCGGTCTTTTGCCTGGATGTATTGATCGCCAGAGCTTCTTTTCCTTTGGAACCACGGGGATGGTCGCTGTTGGAAGATGACCTCTTGTCTTTATCAGAGGTAGATATCATAATTCTATTATCACGCGCTTTCCGACTATTGTCTTCAGCGGCTACCGCTGAGATGATAAATAAGGGCCAATCATGGAACTGATATGGTCCTGTGAATACCGAGATCACTGGAAGAAGATTCTTCCTGCAAATGTCCACCAATGCTGAGTTTGGAACTCCCGGAGGCATTTACAAAAGTGGCTTGACAAAAATGTTCGATGAAAGTGCGAACGTTCTCTTTTTCCTTCTGCTTCACTTTGATGAGAGAGGACATAGACATGTCCATCCCTCCTTCGTAGAATCGCGAGACGAACAAAGTCTTGAAATCTTCAAAGGAAGTAATACAGTTGTCCGCAAGACTACGGTACCACTGATAAGCCACTCCCGAGAGACAGCCTTTGAACACTCGAGTGAGAAGGGCGTCATTCCCTTGCAATAATACCGTGATCATACTGAAGTAGTTCATGTACTGGCTCGGTGATGTCTTTCCCTCAAACAAAGCCAAAGTCTATGGTTTGTATTTAGGAGAGAAAGGGACCTCGTCCCAGATAGCTGGGTACGGCTGTTGATTCCCAATTTCTTGAGCTGATCTTTGTGCTTCAAGGCATCAAATTTGGCTTTCAATTCCCTCATTACCTGCATTGGATCTTCAGCAGGTGGAAGGACTGCAGAGTGGTAAGAGATCGGTTGTATTGCAACTTCAACAGGAGGCAATACATTCTTCGAGTTAGGAAGTAGGGGAGCTGCTGATTCTTGATCTAGAACAGCCTCCTTGTTCGCGTTGGATGGTGGTAAGTCCACCCCCACACGTACTTGAGTTGAAGGGACCGATGCTTGAGCTATAGCAACTGTGTGTTGAGTTAGCATCATCTGGTGCATATTCACCATCATGGACTGTATCTTTTTTAGAGATGTCTCCAACACAGCGATGCGTTGCTCGATACTTCCTGACGAGGAAGCTTTTTCGTGTTCATCTTCACTGGCATAGACTGTCATTTCTATGGATGTCATTGAAGGGCTAGTATAGGTCTCTGTAGAGAATGACCCTATAATTTCAGCATCTGATTCGGGAAAATGGCGACCCCCAGTGTCAAAATCAGAAGAATATGAAGCCGGTTGTCGTGACCTCGAACGGGTGTTTCGGAACAACCCAGCTTCAGTATTCTTAAGAAGCTTGTCGAATCTCTATTGGCTTGGAGTTCTAGAGGGATGACATCTTGAATTCGACCTTCCTCTAGGAACGTGTGAAGCCATGTTCATTGATGCATGTGCAGGCTCTTCTTCTTGGAAAGACAGAGAGTAGTTCAACCGGTCAAAAATTGACCGTTTTGCTTCAGAACAGCAATAATTAACTACAATCCTATGACTATTACAATAGTGACCCTAGGAGGTGTAATAGATATACTGGAAGATCCCCTATCCTTGCGTTTCTGGATCAGATATTCACGCAAGTCAGGAGTTTACAGAAGAAGAAGAAGAAGAAGAAGAAGAAGAAGAAGAAGAAGATGGCTTGTTCCTCTTGTTTACATCAGTTGGCATGCGAATATTGGGAACCATAACTTTTCTCCTGCCACCTGTATACAACAGGTTAGCCATCTGAGTAGCGGATAATCCCCGAGGAGTGCATCTCTCCACAAATTGGGCTTTCTTTACGCTGAGGGGTTTAACCTGGCATAATTTGGAGCTCTGCTCAGACTGGCATAAAACTGAAGAAGCCTTCAGTCGGCTATCTGCTTCTCGCGTAATCTTGAGAGCGGGCAGATTTTTTTTTTGCTGGCGAGATGTTGATTGGTCCGCCATTTGTTTTCTCTTGCGTAGATTGCAGGGACCATCTACTTTTTTGCGGAGGGCAGATGCATTCTTACGCACAGAGCGCATTTGGAATTTCTGATTTAGCGCTGAGGCATTATCAGAAATCTTGTCTGCTACGTCACAGACGGGAGACAGAGTTTTACGCGCAAAGCGTGGAGTAGACTTCTGGACTAGCACTGAGGCTTTGTCAGAAGTTTTGTCTGCCACATCACAGATGGGAGACAGAGTTTTACGTGCGGGGCGTGAAGGTTGCGCAGCTACAACCTGGCTGGTCGAAGAAACCGGACAGTCGGTAGGAATGGTAGGGGATGTCCTGGGCATCTAGACCTTACGCAGTTTCCTGTTGTCTTCAACAGAGAGAGAGTGAGAGCTACCCCCTGCTCGAAGCATATCTTCGTAGGCAGACTGGTCGAACTGGACGACCAAGGTCTTCTTCATTGATCCTACTGGTACTACATCGTGTTGAGCAATTGCTTTCTCGTCAGATGAGAAAGAAGCCCCCAACAGAGTCGCCATCTTGTGTTTGATAATAAACGGAAGAAATAAAACTAGGTTTATACGAAACCCTTTCTTAGGTTTACAAACAAGAAGTACTATTAATCCTATGTGAGGATGTTAAGTACAAAATTTAATCTGGGTAAATATTGCTATAGGAGTCTGATCTGCAGTCGATCACTTTGTCCCTTGGACCACACGATGATGAAGAAGTATCGTAGAAGAAGAAGATGCTTCAAAGATTGCAAGAGGGAGTGGATGCTCGATGCCCAAATCGTCGATCACTACTCTCTGTCTGTGCTCTGGATTCTTCTCCCAAAAATCAATTTTCGACCTTAGACCTCTGTCCATAGAGGTCTCTATTTATAAGGTTTTAGTGACAGTAACCGTCCAGTTGGCGTAAAAGTCGGACATTGTAGAGTATGGCACTTTTTACGCGGCGGTTATAATAACTGCCACCCACGTATAAATGATCTTCTGAATAAGCGTGTGACGTGTGTCTCATTAAAAGATAATGCGTATAACTGCTGCACGGCATGCGAGCCACGTAGGTAACTGCCCCTCGCATATAAAAGGTTGGCATAGAAGCCAATAACTGTCACCATGGCGTAGAAGCCAAATAGTTGTCAGGTTGGCGTAGAAGCCAAATAAGCATAGAAGCCTGATGCTGTATGGATAGGTAGCTAGCGTAAAAGATAGTTGTTCCTCCTTTTTGACTGAGGCCTTGAGCGTATTCTGGACAAAATAGCCTTATCACGCACAAATGCAAATATCGCCTGAGTTGGCGTATTTTAAGGAGATAGCGTACAGCGTGCTCCTTATAGCTGAAAATAGCCCGGTGGCGTATTCTAAGGAGATAGCGTAAAGCGTGTTCCTATAGCTGAAAATAGCTTAATGGCGTAATGTGCAGGGGTGATAATGTGGACATATTTAGCCGTAATTATGGCTCGCCTAGTCTTTGAAAATATAACCAAATCTCGTGCATTTAATGCAGAGATCTGCCACCATTCTGAGCATTTAAATGCAGAGACGGGCCTCGAGCTTTGTACGAAGATCTGCCACCATTCTGAGCATTAAATGTAGAGACGTGCCTCGAGCTCTGTACGAAAAGCAGCTTTTGACGTGGTAGTTCGTTTTGTCTTCTGCTGAGCGTAAAAGCTCATATCTGCCTGTGTAAAACTAGGCAGCGTATTCTCTTGTATGTGTAAAAGCACTTTGTATCAGGGAAACGTCATTAACGACAGTTTGGGTCTCTGTGCCGCACCATCATTACAGCCGTCGTCTAGATTATTGTGCAGTACTCATTCTCAGGAGTCAGGTTCACTGTATAATTCTGACAGGTTCATTCGAGAAATATGAAGCGTTCCTCGTACACTTCTATGCCGTATTAAAGGCGTATGAGTTTTAAGCCATAAGGGCGGTATAATACCCTTTTTATGCTGAAGCAGCCTGGAAATATTGTACTACGCGGATTGTCCTTGAGCTTATATTTTGCGCTGTACTAGCAACAAAGCTCTATTGTACGCCGATGGCTCTGAAGTCATATTTTACGCTGCTCAGCACTGAAACACTGCGTATAACTCTGCAGTATATTTTTTATGCTTCTACAGTACATCACCACTTCGGCGTAAAACCTACCTGCTTTTAAATACAGCGGGAAATTGTACGAGGAACTCTTCGTATTCCTCGAATGAACCTGTCAGATCATGCAGTGAACCTGACTCCTGACAAAGAGTACTGCACAACGATCGAGAGGACGATTGTAATGATGATTCGGTACAGAGTCCCAGACTGTCGTCTAGTGACATAACCCTTGATATAAGACGTTGTTTACGCATTCAAGGAATACGTTTCCTATTCTACACAGGTAGACATGAGCTTTTACGCTCAAGATGAGACGAAACCAACCGCTACGTCAAAAGCTGCCCTTCGTACAGAACTCGAGGCACGTCTCTGCAGTTAATGCGCGTGATGGGGGCAGATCTCTGTATTTAATGCACGAGATTTGGTTCTACTTTTAACGACTGGGTGAGCCATAATTAGGGCTAATACGTCCACATCATCATCCCCGTACATTACGCCATCAGGCTATTTTCAGCTATAGGAGCACGTTGTACGCTATCTTCTTGAATTACGCCGACCTGGCTATTTTTAACTATAGGAGCACGTCGTATGCTATCTCCTCGAAATAAGCCAACTCAGGCTATATTTGCAAAGGTGCGTGATAAGGTTATTTGGCCCAGAATACGCTTAAAACCTCAGTCAATGAAGGATAATCGGCTGTCCTTACGCTGGCTACCTATCCATGCAGCATCAGGCTTCTACGCCTACTTAGCTTCTATGTCTACTCGATTTCTATGCCTACTTGGCTTCTACGCCTACTTGGCTTCTACGCCAACATGACAGCTACTCAACTTTTATGCCATCAGAATACTATTTGGCTTTTATGCCTACGAGACAGTTATTTGGCTTTTATGCCAACCTGAACCCTATAAATAGAGACCTTCGGCCACGGAGTTCAAAGGTCAGAAAAAAGGGGGAAAAAAGGTCAAAAAATTTGAGAAAAAAGGGTCGAAGTGTGGATAATTAAAGTCAAAAGAGCACATATAGAGAGCTTTTGGCAACGAGAGTTCAGCCTCTCCTACAATCTTTGAAGCTTCTTTTTCGTCTTCTACAGCACTTTCTCGTCATCGTGTAGTCCAAGGGACAAAGTGATCGACCGTAGATCAGACTCCTATAGCAATATTTCCCCAGAATCAAATTTTTGTACTTAACATCCTCGTATAGGATTAATTGTACTTCTTTTTCTTGTTTGTAAACCAAAGAAAGGGTTTCGTATAAACCTAGTTTCAATTTCTTTCGTTTATTATCAAACAGTGACATCGGTGGAGTCTGTGTCAATGAAGGCGCACCAGGAGGACGTATCTGCTCCAACGCTGCTAGACAATGGTTGTATAAATCTATGGTAGATAACAGCTATTTGTGGTATTAAACTAAAGAATGAAAGTGTATTTCAATGACAGGGTTTATACGAGACCCGTGCCCTTTGGTTTACAAACAAACTTGTACAATTTGATCCTATACGAGGATGCGGGAGTACAATTTATTTAATCTGGGAATAAATTGCTATAGGTGTCTGATCTGCGGTCGATCACTTTAGCCCTTGGACTACACGATGTTGAAGAAGTATCGTGGAAGACAGGATGCAGCTTCGGAGGTTGCGAAGGAGGGTGGATGCGCGATGCTGAAGGTCGTCGCTCCCTATTCCTTGCCTGAGCTCTGTATTCTTCTCTCTCTCTCTGTCTCTCCCTCTTGATCTCCGGTTCGGTGACCTTGTTCGATCTTCCAAATTGTCGACCCTGTTCCCCATTGATAGGGGTCTCTATTTATAGAGTTTTGGTGACAGTGACCACTCCATCGGTGTAACAACCGAGGAGTGGAAAGTACAGCACCCTTTTACACAACGGTTAAAGTAACCAATGCCTACGTATAGATGATCTTTTGAATGAGCGTGTGATGCGGGTCCAACTAAGGGGACACAACGCGTACAATTGCTACTAAGATCACGGCGTAAAAGCCACGTAGGTAGGTATCCATTGTGTAGAAGAGGTTGGCGTAGAAGCCAAATGTCTGTCACCTTGGCGTAGAAGCCAAATAGGCATAGAAGCCGAGTAGTCGTAGAGACTGAGGGGGCGTGGAAGCCGAGCAGGCATAGAAGCCGAACAGGCATAGAAGCCGAGTAGGCGTGGAAGCCGAGCAGGCATAGAAGTCGAACAGGCATAGAAGTCGAGTAGGCGTGGAAGCCGAGCAGTCGTAGAGACTGAGGGGGCACGAAAGCCGTAGGAGCACAGATCCTGAATGGGCGCAGAAGTCGCTGCGTACCGTGCCAGGGTGCTGATGTGGACGTCTTTAGCCGAAATTACGGCTTTTAGAGATCAAATCTTTGGCAGAGATTTGCCATCATCCTGTGCATTAAATGCGGAGACGTGCCTTGAGGGGAAACTGTCACCGCTCTGTGCATTTTGACGGAGGGACGTGCCTTGAGGGGACATTGTCACCGCCCTATGCGTTTTGACGGAGGGACGTGCCTTGAGGGGACACTGTCACCGCTCTGTGTGCTTTGGCGCCTTGAGGGGACACTGTCACCGCTCTGTGTGCTTTGGCGGAGAGACGTGCCTCGAGGGGACACTGTCACCGCTCTGTGTGCTTTGGCGGAGAGACGTGCCTCGAGCCCTGTACGAAGCGCAGCTTTTGACATGGCAGGCGGTTTGTCTTCTGCGTAGCGTAAAACAGCACATGTTTGCCTGTGTAAAACAAGGTAGCGTGTTCTCTTTGCACGCGAAAGGGCGGTTTATGCCGGTGGTTTTTTAGTAAGCGCCGGTTTGGTGATATTTTAACCAAATCCTCTGTATTAAATGCTGAGATCCGCCATCATACTATGGAGCGCGTCCTGAGGGGTCTGCCCCCGTTCCCAGCCGTCGTTTGGGTAGCTGTGCAGCACTTTTTGTCAGGTGTCAGAGGTCAGGTTTACTGCGTGACTGGACAGTTTCTTTTCGGGAATACGAAGCGTTCCTCGTACGCTTTAATGCTGCTTTGAGAGCGGCTGGGATTTACGCCATGGAGGCGATGAAGAACCCTGTTTTTACGCTGGAAGGCTCTGAAGGCCTCTGCCTACGCTGCTCTGTATCAAGACGCTGCATAGATCTTCTAAGCATTTTTTTCATGCTTCTACAAGACCCCCTTCAAAGCTTTTAAATTCCTCGGAATTTGAAATGCTTTGAATGAAGCATGAACGGCCCCTCGTAACTCGAAACGTTTCTGAATGGAGCATTGAAACGGTCGATGCTGACTTTATGGCGGATTTATTGGGGACCGCTGTGATCTCTTTTGCCTATAAAAGGCTGGGGGGTGAACCTGTCTTCACCACATTCCCATTGTCATGCAGAGATGTTCGCCGGAGTTCGTCGGATCGATCTGAGGAAGAAGGAGATCATGTTCTTCTAGCATGTAGGGAGCCATAAAAGACGGCATCTTCGAGCAAGTGTCCACTGCAACGATGGATCATGGAAGGACATCTTAGCCTCCCTTGCTCGGGATAATCAGCAACTTTGTATGGCGTTGCCCCAGGAGAGAGGAAGGGTCGTATTGGACCACACTGCTTGCAAGCGGTGTCTTCTCCTGTTGCCTCCGGTGACGAGAGGCAGACAGACCGGCTCGAGTGGCGGTGGTCTGTAGGAGGGCAGATTTGCCCTGCTTTCCTTCTTTTGGAGGATGGGTCATCTGCCTATTTTTGTATCCTCTTGCCACCGATCATCTTCTTGGAAGAAGAGGAAGACCATCACCAGTGCGAGACCGTGTTAGAGCGGCTTCTCGGTGTGGTCTTCGGACGATGACGGGGAAACTCTCTTGTCGACGGAGTTTCCCTCATATGTAGTCATGAAAATGAAAAGAAAACCCTTGTAGATTGGATTTCCCTCATATGTAATCATGATTTTGATTCTTAATAAAATCGTCTTTCTTCTCCATATGATCATCTTGCCATACGTTGCTTGTGAAGTCTGAATATGTGCAGCTTCGACACGTCTGAATTTTTACGCTGACTCTGATAGAAAGAGTATTAGGCCCTGTCCTTTATGCATAGCGGATAGTCCATAGAACGCTGCTGAGCACTTTGAACATTTAGAACTGTCCTATTGCTAGGACTGCGTAGAATTTCTGAACTGTTGCCTCTCTGATGAGCAGAATTTCATTTTGTTCAGAATTCGTCTTCAAGAATGATCTCTCGAAACTCCCTTGGAATAGGGTCGAGGTTTTTGGCTGTCAAACTGAGTTGCCACTTTGATAGACGAGATGTTCAGACGGAAATCTGGATGAACCTTCAGTTTTCTGGACCCGAGAGGAGTAATTTCTCAATGTTTGAACTCTGCATACTTCGGGTACTTGGGGATGCTTTGGGTCAAGAACGAGTATCTTCTGTGTGAACTCTTTGCACTTGACCGTCTTGGGGACTGTTTGGATATGCGGAAAATCGTGGAGCGGAAAATCATGCCCGTAGCCTCTTGAGCGTAAAACACCATCGAGCGTGAAATCGTAGACTTGTGGTTCCTGAGCGTGAAGTCGTAGGTTTGTTGCCTCTCGAGCATAGAATACTACCGAGCATAAAGGCATCCGGGCAAGAAAAACCATAGACTTGTAGCTGTCGAACGTAAAGCCGTTAGATTCATAGCTGTCGAGCGTAGAAAAGCTCCTTTAGCGTAGGACTGTAGATCTGTAGCCTATGAGCGTAGAACACCATCGAGCGTTAAATCGTAGACCTGTGGTTCCTGAGCGTGAAGTCGTAGGTTTGTTGCCTCTCGAGCATAGAATGCTACCGAGCACAAAGGCATCCGGGCAAGTAAACCATAGACTTGTAGCTGTCGAACGTAAAGCAGTTAGATTCGTAGCTGTCGAGCGTAGAAAAGCCCTTTTAGCGTAGAACTGTTTGATTTGTAGCTCCTGAAAAGAAAATTTCTTCGAGCGTGAGGCTTGCGGATCTGTTGCTGCTGAGCGTAAACTGAGCGCCACCGAGCGTGAGATCGTCGATTTGGTATCTGCTGAGCGTAAAGTCGTGGGTTTGTGGCCTCTCGAGCATAAAAGCTACCGAGCACAAAGGCATCCGGGCGTAAAACCATAGACTTGTGGCTTGCGAGCATAAAACCGTAGATCCGTTGCTGTCGAGCGTAGAAAGCTCATTTAGCGTAGAACCCGCTGAACCGTCTTGCACGAAAAACCTTTCGAATTCACTGACTGTCCGTCTTCCAAGGGTAGTAGGCTGACGTAGCATCCAATCATGATCAACTATCAATTGCGAGATTTGGTTAGGGTCTCGAGGGATTCGTCCGAGGATTCGAGGAGTCGACCTGGACTGTATATATATCCCCAATTTCTGGGAAGAAAAACTTTTTATCTGTCTTCTGCGAGAGAGAGCTTTTGACTGTTCAAGGTTTTCTTCGTTCTTTCTCCGAGCACTTCGAGTCTTCAAAAATGGTGTCGAAACAAACCCCCTCCGCTAAGGGAAAGAGCATAGGTTCTTCTTCTCATTCTTCTGTCCTGGCGAGGGAATCTCCGGTCGGGCAAGGTGAACTTCCCTCTGAGGGGAGCATCCCGCCGACGACTAGCGCTCCCGGCTTTAGAGGTAGAACTTTTTGGGATGACACAAACGACGAAAAATCCTTCGCACACGTTGAACGTGACTGCGCTAGGTCGTCTTCTATGCTGATAGCCTCTTTTGAGGAAGATGACGCACGGAGGCGTTTTCATCTTTTACGCCTACATTTCTAATGTGTCAGCGTAAAGACTCTATATTTTCGTAGCTCTGGGCGTAAATAGCTCGGGCCACCGAAAATCGGCGTATTTCGTAAAATTTGAATTTTACGTTTATGGAGGAGACTTCCGGCGTAAGGTGACCAAATTTGTACAATCTTGGCGTAAAGCACAGACTGTCGTTTCCTTGGTCCGTGTGTTTGTGCCAGACTTGTAATGACCTATCTTCTTTGCATTATCTTGCAGTTGATCTGGGTGAGTCCCCATTGGCTGAGGTGATGGGCTCCGCTGCGGGGATGTTGCACTCGAACTATCTGGAGGATCTGTCCCATGTGACATTTCCCATCTCTGGACCCCAGTATCCTGAGGGAAGGGAGCTCCTGATATCGGCCCAGGGTGAGCGAATGCTGTTGAGTATGATCAACGGCGAACCCTTGGTACGTGTAGATGGGGAGCGGTACATAAAGCCGGCTTTCCTCTTTGGGGACATGATTGATAAACAGTCCCAGACGAAGCCCAAAAGGGAGCCTTGGGTTTTCCCTGCCGGGGATTTGGTCTTGTACCTGCCGACGATGCCGGGGGATTATCCCATCTCGGCTTTCTCCCATGCGACGCATCCCAGGAAGATGTCTTGGAAGCTGACTCCTGATCTTCACGGGAAGCCGGGGAAGATCTTTTATCTGAATGGCGCTGACCAGGGTTCGTTTGTTAGTCGTCCTTCTGGCGCTGTTCCGAGGATTGTACCCGGGCAGTGTTCCAAGTGAAGATAGCTCGGTGATCCAGCCGGTCCAATTGCCGACCTTCTGCAACGACTTTATGGGTCGAGGTGGGGTATATCCCAAGGAGAATCCTCGGTGCAATGGGTGGATTGCCCCAACGAACTCCCGATGGAGATGCCTAGTTGACTGGGCCTTAAAGCACTTCCAGAGAGAGTTGGAGGGCATCGGACTATATGTCGCTGTGAGTGCGACGAGCGTCGGGCTGCCTCTGAACCCTAATTTGTTCCTGGCACTGATGGAGCGGTACATTCCGCTCACCGGGACCTTCGCCACTCCACTAGGGGAGTTGGGGTTGTCCCTTCATGAGATGGCAGTTGTCTCGAGACTGCTGATGGGGGATACCCCATATGAAGAGTACGTTCCCACCAACCGGGAGTTGGGAGATTTGGACCCTCGGGTGGCGGAAGTATATCAGGAGCTGATGTGTCAGTACTTCGTGTGCACCGCTTTTTATAACGAGCCTTCTGATTTGGCTCACACCACCAAGTGGATGTCTTACCTCTTCTTCCACCGAGCCAGGGCCGCCAGGTCGGAGAAAGCCTCGGGTGGTAAGAAAGAGCCCGTGAACTGCTTGGGCGTCCTCAGTGCCCAGGTTGTGGAGACTCTTATGGAGGAGGCTGAATCTCCGGATCAGATTCTTGTAGAGGGGGTAGGAAAGTACCCGGAAGGCACTAAGGCCTGTAGTTACTTGAGGCGTTGCCGCAGGCCTTTGTCTAAGGAGGCCCAGCTGGCTAGTTTCCTCTCCATATGGCTGCGTCAAGTAGTGGTGCCGGGCACCGCGTCCACGGACCGCATTTACCGCAACATCCTGTGGCCGGCAGTGCGCCTGGTGTTTGGGGCAAGTCTGGGCTTGCTTCCTGCCATGGTGTGCCGTATACAGGCTGGCCTGAGGGCCATGACAGATGGGTTGCTCGCTGATGAAGCTCGGCAGGAGAGCTTCCCTAGGGTGGAATTACCATACTTGTACTTGATGGGATGGTTAATTCTCCACAATTCTCGGGTTATGTCACCCGGTTCCGGTAGCAGCTCAGGGGGTATATTCCTATTGAATTACAGGGATTCCTCCTGGAATGTGAATACAGTTTTAGACTGTCGGCTGGTTTTGAACCTCAGCCATGGCTGGAAGATCCTTTGTACTCCCCCTCCTGTGCATCGCAACCAGTCAGGGCTGTGGCTCGAGGATTCAGGTCGAGGGAAGACCGTTCTTTCTCCGGAGGCGTTTAATTGGTTGCTCTGAATTAGACCTTCCCATCTGCTGTATAGGAGCGAAGACCATTGCTTCTTCGAGCCCTACCTGCCTAGTCGGTTCGCCAGGCAGTTCGGGTACGACTAGTTGCATGTGGGCAACGCCGTCACCAGCTTCAGGTCCAGGGGTGGACTCATTGATGGAGCTAGAGGGTGGCGATATTTTATAATGGGTTGTACGGGGGCAATTTTTATCATGTCGGTCGTTACAACCTCCACGGAGCTGCGCATCCTTCACTCCTACGCCCAATTTTATGTGGCGGTTAACACTTTCCACCGCGATTTCGACAGGCGTGGGAGCTTCAGGGTGCCTTCTGCCAAGCCTGGGGGAAGGGTCGAAGTCCCCTCGGTTTCTTCTGATGAGGGGGAGGAATCTGGTACTCCGGATGAGCCTCTGGTGTCGTTGCCGAGGTGTGTAGTGCCTCTGCCGGCGAGGGCCCTGGTAGTCTCTTCCGGGAAGCGACGGGCTTCTGCTCCGAAGGAAGCTTCCCTTCGTAAGAGGAGGAGGGAGACGGTTGCTCGTCCTCTCCGTATTTCTGGTGTTGAGGTTCCCGGGAATGAGCCTGCATCTCCCTGTATCAGGGATGATTCTTTGGCCGGAGGTTCCTCGCCTTTCAGAGGGGGACCTTCTATAGTTCTGGCTGGCGCCTACAGGATAGCCCAGCCCAACGGAGATCTGTTAATGGCTCCTATCAACGGCAAATTCCTGAAAAGGTACTATGCCTAATCTCTCCTGCTCAAAGAGGAAAATAGCAAAGACCTCGATTCTGACAAAACTACTTCCAAAAACACAAAATTACTTGGGTTACACTCTATCATGTCCGCATGACCTCTGAATAGATATGTCCCGCTAAGTAGTTTATCGAGAGTTTATCACGTCCATACTACCTCTGATATCACTCTCACCTAACCTGTCATTTACATTCCGAAATGATGGGTCCACAACAGTCAGAAAAGAGTCGCTATTATTCATTCCCGAAGAAGGCAGAATTACATAGGAAGGGGTACATCAAAATAGCAGAGTAATCAGGCCATGAATCTGCCGCTCCAGTGCAGCTATCCTCTCATTCCTAAGGGCCAAAGCATCGGCACGAGCCTGCTCCAGCCGTGCCTCCGGAGTATGCGTAAGGGTCAGATTAGCCCTTGCCCGAAGACAGCCCGTACGGCAGCTTCCGCACGATCCAGGTCCCGTCGCGCTTCGCTCAGTCGACCAGTCGCTACCTCCAAACCTGCCAACGACTGGGAAGCCCACTCCTCTGCCCGAGCAAGTTTTTCCCGCAGCTTGGAGACCCTCGCCGCATTCCCTTCATGCTCGGATCGACACTGCATCTCAACGGCAAGGGCTTCTTCCACAACAGCTCTTCTCCTATCCATCTCCAGCTTATGCGTCTGGATAGAGTTGTCTAGGCTTTCAAGCTTTGTAGCGAACCGCTCAGACATAAGGTCGTACCGAGCCTGGACATCAGCATCAAGGCTGCCCTCAGTCCGCTGCAAGTATTCGTTAATGGGTTGCTCTAAACCATTAACCACCGCCTCCAGAGCGTCAGCCACTCCAGGATTGTCAAGCCCCCTGACAACCTCAATCGAAAGCTGAGAAGTCTTCTTCAGGAGCTCGAAGTCAAGGTTCTTCGCCAACACCATCGGTATCATCGTTTTTAAGCCAGTGTAGACGAGGCTGGAATGCTGCTCGATCAACGCGACTAAACCCGACTGAGCGCCCGGAGTGGCCACAATTGCAGACGAGGTATACTTACCCGTTCAGGGTCGCTGCAGAAGTCACCATCCACACTTTGCGAGCTTCCCTAGCAGAGTCGCCATCTTGTTTGTGGTATTAAACGAAAGAATGAAAGTGTATTTCAATGACAGGGTTTATACGAGACCCGTGCCCTTTGGTTTACAAACAAACGTGTACAATTTGATCCTATAAGAGGATGCGGGAGTATAATTTATTTAATTTGGGTATAAATTGCTATAGGTGTCTGATCTGCGGTCGATCACTTTAGCCCTTGGACTACACGATGTTGAAGAAGTGCCGTGGAAGACAGGATGCAGCTTCGGAGGTTGCGAAGGAGGGTGGATGCGCGATGCTGAAGGTCGTCGCTCCCTATTTCTTGCCTGAGCTCTGTATTCTTCTCTCTCTCTCTGTCTCTCCCTCTTGATCTCCGGTTCGGAGACCTTGTTCGATCTTCCAAATTGTCGACCTTGTTCCCCATTGATAGGGATCTCTATTTATAGAGTTTTGGTGACAGTGACCACTCCATCGGTGTAACAACCGAGGAGTGGAAAGTACAGCACCCTTTTACACAAAGGTTAAAGTAACCAATGCCTACGTATAGATGATCTTTTGAATGAGCGTATGACGCGGGTCCAACTAAGGGGACACAACGTGTACAATTGCTACTAAGATCACGGCGTAAAAGCCACGTAGGTAGGTATCCATTGTGTAGAAGAGGTTGGCGTAGAAGCCAAATGTTTGTCACCTTGGCGTAGAAGCCAAATAGGCATAGAAGTCGAGTAGTCGTAGAGACTGAGGGGGCGTGGAAGCCGAGTAGGCATAGAAGCCGAACAGGCATAGAAGCCGAGTAGGCGTGGAAGCCGAGCAGGCATAGAAGCCGAACAGGCATAGAAGCCGAGTAGGCGTGGAAGCCGAGCAGTCGTAGAGACTGAGGGGGCACGGAAGTCGTAGGAGCACAGATCCTGAATGGGCGTAGAAGCCGCTGCGTACCGTGCCAGGGTGCTGATGTGGACGTCTTTAGCCGGAATTACGGCTTTTGGAGATCAAATCTTTGGCAGAGATTTGCCATCATCCTGTGCATTAAATGCAGAGACGTGCCTTGAGGGGAAACTGTCACCGCTCTGTGCATTTTGACGGAGGGACGTACCTTGAGGGGACACTGTCACCGCTTCTGTGCATTTTGACGGAGGGACGTGCCTTGAGGGGACACTGTCACCGCTCTGTGTGCTTTGGCGGAGAGACGTGCCTCGAGGGGACACTGTCACCGCTCTGTGTGCTTTGGCGGAGAGACGTGCCTCGAGCCCTGTACGAAGTGCAGCTTTTGACGTGGCAGGCGGTTTGTCTTCTGCGTAGCGTAAAATAGCCCATGTTTGCCTGTGTAAAACAAGGCAGCGTGTTCTCTTTGCACGCGAAAGGGCGGTTTATGCCGGTGGTTTTTTAGTAAGCGCCTGTTTGGTAATATTTTAACCAAATCCTCTGCATTAAATGCTGAGATCCGCCATCATACTATGGAGCGCGTCCTGAGGGGTCTGCCCCCGTTCCCAGCCGTCGTTTGGGTAGCTGTGCAGCACTTTTTATCAGGAGTCAGAGGTCAGGTTTACTGCGTGACTGGACAGTTTCTTTTCGGGAGTACGAAGCGTTCCTCGTACGCTTTAATGCTGCTTTGAGAGCGGCTGGGTTTTACGCCATGGAGGCGATGAAGAACCCTGTTTTTACGCTGGATGGCTCTGAAGGCCTCTGCCTACGCTGCTCTGTATCAAGACGCTGCATAGATCTTCCAAGCGTTTTTTTATGCTTCTACAAGACCCCCTTCAAAGCTTTTAAATTCCTCGGAATTTGAAACGCTTTGAATGAAGCATGAACGGCCCCTCGTAACTCGAAACATTTCTGAATGGAGCATTGAAACGGTCGATGCTGACTTTATGGCGGATTTATTGGGGACCGCTGTGATCTCTTTTGCCTATAAAAGGCTGGGGGGGTGAACCTGTCTTCACCACATTCCCATTGTCATGCAGAGATGATCGCCGAAGTTTGTCGGATCGATCTGAGGAAGAAGGAGATCATGTTCTTCCAGCATGTAGGGAGCCGTAAAAGACGGCGTCTTCGAGCAAGTGTCCACTGCAACGATGGATCATGGAAGGATATCTTAACCTCCCTTGCTCGGGATAATCAGCAACTTTGTATGGCGTTGCCCCAGGAGAGAGGAAGGGTCGTATTGGACCACACTGCTTGCAAGCGGTGTATCTTCCTCTGAGATCCCCGCGGACGAGATTAGACAAACTGTAATCTGTCGTCCTGATGGGGTTGGGTTTAAAGAAACCCCAATTGGATCGTCCATGGTGAATGAAGGATCTTCTTGTTCATTACTGTGGAAGTAAATGAACCGCCATGGAAGAAGAGGAAGACCTGCACTGGCACGAGAATCTGTCAGTACAGCTTCTGGGCGATCTTCGGACGACGAGGGGGGATCTCCTTTGTAGATAGAGTTTTCCTCAGATGTAATCATGAAAAATAGAGAAAAACCCTTGTTGATTGGATTTCCCTCATATGTAATCATGATTTTAATCTTTAATAAAATCGTCTTCTCCTCCATATGATCGTCTTGCGATACGTTGCTTGTGAAGTCTGAATATGTGCAGCTTTGACACGTCTGAACCTATACGCCGACTCTGTAGAAAGAGTATTAGGCCCTGTCCTTTATGCATAGCGGATAGTCCATAGAATGCTGCTGAGCACTTTGAATATTTAGAACTGTCCTGTTGCTAGGACTGCGTATAATTTCTGAACTGTTGCCTCTCTGATGAGCGGAATTTCGTTTTGTTCAGAATTCGTCTTCAAGAATGATCTCTCGAAACTCCCTTGGGATAGGGTTGAGGTTTTTGGCTGTCAAACTGAGTTGCCACTTTGATAAACGAGATGTTCAGACTGGAATCTGGATGAACCTCCAGTTTTCTGGACCCGAGAGGAGTAATTTCTCAATATTTGAACTCTGCATACTTTGGGTACTTGGGGATGCTTTGGGTCAAGAACGAGTATCTTCTGTGTGAACTCTTTGCACTTGACCGCCTTGGGGACTGTTTGGATATGCGGAAAGTCGTGGAGCGGGAAATAATGCCTGTAGCCTCTTGAGCATAAAACACCATCGAGCGTGAAATCGTAGACTTGTGGTTCCTGAGCGTTAAGTCGTAGGTTTGTTGTCTCTCGAGCATAGAATGCTACCGAGCACAAAGGCATCCGGGCAAAAAAAACCATAGACTTGTAGCTGTCGAACGTAAAGTCGTTAGATTCGTAGCTGTCTAGCGTAGAAAAGCTCCTTTAGCGTAGGACTGTAGATCTGTAGCCTGTGAGCGTAGAACACCATCGAGGGTAAAATCGTAGACCTGTGGTTCCTGAGCGTGAAGTCGTAGGTTTGTTGCCTCTCGAGCATAGAATGCTACCGAGCACAAAGGCATCCGGGCAAGAAAAACCATAGACTTGTAGCTGTCGAACGTAAAGCCGTTAGATTCGTAGCTGTCGAGCGTAGAAAAGCTCCTTTAGCGTAGAACTGTTTGATTTGTAGCTCCTGAAAAGAAAATTTCTTCGAGCGTGAGGTTTGCGGATCTGTTGCTGCTGAGCGTAAACTGAGCGCCACCGAGCGTGAGATCGTCGATTTGGTATCTGCTGAGCGTAAAGTCGTGGGTTTGTGGCCTCTCGAGCATAAAAGCTACCGAGCACAAAGGCATCCGGGCGTAAAACCATAGACTTGTAGCTTGTGAGCGTAAAACCGTAGATCCGTTGCTGTCGAGCGTAGAAAGCTCATTTAGCGTAGAACCCGCTGAACCGTCTTGCACGAAAAAACCTTTCGAATTCGCTGACTGTCCGTCTTCCAAGGGTAGTGGGCTGACGTAGCATCCAATCATAACCAACTATTAATTGCGAGATTTGGTTAGGGTCTCGAGGGGTTCGTCCGAGGATTCGAGGAGTCGACCCGAACTGTATATATATCCCCAATTTCTGGGAAGAAAAACTTTTTATCTGTCTTCTGCGAGAGAGAGCTTTCGACTGTTCGAGTTTTTCTTCGTTCTTTCTCCGAGCACTTCGAGTCTTCAAAAATGGCGTCGAAACAAACCCCCTCCGCTAAGGGAAAGAGCATAGGTTCTTCTTCTCATTCTTCTGTCCTGGCGAGGGAATCTCCGGTCGGGCAAGGTGAACTTCCCTCTGAGGGGAGCATCCCGCCGACGACTAGCGCTCCCGGCTTTAGAGGTAGAACTTTTTGGGATGACACAAACGATGAAAAATCCTTCGCACACGTTGAACGTGACTGCGCTAGGTCGTCTTCTATGCTGATAGCCTCTTTTGAGGAAGATGACGCACGGAGGCATTTTCATCTTTTACGCCCACATTTCTAATGTGTCAGCGTAAAGACTCCGTTTTTTCGTAGCTCTGGGCGTAAATAGCTCGGGCTACCAAAAATTGGCGTATTTAGTAAAATTTTGAATTTTACGTTTATGGAGGAGACTTCCGGCGTAAGGTGACCAAATTTGTACAATCTTGGCGTAAAGCACAGACTGTCGTTTCCTTGGTCCGTGTGTTTGTGCCAGACTTGTAATGACCTATCTTCTTTGCATTATCTTGCAGTTTATCTGGGTGAGTCCCCATTGGCTGAGGTGATGGGCTCCGCTGCGGGGATGCTGTACTCGAACTATCTGGAGGATCTATCCCATGTGGCATTTTTTATCTCTGGACCCCAGTATCCTGAGGGTAGAGAGCTCCTGATATCGGCCTAGGGTGAGCGAATGCTGTTGAGTATAATGATCAACGGCGAACCCTTGGTACATGTAGATGGGGAGCGGTACATAAAGCCGGCTTTCCTCTTTGGGGACATGATTGATAAACAGTTCCAGACGAAGCCCAAGAGGGAGCCTTGGGTTTTCCCTGCCGGGGATTTGGTCTTGTACCTGCCGACGATGCCGAGGGATTATCCCATCTCGGCTTTCTCTCATGCGACGCATCCCAGGAAGATGTCTTGGAATCTGACTCCTGATCTTCACGGGAAGCCGGGGAAGATATTTTATCTGAAAGGCGCTGACCAGGGGTTGTTTGTTAGTCGCCCTTCTGGCGTTGTAACGCTGTTCCGAGGACTGTACCCGATCAGTATTCCAAGTGAAGATAGCTCGGTGATCCAGCCGGTCCAATTGCCGACCTTCTGCAACAACTTCATGGGTCGAGGTGGGGTATATCCCAAGGAGAATCCTCGGTGCAATGGGTGGATTGCCCCAACGAACTCCCGATGGAGATGCCTAGTTGACTGGGCCTTAAAGCACTTCCAGAGAGAGTTGGAGGGCATCGGACTATATGCCGCTGTGAGTGCGACGAGCGTCGGGCTGCCTCCGAACCCTAATTTGTTCCTGGCACTGATGGAACGGTACATTCCGCTCACCGGGACCTTCGCCACTCCACTAGGGGAGTTGGGGTTGGCCCTTCATGATATGGCAGTTGTCTCGAGACTGCCGATGGAGGATACCCCATATGAAGAGTACGTTTCCACCAACCGGGAGTTGGGGGATTTGGACCCTCGGGTGGCGGAAGTATATCAGGAGCTGATGTGCCAGTACTTCGCGTGCACCGCTTTTTTATAACGAGCCTTCTGATTTGGCCCACACCACCAAGTGGATGTCTTACCTCTTCTTCCACCGAGCCAGGGCCGCCAGGTCGGAGAAAGCGTCGGGTGGTAAGAAAGAGCCCGTGAACTGCTTGGGCGTCCTCAGTGCCCAGGTTGTGGAGACTCTTATGGAGGAGGCTGAAGCTCCGGATCAGATTCTTGTGGAGGGGGTAGGAAAGTACCCGGAAGGCCCTAAGGCCTGTAGTTACTTGAGGCGTTGCCGCATGTCACTACCACATTCTGAAAACAGGGGTATTTTCGACTTTTTGCAATATTTAATATTATGTTATTTATAATTAATTAATTGCGTAATAGTATATTGATTTAAATAATTATTATGTGTTATGTGTAATTAAATATATAATTATATGCAGTGTTAATTATTTTATTTTAGCTAGCAGACTAGACCTAGAAGCCAGTAGACGAACCCCTATCCGAATTATAGAATTCTGGATTTTATTATTTTATTTAGAATTTAATATTTGGAGATTGTAATTAATTACTGTATTTTATTTAATATTTTGCGCATTGCCTTTGCTTCGATATTTGGAGCACTATCCAGACTTTTGTCTTCCAACAAATTTCACCATCTTGCCCTAGACATGCCCGCCTTCAATTCTGCTATTTTTGCAACTCATAATTATGCTCCCTGTGCATTGTTTCTGGCCGCACAAAAATCGTCGCGGACGTTATTTTTAATTTCCTATTTTTGTATCGTTGTGCGTTCCAATCGAAAATTGGAGGCCATCTTGACCTATTTTTCGTGCGGCCCAAATTAGGGTAATATTCTGTTCTGAGTCTTCTTCAATATTGGTATTGATGACTTGATCTGATTTTGACCCCAAGTACTCCTAATTAATTGTTGAACACAACTTGCATTTATTTCTATTTAATTTGAGGATACCATTTTATCTGATTTTAAAATCCCAAATTAATTCCAGTGCCCTGCAAATTCAGCCCATACCCATCTTACAGCGTCCCCTGACCCTACAAAACATCGGACCCCGAATCGCCCGCCCAATTTTCGTCATTTTATGTGTTGGTGCAATTTTCCGAATTTAAGGGGCTAAGTTGCAATTATTCAATTGTAGGTGCCAACACCTAATTATTTTTAAACCAATGAGGGAACCCACTATTTTTAATTAATCTCACCCTCATCCCCCATGAATAATTTCCTCATGTTCAATCTGGACCACTCAATTAATTGAGTGCATCCTCACCCTCCATCATAACACCCTCTCTCCTATATAATATCATGTCCCATCCTAAACCCTAATCCCTAGGCAACCTAGAAAACAACACCTCACAAGCCTCCAAAATTCCCCAAGCCCCCACATCCTCTCTCCTACGTTGGAACTTTTCCTTTCTACTTCTTTTCTTCTTCTTCTTCCTTTCTCCTTCTCTTTCCTCCCTTCTTCTTCTTCTTTTCTTTATTAGTTTGAATTTGAAGGAGAAGAAAGGGGGGGAACACTGTTCATCCCCCCCCGGCACTGTTCACCGGCGGCGCTCTGTGCAGCCCTGCCCACCCGACGGCCTGCTCTCCGGCGGTCAGCGCAACTTCAGCCCGGCGCTGCTGTGCGGTCCGGCGGCCTTCGGCGGACCCCCCTCACATCCTACGGTCCGGCGGATCTGTGTACAGCCACCCAGGCCGACCCCCTCAGTCCGGCGCCGGCGTCAACTTCTCCCCCTCTGCTGCTGCTCAACTCCATCTGCTCCCTGCGGCGGCCCGGTCAGCCACCCGAGCTCCTCTCAAACACCATTCCCCACCATCATCAACCCCACACCACCACCAACAGTGGCCCGGCGGCTTCCCCCTCCGGCCCGGCGGCCGGCGGCAACCCCTCTCTGTAAGTATTCCTCTTCACCCCTTCCTTCTCTTTATTTATATATATATATATATATATATATATATATATATATATATATATATATATATATATATATATATATATACATATATATATATGTATATACTTGAATATATATATATATGATATAAATATGTATTGTAGGTATTTAAATTCATGTAAATGTATAGTATTTATTTTATTAAAAATTAATTGTATGTATATAACTTGTAAAATATATTAGTGTATATATGTTTTATATATATATCTCTATATTTTAATACATATGTATTGCATATATATTCTAGTATAAATACGTATTAGATATGTACATGCATTCGTAGGTATATGGGTATAGTATTATTTTTATTAAATGTTTAATAGTATATAAAATATTGGTATACGTATAAATATATATTTCTTATATACTTAATATATTTTTAATAAAATGAGAATACATGTATATATGTATATATATTTTGTAAATGCATGTATTAATATATATGTATATGAATTAATGTATATATATAAATGTATAGTATATATAAAATATATATAGATATAATAGTTATTTAGTTTATGTTAATACATAAATATGTATTAGTATATAATGTAAAGTGTATAATTGGTATATGTGTATACATGTATTATATATATATATATATATTTAGCATATTTTCAATATAAAATTGACTGGTAATGTAGGTATTTTTAAAATATAAATATCTATATATTATTTATTTATTAATATTAATTGTATAAATATAGTATCATTTCTCTAATTGCACATAAAATACGTACTATTTTGGTATATGTACAAACATATAAATGTATGTATTCTGGAAAAGTATATAATTAAATTAATACTTTTGGTATAAATATGTGTATGTTAATGTATATGTATATATTTAATTAATGTATGTAAGTGTGGTATTAAATTTAACTAGTATAAATGCATATATTTTTAGGTGTATAATTATTTTGATATATATATATGTATACATATATTTTGTATAAGTATTTAATTTGATATGTATATTGTAAGTACATATGTTAACTTAGATATGTATATTATGTATCTAGCTATTAGGTGACCAGTATCATACCTAGAGAAGGCCCTGAATTCAGTATTTTAGACTGTGTTAGTGTAGCATCTGATGCAAATATGGTTTTGCTTGTGATGTGGTTCTAGGACTGCTACTTCACCCAGGGGATACTCTGGAACTGGACATCCATAAATACCAGCTAAGGACCCGAGGCAAGTACATTCTCTGATAATTTCCAATTCTTGATAATAGCTATAAGTTCAATGATCTTGAAATGTTACAACTGAATCTTTGACACTGTGCTACACGGACTAGTATAGCTTGGATCTGCAGTCATGAGATGTTACCTTGATTATCGTATTGACATTATACACGACATTTACATTGACATTGACATTTACATTGACATTGACATTTACATTAGACATTGATATTAGACAATGTTGTGTATTCGTGACGTGTCATGATTGGATCCACAGTACTAGTTGGGGGCGGGGAAATTGCTAGTGAGAAATGTGATCAAATACCTATCGTACAAGTTTATATTATTGGTGTTAATCATACCCCACGTATGATTAGCCAGACTGTAGCAATTGTACATGTCCCAAGCTGATCACATTTTGAAACTACTATTTCAAACACCTAGAATAGATTACAGTTCCCTATTTTAAATCATATACTACATCACCGTATATGATACTGTCCCTTGTTCTTTTATTTCCATACATGCACTGACTATATCATAATTGCCTATTACCTGTCTCTTTACATTGCCTGTCTCTCTTAAAATTGCCATTGCATTTATTTTACTGTCTTCTCAGTAGCTAGCATAACATGTTTTATTGTATTATAGACATTATCAATTAATGGAACTGTTATTTGAGATTGTGCTTTGCTCCTTCCTGACTGGAAACATTTTTCCAGACTATGCCTTAGAGGACCGCTGTCCGACATTTTATGGACTATGGTGAGTAGCTGCAGACTTGGTAGTTAGCTGTGATTCTGGAAGGTCTAGACGGAATTATTATTTCTTGTTAGTTCTTAAGTAGACTATTTGGTACCGGATTTGTCTCCGGCATTTTGATGATTCTTGGATATTATTAAGTTAAGTTATTTCTTGTGGACTTGTGTTGTGTTTAATTTTAGTTTATTATTCAAAATCTTATCGTGCTGTAATCCTGTGATTGAGTATATGTTCATCTAATTGTGTCATCCGTGCCTCCTAATGGAGATTGGATATTTGCGTGACATTAGTTAGATAGTATCAATACCTAGACAGCGTTCTACCGCCGATGCTGCGGCTTAGGCTGGACGTACCCACGCACTCGTGCCCCTAAACCGGGTGCGGGTCGTGACACGTTTTTAGTGGTGGCCCATGCAGGTCAGACTTCGCGAGTTGTGCGATGTCGTAGTAGTGTGGCATCTTTGTTATACTACTGCGTGCCTGCGATAGGATCTAGGACATAGGATACTAGGATGAGAGAGGATACTCAATCACAAATTCTTAAGAGATTCCTGGGACGACCCCTTGAGAATCTTGTTATAATTTCCAATTTAAATCCTTCCTCCTTGTTTTCGTCCGTCCTCACTTATTGATATTGAGTTCAATTCTTGATTGACCAGTTGTTAACTTTAGTTCTTGGTATCGTTGTGGAGTTTTGATTTCATATCGAGGTGAATTTTACAGGCTAAAATTTACGGTATCATCTGATAACGTATATTGATGAGGACAGTGAGAAAGGTAAAACGTCACTTTGATTATGGAACCTAGAATTTATCGCAGCCATATTAGCTGTCGTGACGAGAACGTAGGAACCTAACTTGGATGAACATACTTTAGTTATGAGATTTAGAGTTTCTCGCAGCCATACCGGTTGGCGTGGCGAGGATTCTAGATGACATGATTATAGAGTTGCATACCTTAGTTACGGAACCTGTCGTTATCGTCTCTATGCTTACTGGCGTGGCGAGGAATTCTGTGTGTCATGATTTCTGGCAGACGTGTATGATTATCAGGTTGTATCTTAAATTGGTCCTTAAAATATCATCTCAAGACTTATCCATTTTGTTATTCCAGGACTTTGTTCCATCGCTTCTTTTCTTTACTAGCAGTAAGGATACCTTCCGTCCTTGATCCAATTCCTTTTGAGCTTATTCCTTGTTAGTATGATAATTAGTGACTTGCAATTTTGGTTGTGTCTTGTATTAGTTGATTGAGTGTTGCCTGTGAGATTGTAAGTGTTTCCTAGTTGGACATATGAGCATTAGGCATTAATCTAGAGATACCCATAGCATAGTACCTTGTAGCAATAGTTCTATGATAGGTGTTATTATAATTAGTATTGGTATTATAGAAAGTGCAAGTGATCGTGATTTGTAATAAGTTTGACGAGTTAATCTAAGGATGAAGCTAGCGTTACCATACCAATAGTGCTAGTGATTCTACATCAAATATTTGTTGAGCAAGGTGCAAATGACAGTAAGTACTTCGTGTGATGACAAACAGATTGGGGTATTAAGTAATATAGATAGAAAATCATTGAAGAAAATATGTGAGATGATAATTTGGATTATTGGAAATGATAGTGCAATTATTTCGGACCGTACAATTTTCGTACACAGTTGAGGTTGTAAATAATTAGTGTATTAGTGTGCACCTTGAGTATTAGAGACTGTGAGTAGTATATGTATACTTGTGGATTAAATTTATAATTGGTAGAGTGGAAAAAAAAATTTCAATTTTTTTTAAAGAATTTTGAGGAGATGAGACTTTATGTTATTAAATTTTGAGTATTCGAATTCAATTCAATAAACATAGTCAAGGCTATAAGGATTTTAAAGGTGATTAAATTTTTGATATTGAGTATCTGATTTTGAGGAGTGTATGCAATTATTTTTAAGTTGATCGAGAAGTTAAACCTTGACGATTATTTCGAGGATTAACCTTATGGTAGATAAGAGATGAATATTAATATATGAGTAGATGATATACATGTGTAAGGATCTGATGATTTGAGTATGATTGAGATCTCACTGCCAACCGACTCGGGTGTCAATCTAGGGTTGTATTAGAGAGATCAGTACTTAGTATAGTGTGTCACAATTGATATGCACTTGGGTGATAAGAATAACTAGTGTCAACTATTGCAGTAGGTAAGGAAACTAGCAGTGAGTATGCTTGTAGTAAAGTGTGGTACATAAAGAGATAGAGGTATCAAACCTTCCATGCATCATTTGACCTATGATTATATTAGAAGATACTGCAAGTAATATGTTAGCAGGTTCTTTCCTTTCTTTCCTCATGTTCTTCTCTTCTGATTGATTGATACCTTAGTACCGTAGCTTGTATGCATGATTTCTTGTTATAATGTAGTTAGTAGTACCCCTGATACAGAGACTGCAATACCCTGACAAAAGACACCATGATCATACATATTTCCTTTAGGTTGCATGTTGTATGGGTGTAGGTAGAATCCTCTTAGACTTTGATTGTTGAGGATTTAACTGTAGTAAAGATTAACGAAGAGGTTATGACTTGACAAAGAGAGACAAGGTGCCTAAAATTTCGAGGAAAAATATTAAATTAAATAAAGATTTGGGAATTTAATATGGCGTAATTGAAGTTTTGTTAAATCATTGATTTTTAGAAAATTATGAAATGATTGAATTTATCATTGAATTTGAGGAATTTAAGAAGGCCATCGATATAATTCTTGGACTGTAAGTTGTGAACTTATATTTTGAATATTGTATTGGAGGTTCCATAAGTATTACATCGTTGCATATTATGGAAAAAAAAAAAAAAATCGAGGGATAAAGAACACAAATGGATTAGTGTTAAATTCAAATTTGGGACGAGATTCAATTTTTGAAATATGCATTGATTAGAGTTCAATTAGAGGATTGAATGTTAAATTCTTGTATTTCGTTATTAACTTAAAATTTTGGAGGATATTGTGATAAGAATGGGATTTGATTTATTTTGAAGATTTTTTTTAGGGATATGCTATTTATAGAATTTTTGAAAGAATTTATTGTGAAATAACAATATGGAGTGGTTCATGATTATATGATTTGAGGAATTTAATTTTGATGGTAGTAAATACATAAATAAAACAATCGAGGATTTAAAAAATTGAGGATAATTATTGATTTAAACAAATGGTTAAGAAATTAACATGGCATAATTGGTGGTTTATTAATTCCAGGAAAGATTTTGACATGTTTAAAATTGGTTATTAATTTAGAAATTTTGGGAGATTTAACAATGTATTTATTTAATTACAAGTTATGAATTTTAGAACTTTATATTTGAATGTGACAATTGGAGAATCCTTAAATATCATATTGTTGAGTTTTTGAGGAGTGGATATTAAATTCTGAGTATCGAATTAGTAGCTAAAAACTTTCAGGAAATTTTGATAAAAAATGGACTTTGATTCTATGTCGAGGATTTTTACAGGAATACAAATAATTTCATATTTTTGAAATTTTGAAAAGACCTTGTGGATTATTCGTGGCTGATGAATTTAATTGAGGGAATAATAGTGTGTATGATTTAAACACTAGTATGAGGATTTTAATTTCGAGGACGAAATTCTTTTAAGGTGGGTAGACTTGTCACTACCACATTCTGAAAACAGGGGTATTTTCGACTTTTTGCAATATTTAATATTATGTTATTTATAATTAATTAATTGCGTAATAGTATATTGATTTAAATAATTATTATGTGTGATGTGTAATTAAATATATAATTATATGCAGTGTTAATTATTTTATTTTAGCTAGCAGACTAGACCTAGAAGCCAGTAGACGAACCCCTATCCGAATTATAGAATTCTGGATTTTATTATTTTATTTAGAATTTAATATTTGGAGATTGTAATTAATTACTGTATTTTATTTAATATTTTGCGCATTGCCTTTGCTTCGATATTTGGAGCACTATCCAGACTTTTGTCTTCCAACAAATTTCACCATCTTGCCCTAGACATGTCCGCCTTCAATTCTGCTATTTTTGCAACTCATAATTATGCTCCCTGTGCATTGTTTCTGGCCGCACAAAAATCGTCGCGGACGTTATTTTTAATTTCCTATTTTTGTATCGTTGTGCGTTCCAATCGAAAATTGGAGGCCATCTTGACCTATTTTTCGTGCGGCCCAAATTAGGGTAATATTCTGTTCTGAGTCTTCTTCAATATTGGTATTGATGACTTGATCTGATTTTGACCCCAAGTACTCCTAATTAATTGTTGAACACAACTTGCATTTATTTCTATTTAATTTGAGGATACCATTTTATCTGATTTTAAAATCCCAAATTAATTCCAGTGCCCTGCAAATTCAGCCCATACCCATCTTACAGCGTCCCCTGACCCTACAAAACATCGGACCCCGAATCGCCCGCCCAATTTTCGTCATTTTATGTGTTGGTGCAATTTTCCGAATTTAAGGGGCTAAGTTGCAATTATTCAATTGTAGGTGCCAACACCTAATTATTTTTAAACCAATGAGGGAACCCACTATTTTTAATTAATCTCACCCTCATCCCCCATGAATAATTTTCTCATGTTCAATCTGGACCACTCAATTAATTGAGTGCATCCTCACCCTCCATCATAACACCCTCTCTCCTATATAATATCATGTCCCATCCTAAACCCTAATCCCTAGGCAACCTAGAAAACACCACCTCACAAGCCTCCAAAATTCCCCAAGCCCCCACATCCTCTCTCCTACGTTGGAACTTTTCCTCCCTTCTTCTTCTTCTTTTCTTTATTAGTTTGAATTTGAAGGAGAAGAAAGGGGGGGAACACTGTTCATCCCCCCCGGCACTGTTCACCGGCGGCGCTCTGTGCAGCCCTGCCCACCCGACGGCCTGCTCTCCGGCGGTCAGCGCAACTTCAGCCCGGCGCTGCTGTGCGGTCCGGCGGCCTTCGGCGGACCCCCCTCACATCCTACGGTCCGGCGGCTCTGTGTACAGCCACCCAGGCCGACCCCCTCAGTCCGGCGCCGGCGTCAACTGCTCCCCCTCTGCTGCTGCTCAACTCCATCTGCTCCCTGCGGCGGCCCGGTCAGCCACCCGAGCTCCTCTCAAACACCATTCCCCACCATCATCAACCCCACACCACCACCAACAGCGGCCCGGCGGCTTCCCCCTCCGGCCCGGCGGCCGGCGGCAACCCCTCTCTGTAAGTATTCCTCTTCACCCCTTCCTTCTCTTTATTTATATATATATATATATATATATATATATATATATATATATATATATATATATATATATATATATACATATACATATATATATATGTGTATACTTGAATATATATATATATGATATAAATATGTATTGTAGGTATTTAAATTCATGTAAATGTATAGTATTTATTTTATTAAAAATTAATTGTATGTATATAACTTGTAAAATATATTAGTGTATATATGTTTTATATATATATCTCTATATTTTAATACATATGTATTGCATATATATTCTAGTATAAATACGTATTAGATATGTACATGCATTCGTAGGTATATGGGTATAGTATTATTTTTATTAAATGTTTAATAGTATATAAAATATTGGTATACGTATAAATATATATTTCTTATATACTTAATATATTTTTAATAAAATGAGAATACATGTATATATGTATATATATTTTGTAAATGCATGTATTAATATATATGTATATGAATTAATGTATATATATAAATGTATAGTATATATAAAATATATATAGATATAATAGTTATTTAGTTTATGTTAATACATAAATATGTATTAGTATATAATGTAAAGTGTATAATTGGTATATGTGTATACATGTATTATATATATATATATATTTAGCATATTTTCAATATAAAATTGACTGGTAATGTATGTATTTTTAAAATATGAATATCTATATATTATTTATTTATTAATATTAATTGTATAAATATAGTATCATTTCTCTAATTGCACATAAAATACGTACTATTTTGGTATATGTACAAACATATAAATGTATGTATTCTGGAAAAGTATATAATTAAATTAATACTTTTGGTATAAATATGTGTATGTTAATGTATATGTATATATTTAATTAATGTATGTAAGTGTGGTATTAAATTTAACTAGTATAAATGCATATATTTTTAGGTGTATAATTATTTTGATATATATATATGTATACATATATTTTGTATAAGTATTTAATTTGATATGTATATTGTAAGTACATATGTTAACTTAGATATGTATATTATGTATCTAGCTATTAGGTGACCAGTATCATACCTAGAGAAGGCCCTGAATTCAGTATTTTAGACTGTGTTAGTGTAGCATCTGATGCAACGCCGTCACCAGCTTCAGGTCCAGGGGTGGACTCATTGATGGAGCTAGAGGGTGGCAATATTTTATCATGGGTTGTACGGGGGCAATTTTTATCGTGCCGGTCGTTATAACCTCCACGGAGCTGCGCATCCTTCACTCCTACGCCCGGTTTTATGTGGTGGTTAACACTTTCCACCGCGATTTCGATAGGCGTGGGAGCTTCAGGGTGCCTTCTGCCAAGCCTGGGGGAAGGGTCGAAGTCCCCTCGGTTTCTTCTGATGAGGGGGAGGAATCTGGTACTCCGGATGAGCCTCTGGTGTCGTTGCCGAGGTGTGTAGTGCCTCTGCCGGCGAGGGCCCTGGTAGTCTCTTCCGGGAAGCGACGGGCTTCTGCTCCGAAGGAAGCTTTCCTTCGTAAGAGGAGGAGGGAGACGGTTGCTCGTCCTCTCCGTATTCCTGGTGTTGAGGTTCTCGGGAATGAGCCTGCATCTCCCTGTATCAGGGATGATTCTTTGGCCGGAGGTTCCTCGCCTTTCAGAGGGGGACCATCTATAGTTCTGGCTGGCGGCGCCGGAGAGTCTTTTCTAGAGGCTGCTGTTGCTGCGGCTGCTCCAAGCAGCGGAGCGGGATTGCCTGCGTGGCCCCAACAGATGGGAGAATCTTCCCTGAGGTTAGTAGCGGGCGGAGTTACTCCTGTGTTAGTGAGCGCGCCTAGCGAGACTCCGGTTGATGAACCTCGACCGCGTCTCGGGGAAGGCTTGACCGAACTCTTGGCGATGTCGGTCGTCCCACCTCCTTCTCCAGGTATGACAGTTCGTATTGCGTCATTAAGGCGTGGCTTAGCTACATCTGCTGCAGATGCGTCTTATATGCCATTGGTTCCGGGTAAATGTCGTTTCGATGTCTCCTCCTAGGAGGATTACCACTGTGTTTGACATTTTGCTTTCTTGTCCTCTTTTCAGGGGATGACGTCCACAGGGAGCATGGCGTTGAAGCGCCTTTCGGCTTTGTTCTGGCTCCTGGCGGGGACGTGTAGGCGCCAGATTTTGAGGCAGGAGTGTCTTCGGGGGCTAGCTCGCCCGGGGAGGTTTCGTCGTCTCAAGGGGAGGACGAACCTGTCATCGTGACCTCGCCTGTTGCGAGTATGCCGATGACTTTGATTGTCGCCATCGCACCTTCTTCGGGCGTGCCACCTGTTGAGGCGGCGGTGGCTACCTCGTCTGCAATTATGGCCGCTCCGGGCGCTCAGTCGGGTTTAGTCACGTTGATAGAGCAGCATTCCAGCCTCGTCTACACTGGCTTAAAAATGATGATACCGATGGTGTTTGCGAAGAACCTTGACTTCGAGCTCCTGAGAAGACTTCTCAGCTTTCGATCGAGGTTGTTAGGGGGCTTGGCAATCCTGGAGTGGCTGACGCTCTGGAGGCGGTGGTTAATGGTTTAGAGCAACCCATTAACGAATACTTGCAGCGGACTGAGGGCAGCCTTGATGCTGATGTCCAGGCTCAGTACGACCTCATGTCTGAGCGGTTCGCTATAAAGCTTGAAAGCCTAGACAACTCTATCCAGACGCATAAGCTGGAGATGGATAGGAGAAGAGCTGTTGTGGAAGGAGCCCTTGCCGTTGAGATGCAGTATCGATCCGAGCATGAAGGAAATACGGAGAGGGTCTCCAAGCTGCGGGAAAAACTTGCTCGGGCAGAGGAGTGGGCTTCCCAGTCGTTGGCAGGTTTGGAGGTAGCGACTGGTCGACTGAGCGAAGCACGACGGGACCTGGATCGTGCGAAAGCTGCCCGTACGGGCTATCTTCGGGCAAGGGCTAATCTGACCCTTACGTATACTCCGAAGGCACGGCTGGAGCAGGCTCGCGCCGATGCTTTGGCCCTTAGGAATGAGAGGATAGCTGCACTGGAGCGGCAGATTCATGGCCTGATTACTCCGCCATCTTGATGTACCCCTTCCTATGTAATTCTGCCTTCTTCGGGAATGAATAATAGCGACTCTTTTCTGACTGTTGTGGACCCATCATTTCGGAATGTAAATAACAGGTTAGGTGAGAGTGATATCAGAGGTAGTATGGACGTGATAAACTCTCGATAAACTTCTTAGCGGGACATATCTATTCAGAGGTCATGCGGACATGATAGAGTGTAACCCAACTAATTATGTTTTTTGGAAGTAGTTTTGTCAGAATCGAGGTCTTTGCTATTTTCCTCTTTGAGCAGGAGAGATTAGGCATAGTACCTTTTCAGGAATTTGCCGTTGATAGGAGCCATTAACATATCTCCGTTGGGCTGGGCTATCCTGTAGGCGCCGTTTGAGAACGTTGTCTCGATCACATAAGGGCCTTCCCATTTGGGCTGGAATTTGCCTTTACTTCTGTGAGTTAGAATCATCAGCCTTCTCACGGCTTGAACTAGCTCGCCGACTTTGAACACTCTTTCCTTTACTTTATGATTAAAAGCTTTGGAAATGCGTGCTTGGTAGAGCGCGATGCGCTGCTGAGCTTGGAGGCGTTTCTCGTCTAATCCTTCCAGCTCTTAGAGCCTCAACAGGTCATTCTTTTCTCGAGTCAGCTCACTAGTCACGGCTATTTGGAGCGACGGGATCTGGATTTCGATAGGTAGGACCGCCTCGCTTCCGTAGACTAGTGAAAAGGGGGTACAACCTGTTGGTGTTCGTACTATTATGCGGTATGCCCAGAGACATTTGCCCAGCTTCTCGTTCCAGTCTCTTTTGTTTGAAGAAATGAACTTCTTCAGGAGCTTGATAATGGTTTTGTTGAAGGCTTCCGCCAAACCATTAGCAGCTGGATAATATGCCGTAGAGGCAATGTTGTGTATCCGGTTATTATCGCAAAACCGATGAAATGCTTGGCTGATGAACTGAGGTCCATTGTCGTAGATTATCCTTCGGGGAATCCCAAAGCGATAAATGACATGGTGCTTGATGAAGCTGATTACGTCAGACGCCTTTACTTCAGCCAGAGGGATTGCTTCGGCCCATTTGGAAAAGTAATCTGTGATGGCCAGTATGAACCGGTGGCCTCTGGAGGAAGACGGGTGAATAGGCCCAACGATATCCATACCCCAGGCTTCAAAGGGCCAGGATGCAATCGTAGGATGTAGATATTCAGACGGTTGATGTATGAAGTCTGCATGGACCTGGCAGGCCCTGCATCATTTTGCATAGCTGATCGCGTCTGTGATTATAGTGGGCCAGTAATAGCCCATTCTCCTGATGCGGTCCTGCAGCTTAGGACCGGGCTGATGCGCTCCGCATACGCCGTCGTGAGCTTCACGGATAATCTGCTGTGCCTCGGCGCCAGCGAGACATCTTAACAGCAGTCCGTCGTAGGTCCGGCGATACAGGTATTGTGAAGATGCATCGAAGTAGAAGCGTAATGATCATCTCTTGACGGATACTGCTTCTTTGGGGTCCTCTGGCAAGATTCCATATGCCACGAAATCTATGAAGGGACTCGTCCAATCTCTTGTAGGAGGATCGGTGTTTACAGCGTAGCTGCGTTCTAGGTGACAGTTGTTCTTCACACAGAATAAATCTCTGTTAAGAAGGATTACCGAATCCTGTCTTCTTATAGGGGTGGCTAAGTCCGCAGCTAGGCTGGCCAGGGCATCAGCTTCCAGATTCTGAGATCGAGGTACATGCTCTAGGAAGAACCCTTTGAACGTCATGGCTATCTCGACCGTTGCTTGGTGATAGGGGATGAGGTCTAGATTCCGGACTTCGTATATCCCCCTGACTTGGTTGACGATGAGCAGAGAATCGCCGAAAGCTTCCAGGGATTCCACCCCCAGCTCTTTAGTGACTTAGAGCCTGATTAGCAGGGCATTGTATTCTGCCACATTGTTGGAGCAGGGCTCGCTAAGAGAATATTCTCGGTAGATGACGAGCTGATCTGGAGTAACTAGGACGACTCCTACTCCTGAAATGACGTTTCCTTTAGGACCGACTCTGGAGGCGCCATCGAAGAATAGTTGCCATACGTCACTTTCTCTTGCAAAATTACATTCCGCAACTTCATCGGGGATGTCTTCGTATAGTTTGGAGGTCTCCGGGATTGGATGAGCTGCTAGGAAGTCGGCCAGTGCTTGGCCTTTGATGGACTTCTGTGGGACGTAGACCATGTCATATGGCGTCAGTAGCATTGCCCAAGTTGCGAGTCGGGAGTTAAGGGCACTTGGCTTACTCATCAGCACCCGGAGAGGGTTGATCCTGGAGATGATATGAATAGTCTGGCCGACGACGTAGTATCGCGTCTTCTGGACAGCGAACATCAGAGCCAAGCATTCCTTCTCCATTGGGTTGTACCGGTGTTTGGCCCCGACCTTCATCCTGCTGAGGTAGTAGATAGCCTGTTCATGACCCGCATCGTTCTTCTGTGCAAGGAGAGCTCCTAGCGAATGATCCATTGCCCGAACGTACAGCAAGAAGGGTTTTCCCATGACGGGAGGCACCAGAACTGGTGGACTGGTTAGGTAGCGCTTGATATCCCCAAACGCTTGCTGGCAGGTTTCGTCCCATATGAAGGACACACCTTTCTTCATGAGGTGAGAGAAGGGCTGACATCTCCCCGAGAGGTTGGATATGAATCGCCGGATGTAAGCCAGACGTCCTTGGAACCCCCTGAGTTCCCTTAGATTACGGGGTGGTCGCATTGCTATGATCGCCTGGACTTTGTCATGGTCTACTTCGATGCCTCTGGCGGTAATGACAAATCCCAGAAATTTGCCGCTGGATACCCCCAGAAAGGACTTTGTAGGGTTCATCTTGAGTTGATGCTGGCGCATTAACTCGAATACCGCCCTCAGGTCTCGAACGTGATCACCTTTGAGGCGGCTTTTGATAGCTATGTCGTCTACGTAACATTCCACTGTCTTGCGTAACTGCTCACGGAATATGTTACTCATAGCTCGTTGGTATGTAGCCCCGACGTTCTTTAATCCGAAGGGCATGACCGTATAGCAATATACCCCCAGTGGTGTCCAGAAGGCAGTGTGCTTTTCGTCTTTCGGATACATCTTGATCTGATTGTATCCCGAGAACCCGTCCATAAAAGACATACGCTCGAAGCCGCAGGTGTTGTCGATCATGATATCCGTGATGGGAAGGGGGAATTCATCTTTGGGGCAGACCGCATTCAGATCTCGGTAGTCGATGCAGATACGTACCTTCCTATTTTTCTTCATGACTGGGACAACGTTGGCGACCCAGTCGGGATGTTGTTCTTCCCGGATGAAACCGCAGGTTATCAACTTCTTGACTTCGTCCTCGATGGCGTCCATCATATCCGGGCGAAACCGACGTTGGTGTTGTTTCACTGGCTTTGAATCGGTCGAAATATTGAGCTTATGAGTAGCTACCTTCGGGTCTAGGCCTGGCATGTCCTCATAACCCCATGCAAAGACGTCGACATATTCCTTTATCAGCTGTATGATCTCTTCCTTTTCGACTGGGGGAAGATTGTTACTGACAAATATTGGCTTTGGTGAGAGCTCACCCCCAACATTGACTTGGATAACTTCGTCCTTGGTGGGAGGTTCTCTCTGCTCGAAGCGGAATTCCCACTGTGTATCCATTTGTTGAGCCCAGGGGTCGTTCTCGAACGTCTTCGTATCCTGTTCTTCGATTTCTGAGGGGCTTGTCATCACCATATTCACTGATAGTGTTAGTTTGAGAACATCAGGTGAGTCGGAGGACGACGAGCTGCTCTGGGAAGGTGGAAAGGGGTCCTCATCTGGCTTGGAAGTTGTGAGGGAGGTGGCATACCCCAAACCGAGATGAGTCTGTCGATAGCGGGGGTCACCGTGCGGCGGCGTCCGTCTGCCTCTTCCGTAGTTGAGGCCTGGCTTCCGCTTCAAGTCGTAGCCCATGTTTTGCATGATCCTTTGCGCTTGCGGGCTGTATTGGCGAACCTGCACTTTCCCGGTATCATCATCGAAAGGATCTTCCTGGACAGTCGGTTGATTCTGCATGCGACCAAAGATTATTGAACGCTGACTGCTGCAGGTAGGCGGGACAATGAAGATAGAATCCTCATGTGGCCCATATGCTGTGACGACGTCGGATGGTGACGTTACTTCCGGTTCTAAGAACTTTTGAGCCATTGGTTCTACCTCGTCATATGGAGTGGGTTCATGTTTCGGAATCTGAGTACCGACGTACCAAAAAAGAGGATGTTTATTATCATCTGGAACTCCGTTCCTGGTGGCATTTACATCAGTCGGCTGCTGGTTGCGCCGAAGGTTGATGACCATGGGTGGAGGCTTCCGGTTCAAAGTGATTACTAGAGGATCACCCCCTTCTTCTGACTTGGTCTTTCTCAAGTGGACAGCCGTAGGTTCTATGGCTTTTGGACGAGTGGTTCATCCTTTCACTCTGATTGACAGTGGTAGTGTGGCAGAGGGCTCTTCGGGCTCCCAGTGGGATTCCTTTTTCGCCACTCCTGGCACTTCTTCCGTGTGGTCATGGGAATACAATACGGCATCGGAATAGTAGGATTCTACTCCTTTAAACGGGTTTAGGTCAGCCACCTCCGTTTGTACGGTTCCTTGTGTGTCTATATATTTAAGGCATTGATGTCGGGTTGAAGGAACGATGTTGTGGTCGTGGATCAATGGTCTTCCCAGCAAAATGTTGTAGGATACCTCTGAATCGATGACGTAACATGTGGCCACTGATCTAAGGTTGCCGATCTGGACTCTCAAGCGAATCTTCCCTAATGGTTTACTCCTTCCGGCGTTGAAACCCACGATTGTAGTGGTAGTGTAAGCCAGCTCGCTGGTAGGAATTCTCAGTGGCCCGAGCAGACTGCGAGGGATGATGCTGATCGACGATCCAGGATCTATGTGAATCCGGTTGACCTCCATGGAACCGACGTACCCGGTGTAATAGAGGGGCCTGTCATGTCTATTATGTTTTAATAGCATGTCGTCTTGAGTGAAAGTGATATTCGGGACCACCTCCATCACGCTGTGGCATTGAGGACATGCCACTGGTTCCTCGTCGGGGTACTTGAGCTGGGTCAAGTATACTTCCGCCTGTATTAGTGCTTCACTCAGGGCTAGACGAGTGTCGGGGGAGAGCCTGAGTAGCTCGAAGATGGACAACCTGGCTGGCGTATTGGCCAGTTGGGCCAGGATGTCAAATTTGTACGGCTTCTCTAAACCTTTGCTCGGAATGTTTTTCACAGGTTTGTCGAAGCGTACTTCTTTCTGTTTTGCCTTTTCCGCCGGAGTAGGTTTCGCAGAGCTGATGCCTGGCACGACGAGATCTTGCTCTGACGGTTTGGTAGCTGGAGCGTCAACCGACGCACCTTCCTGATTTGCTCCGTCATTTGTCGAGGTAGGCCCTCCCTGAACGGGTTGCGACAAGTACCTCGTCTCCGTCTGATGTAGAAGAAGTTGTGACCATGTAGCATGATCTGTATTTGGGTTGCGACAAGATGACGACTTCTGCAGCGACCTATACTTACCCTTCGACGACGCCCAGAGAAATGGGAGCTTACGCCATCGAAGACGAACGCGAGAGAGCGTCGCCATCAAGAGACGCAGATCAACGCATCACTGACCTGGAGACGTCGCTGAAGCAAATGCAATCCGTAATGAAGAATATGCACCAGATGATGCTAACTCAGCACGCAACCGCCATGGCTCAAGCATCGGTTCCGCCAACTCAGATACATGTGGGGGTGGACTTGCCACCACCCAGCCCAAGCCAAGAACCTGCTCTAGATCAATAGTCAGCAGTTCCTCCGCTTCCAACAGAAAATCCGATGTAGGCGGTCCGGGAGTTGAAAGCCCAGTTCGATGCCTTGAAGCACAAAGATCAGCTCAAGAAACTGGGAATCAACCAGCCGTACCCAGCTACCTGGGAAGAGGTCCATTTCCCTCCAAAATACAAACCTCAGGCGATTGCTCTGTTCGAGGGAAAAACGTCACCAAGCCAATACATGAACTATTTCAGTATGATGACGGTGCTGCTACAAGGGAACGATGCCCTCCTCACTCGGGTGTTCAAAGGCTGCCTCTCAGGAGTAGCCTATCAGTGGTACCGTAGCTTGGCGGACAACTGCATTACTTCCTTCGAGGATTTCAAAGCTCTATTCTTCACACGATTTTACGAGGGAGGAATGGACATGTCTATGTCCTCTCTCATCGAAGTCAAGCAGAAGGAAAAGGAAGACGTTTGTATCTTCATCGAACGTTTTCGTCAGGCCACCTTACAGATGCCTCCAGGAGTTCCAGACTCAGCATTGGTGGACATTTGCAGGAAGAACCTCCTTCTCGTGGTCTCGGTGTTCACAGGACCATATCAGTTCCATGATTGGCCCTCATTCATCCTCTCGGCGGTAGCAGCCGAAGACAACAGTCGCAAGGCGCGCGACAATGGCATCATGATCTCCGCCTCTGACAGAAGGAAGAGGTCATCCCCTGGCAGCGACCATCATCGTGGTCCCAAAGGAAAGGAAGCACTAGCAATCAACACGGCCAGGCCAAAGATTGCGGCGACCGCCCAAGCGAAACCGGGGGCTCCGAGGCCCGTAGAAGTCTACTCTTTTGACGACGACGATATCCCAAGTATCTTAGAATGTCTCGTCAAAAGTGGCAAGATCACCCTCCCAGAACTAAGGCGGCCCCAGGAGGTCGGCAATACTGACGACCCAAAATACTGCATCTTCCACAGATACGTACACCACCCGACAAAGGCGTACTATGCACTAAAAAGGAAGATCCAGGGGTTGATCGATGCTAAGGCCATCACTCTGCACAACACCGAGAAAACGGTCATGATCAACATGATCTCTCTGCAGTTTGGCAATTTGCCTCCCCAAAAGGTCCCTGATGGTGTTACACCTATCTCCCGGGCAACGATGAACCTCGTTAACCTTCCCCCTACTAGGGATCAAGGTCACAACCTGGTGCCCCTAACTATCCGACGGGGCGAGATTATATGGGTTCACCAAGATTTGGTGTCGGATCTCGAGAAAGAGACCAAGGCAAACAGGGCTACCCCCAAAAAGAATCCCAAATACAGATCATGCTACATGGTCACAACTTCTTCTACATCAGATGGAGACGAGGTACTTGTCGCAACCCGTTCAGGGAGGGCCTACCTCGACAACGACGGAGCAAATCAGGAAGGTGCGCCGGCTGACGCTCCAGCTACCAAACCGTCAGAGCAAGATCCCATCATGCCAAGCATCAGCTCTGCGAAACCTACTCCGGCGGAAAAGGCAAAACAGAAAGAAGTACGCTTCGACAAACCTGTGAAAAATATTCCGAGCAAAGGTTTAGAGAAGCCGTACAAATTTAACATCCTGGCCCAACTGGCCAATACGCCAGCCAGGTTGTCCATCTTCGAGCTACTCAGGCTCTCCCCTCGTCTAGCCCTGAGTGAAGCACTAATGCAGGCGGAAGTATACTTGACCCAGCTCAAGTACCCCGACGAGGAACCAGTGGCATGTCCTCAATGCCACAGCGTGATGGAGGTGGTCCCGAATATCACTTTCACTCAAGACGACATGCTATTAAAACATAATAGACATGACAGGCCCCTCTATTATACCGGATACGTCGGTTCCATGGAGGTCGACCGGATTCACATAGATCCGAGATCGTCGATAAGCATCATCCCTCGGAGTCTGCTCGGGCCACTGAGAATTCCTACCAGCGAGCTGGCTTACACTACCACTACAATCGTGGGTTTCAACGCCGGAAGGAGTAAACCATTAGGGAAGATTCGCTTGAGAGTCCAGATCGGCAACCTTAGATCAGTGGCCACATGTTACGTCATCGATTCAGAGGTATCCTACAACATTTTGCTGGGAAGACCATGGATCCACGACCACAACATCGTTCCTTCAACCCTACATCAATGCCTTAAATATGTAGACACACAAGGAATCGTACAAATGGAGGTGGCTGACCTAAACCCGTTTAAAGGAGTAGAATCCTACTATTCTGATGCCGTATTGTATTCCCATGACCACACGGAAGAAGTGCCAGGAGTGGCGAAGAAGGAATCCCACCGGGAGCCCGAAGAGACCTCTGCCACACTACCACTGTCAATCAGAGTGAAAGGACGAACCGCTCGTCCAAAAGCCATAGAACCTACGGCTGTCCACCTGAGAAAGACCAAGTCAGAAGAAGGGGGTGATCCTCTAGTAATCACTTTGAACCGGAAGCCTCCACCCATGGTCATCAACCTTCGGCGCAACCAGCAGCCGACTGATGTAAATGCCACCAGGAACGGAGTTCCAGATGATAATAAACATCCTCTTTTTTGGTACGTCGGTACTCAGATTCTGAAACATGAACCCACTCCATATGACGAGGTAGAACCAATGGCTCAAAAGTTCTTAGAAGCTATAAACTCCTACCATCCGTATGTCTGGGAAGTAACGTCACCATCCGACGTCGTCACAGCATATGGGCCACATGAGGATTCTATCTTCATTGTTCCGCCTACCTGCAGCAGTCAGCATTCAATAAATCTTTGGTCGCATGCGGGATCAACCGACTGTCCAGGAAGATCCTTTCGATGACGATACCGGGAAAGTGCAGGTTCGCCAATACAGCCCGCAAGCGCAAAGGATCATGCAAAACATGGGCTACGACTTGAAGCGGAAGCCAGGCCTCAACTACGGAAGAGGCAGAGGGACGCCGCCGCACGGTGACCCCCGCTATCGACAGACTCGTCTCGGGTTGGGGTATGCCACCTCCCTCGCAACTTCCAAGCCAGATGAGGACCCCTTTCCACCTTCCCAGAGCAGCTCGTCGTCCTCCGACTCACCTGATGTTCTCAAACTAACACTATCAGTGAATATGGGGATGACAAGCCCCTCAGAAATCGAAGAACAGGATACGGAGACGTTCGAGAACGACCCCTGGGCTCAACAAATGGATACACAGTGAGAATTCTGCTTCGAGCAGAGAGAACCTCCCACCAAGGACGAAGTTATCCAAGTCAATGTTGGGGGTGAGCTCTCACCAAAGCCAATATTTGTCAGTAACAATCTTCCTCCAGTCGAAAAGGAAGAGATCATACAGCTGATAAAGGAATATGTCGACGTCTTTGCATGGGGTTATGAGGACATGCCAGGCCTAGACCCGAAGGTAGCTACTCATAAGCTCAATATTTCGACCGATTCGAAGCCAGTAAAACAACACCAACGTCGGTTTCGCCCGGATATGATGGACGCCATCGAGGACGAAGTCAAGAAGTTGATAACCTGCGGTTTCATCCGGGAAGAACAACATCCCGACTGGGTCGCCAACGTTGTCCCAGTCATGAAGAAAAATGGAAAGGTATATATCTGCATCGACTACCGAGATCTAAATGCGGCCTGCCCCAAAGATGAATTCCCCCTTCCCATCACGGACATCATGATCGACAACACCTGCGGCTTTGAGCGTATGTCTTTTATGGACGGGTTCTCGGGATACAATCAGATCAAGATGCATCCGGAAGACGAAAAGCACACTGTCTTCCGGACACCACTGGGGGTATATTGCTATACGGTCATGCCCTTCGGATTAAAGAATGCCGGGGCTACATACCAACGAGCTATGAGTAACATATTCCGTGAGCAGTTACGCAAGACAGTGGAATGTTATGTGGACGACATAGCTGTCAAAAGCCGCCTCAAAGGTGATCACGTTCGAGACCTGAGGGCGGTATTCGAGTTAATGCGCCAGCATCAACTCAAGATGAACCCTACAAAGTCCTTTCTGGGGGTATCCAGCGGCAAATTCCTGGGATTTGTCATTACCGCCAGAGGCATCGAAGTAGACCCTGACAAAGTCCAGGCGATCATAGCAATGCGACCACCCCGTAATCTGAAGGAACTCAGGGGGTTCCAAGGACGTCTGGCTTACATCCGGCGATTCATATCCAACCTCTTGGGGAGATGTCAGCCCTTCTCTCACCTCATGAAGAAAGGTGTGTCCTTCATATGGGACGAAACCTGCCAACAAGCATTTGGGGATATCAAGCGCTACCTAACCAGTCCACCAGTTCTGGTGCCTCCCATCATGGGAAAACCCTTTTTGCTGTACGTTCGGGAAATGGATCATTCTCTAGGAGCTCTCCTTGCACAGAAGAACGATGCGGGTCATGAACAGGCTATCTACTATCTCAGCAGGATGATGGTCGGGGCCGAACACCGGTACAACCCAGTGGAGAAGGAATGCTTGGCTCTGATGTTCGCTGTCCAGAAGACGCGACACTACGTCGCCGGCCAGACTATTCATATCATCTCCAGGATCAACCCTCTCCGGGTGCTGATGAGCAAGCCAAGTGCCCTTAACTCCCGACTCGCAACTTGGGCAATGCTACTGACGCCATATGACATGGTCTACGTACCATAGAAGTCCATCAAAGGCCAAGCACTGGTCGACTTCCTAGTAGCTCATCCAATCCCGGAGACCTCCAAACTATACGAAGACATCCCCGATGAAGTTGCGGAATGTAATTTTGCAAGAGAAAGTGACGTATGGCAACTATTCTTCGATGGCGCCTCCAGAGTCGGTCCTAAAGGAAACGTCGTTTCAGGAGTAGGAGTCGTCCTAGTTACTCCAGATCAGCTCGTCATCTACCGAGCATATTCTCTTAGCGAGCCCTGCTCCAACAATATGGCAGAATACAACGCCCTGCTAATCGGGCTCCAAGTCGCTAAAGAGCTGGGGGTGGAATCCCTGGAAGCTTTCGGCGATTCTCTACTCATCGTCAACCAAGTCAGGGGGATATACGAAGTCCGGAATCCACACCTTATCCCCTATCACCAAGCAACGGTCGAGATAGCCATGACGTTCAAAGGGTTCTTCCTAGAGCATGTACCTCAATCTCAGAATCTGGAAGCTGATGCCCTGGCCAGCCTAGCTGCGGACTTAGCCACCCCTATAAGAAGACAGGATTCGGTAATCCTTCTTAACAGAGATTTATTCTGTGTGAAGAACAGTTGTCACCAAGAACGCAGCTACGCTGTAAACACCGATCCTCCTACAAAAGATTGGACGAGTCCCTTCATAGATTTCGTGGCATATGGAATCTTGCCAGAGGACCCCAAAGAAGCAGTATCCGTCAAGAGACGATCATTACGCTTCTACTTCGATGCATCTTCACAATACCTGTATCGCCGGACCTACGACGGACTGCTGTTAAGATGTCTCGCTGGTGCCGAGGCACAGCAGATTATCCGTGAAGCTCACGACGGCGTATGCGGAGCGCATCAGCCCGGTCCTAAGCTGCAGGACCGCATCAGGAGAATGGGCTATTACTGGCCCACTATGATCACAGACGCGATCAGCTATGCAAAATAATACAGGGCCTGCCAGGTCCATGCAGACTTCATATATCAACCGTCTGAATATCTATATCCTACGATTGTATCCTGGCCCTTCGAAGCCTGGGGTATGGATATCGTTGGGCCCATTCACCCGTCTTCCTCCAGAGGCCACCGGTTCATACTGGCCATCACAGATTACTTTTCCAAATGGGCCGAAGCAATCCCTCTGGCTGAAGTAAAGGCGTCTGACATAATCAGCTTCATCAAGCACCATGTCATTTATCGCTTTGGGATTCCCCGAAGGATAATCCACGACAATGGACCTCAGTTCATCAGCCAAGCGTTTCATCGATTTTGCGATAATAACCGGATACACAACATTGCCTCTACGGCATACTATCTAGCTGCTAATGGTTTGGCGGAAGCCTTCAACAAAAACATTATCAAGCTCCTGAAGAAGTTCGTTTCTTCAAACAAAAGTGACTGGAATGAGAAGCTGGGCGAATGTCTCTGGGCATACCGCACAACGGTACGAACACCAACAGGTTGTACCCCCTTTTCACTAGTCTACGGAAGCGAGGGGTCCTACCTATCGAAATCCAGATCCCGTCGCTCTGAATAGCCGTGACTAGTGAGCTGACTCGAGAAAAGAATGACCTGTTGAGGCTCCAAGAGCTGGAAGAATTAGACGAGAAATGCCTCCAAGCTCAGCAGCGCATCGCGCTCTACCAAGCACGCATTTCCAAAGCTTTCAATCATAAAGTAAAGGAAAGAGTGTTCAAAGTCGGCGAGCTAGTTCTAGCCGTGAGAAGGCCGATGATTCTAACTCACAGAAGTAAAGGCAAATTCCATCCCAAATGGGAAGGCTCTTATGTGATCGAGACAACGTTCTCAAACGGCGCCTACAGGATAGCCCAGCCCAACGGAGATCTGTTAATGGCTCCTATCAACGGCAAATTCCTGAAAAGGTACTATGCCTAATCTCTCCTGCTCAAAGAGGAAAATAGCAAAGACCTCGATTCTGACAAAACTACTTCCAAAAAACATAATTAGTTGGGTTACACTCTATCATGTCCGCATGACCTCTGAAAAGATATGTCCCACTAGAAGTTTATCGAGAGTTTATCACGTCCATACTACCTCTGATATCACTCTCACCTAACCTATCATTTACATTCCGAAATGATGGGTCCACAACAGTCAGAAAAGAGTCGCTATTATTCATTCCCGAAGAAGGCAGAATTACATAGGAAGCGGTACATCAAGATGGCGGAGTAATCAGGCCATGAATCTCCCGCTCCAGTGCAGCTATCCTCTCATTCCTAAGGGCCAAAGCATCGACGCGAGCCTGCTCCAGCCGTGCCTCCGGAGTATGCGTAAGGGTCAGATTAGCCCTTGCCCGAAGACAGCCCATACGGGCAGCTTTCGCACGATCCAGGTCCCGTCGCGCTTCGTTCAGTCGACCAGTCGCTACCTCCAAACCTGCCAACGACTGGGAAGCCCAGTCCTCTGCCCGAGCAAGTTTTTCCCGCAGCTTGGAGACCCTCGCCGCATTCCCTTCATGCTCGGATCGACACTGCATCTCAACGGCAAGGGCTTCTTCCACAACAGCTCTTCTCCTATCCATCTCCAGCTTATGCATCTGGATAGAGTTGTCTAGGCTTTCAAGCTTTGTAGCAAAACCGCTCAGACATAAGGTCGTACCAAGCCTGGACATCAGCATCAAGGCTGCCCTCAGTCCGCTGCAAGTATTCGTTAATGGGTTGCTCTAAACCATTAACCACCGCCTCCAGAGCGTCAGCCACTCCAGGATTGCCAAGCCCCCTGACAACCTCGATCGAAAGCTGAGAAGTCTTCTTCAGGAGCTCGAAGTCAAGGTTCTTCGCCAACACCATCGGTATCATCATTTTTAAGCCAGTGTAGACGAGGCTGGAATGCTACTCGATCAACGCGACTAAACCCGACTGAGCGCCCGGAGCGGCCACAATTGCAGACGAGGTAGCCACCGCCGCCTCAACAGGTGGCACGCCCGAAGAAGTTGCGATGGCGACAATCGAAGTCATCGGCATACTCGCAACAGGCGAGGTCACGATGACAGGTTCGTCCTCCCCTTGAGACGATGAAACCTCCCGGGCGAGCTAGCCCCCGAAGACACTTCTGCCTCAAAATTTGGTGCCTCCACGTCACCGCCAGGAGCCAGAACAAAGCCGGAAGGTGCTTCAACGCCATGCTCCCCGTGGACGTCATCCCCTGAAAAGAGGACAAGAAAGCAAAATATCAAACATAGTGGTAATCCTCCTAGGAGGAGATATCGAAACGATATTTACCCGGAACCAATGGCATATACGACGCATCTGCAGCAGATGTAGCTAAGCCACGCCTTAATGACGCAATACGAACTGTCATACCTGGAGAAGGACGTGGGCCGACCGACATCGCCAAGAGTTCGGTCAAGCCTTCCCCGAGACGCGGTCGAGGTTCATCAGCCAGAGTCTCGCTAGGCGCGCTCGCTAACGCAGGAGTAACTCCGCCCGCTACTGACCTCAGGGAAGATTCTCCCATCTGTTGGGGCCACGCAGGCAATCCCGCTCCGCTGCTTGGAGCAGCCGCAGCAACAGCAGCCTCTAGCAAGGACTCTCCGGCCCCGCCAGCCAGAACTATAGAAGGTCCCCCTCTGAAAGGCGAGGAACCTCCGGCCAAAGAATCATCCCTGATACAGGGAGATGCAGGCTCATTCCTGTAACCTCAACAACAGGAATACGGAGAGGACGAGCAACCGTCTCCCTCCTCCTCTTACGAAGGGAAGCTTCCTTCGGAGCAGAAGCCCGTCGCTTCCCAGAAGAGACTACCAGGGCCCTCGCCGGCAGAGGCACTACACACATCGGCAACGATACCAGAGGCTCATCCGGAGTACCAAATTTCTCCCCCTCATCAGAAGAAATCGAGGGGACTTCGACCCTTCCCCCAGGCTTGGCAGAAGGCACCCTGAAGCTCCCACGCCTGTCAAAATTGCGGTGGAAAGTGTTAACCGCCACATAAAACTGGGCGTAGGAGTGAAGGATGCGCAGCTCCGTGGAGGTTGTAACGACCGGCACGATAAAAATTGCCCCCGTACAACCCATGATAAAATATCGCCACCCTCTAGCTCCATCAATGAGTCCACCCCTGGACCTGAAGCTGGTGACGACGTTGCCCACATGCAACTGGTCGTACCCGAACTGCCTGGCGAACCGACTAGGCAGGTAGGGCTCGAAGAAGCAATGGTCTTCGCTCCTATACAGCAGATGGGAAGGTCTAATACAGACCAACCAATTAAACGTCTCCGGAGAAAGAACGATCTTCCCTCGACCTGAATCCTCGAGCCACAGCCCTGACTGGTTGCGATGCACAGGAGGGGGAGTACAAAGGATCTTCCAGCCATGGCTGAGGTTCAAAACCAGCCGACAGTCTAAAACTATATTCACATTCCAGGAGGAATCCCTGTAATTCAATAGGAATATACCTCCTGAGCTGCTACCGAAACCGGGTGACATAACCCAGGAATTGTGGAGAATTAACCATCCCATCAAGTACAAGTATGGTAATTCCACCCTAGGAAAGCTCTCCCGCCGAGCTTCATCAGCGAGCAACCCATCTGTCATGGCCCTCAGGCCAGCCTGTATACGGCACACCATGGCAGGAAGCAAGCCCAGTCTTGCCCCAAACACCAGGCGCACTGCCGGCCACAGGATGTTGCGGTGAATGCGGTCCGCGGACGCGGTGCCCGGCACCACTACTTGACGCAGCCATATGGAGAGGAAACCAGCCAGCTGGGCCTCCTTAGACAAAGGCCTGAGGCAATGCCTCAAGTAACTACAGGCCTTAGTGCCTTCCGGGTACTTTCCTACCCCCTCCACAAGAATCTGATCCGGAGCTTCAGCCTCCTCCATAAGAGTCTCCACAACCTGGGCACTGAGGACGCCCAAGCAGTTCACGGGCTCTTTCTTACCACCCGAGGCTTTCTCCGACCTGGCGGCCCTGGCTCGGTGGAAGAAGAGGTAAGACATCCACTTGGTGGTGTGAGCCAAATCAGAAGGCTCGTTATAAAAAGCGGTGCACACGAAGTACTGACACATCAGCTCCTGATATACTTCCACCACCGAGGGTCCAAATCCCCCAACTCCTGGTTGGTGGGAACGTACTCTTCATATGGGGTATCCCCCATCGGCAGTCTCGAGACAACTGCCATCTCATGAAGGGCCAACCCCAACTCCCCTAGTAGAGTGGCGAAGGTCCCGGTGAGCGGAATGTACCGCTCCATCAGTGCCAGGAACAAATTAGGGTTCGGAGGCAGCCCGACGCTCGTCACACTCACAGCGGCATATAGTCCGATGCCCTCCAACTCTCTCTGGAAGTGCTTTAAGGCCCAGTCAACTAGGCATCTCCATCGGGAGTTTGTTGGGGCAATCCACCCATTGCACCGAGGATTCTCCTTGGGATATACCCTACCTCGACCCATGAAGTCGTTGCAGAAGGTCGGCAATTGGACCGGCTGGACCACCGAGCTATCTTCACTTGGAATACTGCCCGGGTACAGTCCTCGGAACAGCGTCACAACGCCAGAAGGGCGACTAACAAATGACCCCTGGTCAGCGCCTTTCAGATGAAAGATCTTCTCCGGCTTTCCGTGAAGATCAGGAGTCAGCTTCCAAGACATCTTCCTGGGATGCGTCGCATGGGAGAAAGCCGAGATAGGATAATCCCTCGGCATCGTCGGCAGGTACAAGACCAAATCCCCGGCAGGGAAAACCCAAGGCTCCCTCTTGGGCTTCGTCTGGGACTGTTTATCAATCATGTCCCCAAAGAGGAAAGCCGGCTTTATGTACCGCTCCCCATCTACACGTACCAAGGGTTCGCCGTTGATCATACTCAACAGCATTCGCTCACCCTGGGCCGATATTAGGAGCTCCCTTCCCTCAGGATACTGGGGTCCAGAGATGGGAAATGCCACATGGGACAGATCATCCAGATAGTTCGAGTGTAGCATCCCCGCAGCGGAGCCCATTACCTCAGCCAATGGGGACTCACCTAGATCAACTGCAAGATAATGCAAAGAAGATAGGTCATTACAAGTCTGGCACAAACACACGGACCAAGGAAACGACAGTCTGTGCTTTACGCCAAGATTGTACAAATTTGGTAACCTTATGCCGGAAGTCTCCTCCACAAACGTAAAATTCAAATTTTACAAAATACGCCGATTTTCGGTGGCCCTAGCTATTTACGCCCAGAGCTACGAAAATACGGATTCTTTACGCTGACACATTAGAAATGTGGGCGTAAAAGATGAAAATGCCTCCGTGCGTCATCTTCCTCAAAAGAGGCTATCAGCATAGAAGACGACCTAGCGCAGTCACGTTCAACGTGTGCGAAAGATTTTTCGTCGTTTGTATCATCCCAAAAAGTTCTACCTCTAAAGCCGGGAGCGCTAGTCGTCGGCGGGATGCTCCCCTCAGAGGGAAGTTCACCTTGCCCGACCGGAGATTCCCTCGCCAGGACAGAAGAATGAGAAGAAGAACCTATGCTCTTTCCCTTAGCGGAGGGGGTTTGTTTCGACGCCATTTCTGAAGACTCGAAGTGCTCGGAGAAAGAACGAAGAAAAACTCGAACAGTCGAAAGCTCTCTCTCGCAGAAGACAAATAAAAAGTTTTTCTTCCAAGAAACTGGGGATATATATACAGTCCGGGTCGACTCCTCGAATCCTCGGACGAACCCCTCGAGACCCTAACCAAATCTCACAATTGATAGTTGATCATGATTGGATGCTACGTCAGCCCACTACCCTTGGAAGATGGACAGTCAGCAAATTCAAAAGGTTTTTTCGTGCAAGACGGTTCAGCGGGTTCTACGCTAAATGAGCTTTCTACGCTCGACAGCAACGGATCTACGGTTTTACGCTCGCAAGCTACAAGTCTATGGTTTTATGCCCGGATGCCTTTGTGCTCGGTAGCTTTTATGCTCGAGAGGCCACAAACCCACGACTTTACGCTCAGCAGATACCAAATCGACGATCTCACGCTCGGTGGCGCTCAGTTTACGCTCAGCAGCAACAGATCCGCAAACCTCACGCTCGAAGAAATTTTTTTTTCAGGAGCTACAAATTAAACAGTTCTACGCTGAAGGAGCTTTTCTACGCTCGACAGCTACGAATCTAACGGCTTTACGTTCGACAGCTACAAGTCTATGGTTTTTCTTGCCCGGATGCCTTTGTGCTCGGTAGCATTCTATGCTCGAGAGGCAACAAACCTACGACTTCACGCTCAGGAACCACAGGTCTACGATTTTACGCTCGATGGTGTTCTACGCTCACAGGCTACAGATCTACAGTCCTACGCTAAAGGAGCTTTTCTACGCTCGACAACTACGAATCTAACGGCTTTACGTTCGACAGCTACAAGTCTATGGTTTTTCTTGCCCGGATGTCTTTGTGCTCGGTAGCATTCTATGCTCGAGAGGCAACAAACCTATGACTTCACGCTCAGGAACCACAAGTTTACGATTTTACGCTCGATGGTGTTTTACGCTCAAGAGGCTACAGACATGATTTCCCGCTCCACAACTTTTCGCATATCCAAACAGTCCCCAAGGCGGTCAAGTGCAAAGAGTTCACACAGAAGATACTCGTTCTTGACCCAAAGCATCCCCAAGTACCCGAAGTATGCAGAGTTCAAACATTGAGAAATTACTCCTCTCGGGTCCAGAAAACTGGAGGTTCATCCAGATTCTAGTCTGAACATCTCGTCTATCAAAGTGGCAACTCAGTTTGACAGCCAAAAACCTCGACCCTATTCCAAGGGAGTTTCGAGAGATCATTCTTGAAGACGAATTCTAAACAAAATAAAATTCCACTCATCAGAGAGGCAACAGTTCAGAAATTCTACGCAGTCCTAGCAACAGGACAGTTCTAAATATTCAAAGTGCTCAGCAGCGTTCTATGGACTATCCGCTATGCATAAAGGAAAGTGCCTAATACTCTTTCTATCAGAGTCAGCGTAAAAATTCAGACGTGTCAAAGCTGCACATATTCAGACTTCACAAGCAACGTATGGCAAGACGATCATATGGAGAAGAAGACGATTTTATTAAAGATTAAAATCATGATTACATATGAGGGAAATCCAATCTACAAGGGTTTTTTTTCTCTATTTCTCATGATTACATCTGAGGAAAACTCCGTCTACAAAGGAGATACCCCCTCGTCGTCTGAAGATCGCCCAGAAGCTATTCTGGCAGGCTCTCGCTGGGCCTCAATTCTTCATCCATCTTCTCCGACAGTCAGTCGGTTTACCGAAAACTGACTGACATATTGGTCAAACGGCGGGAGGATACAGAACTAGGCCTGCATAGATTTTGCAGATCCCATGCTCCGTGCGCCGATCGAGCCAGGGACAGGATGAGTCTTTTTGACTCTCGTCCGCGGGGGCCTCAGGAAGAAATAAACAGTCTACAAACTGTGTGATCCAATACGACCCTTCCTCTCTCCTGGGGCAACGCCATACAAAGTTGCTGATTATCCCGAGCAAGGGAGGCTAAGATGTCCTACCATGATCCATCGTTGCAGTGGACACTTGCTCGAAGACGCCGTCTTTTACGGCTCCCTACATGCTGGAAGAACATGATCTCCTTCTTCCTCAGATCGATCCGACGAACTCCGGCGATCATCTCTGCATGACAATGGGAATGTGGTGAAGACAGGTTCACCCCCCCAGCCTTTTATAGGCAAAAGAGATCACAGCGGTCCCCAATAAATCCGCCATAAAGTCAGCATCGACCGTTTTAACGCTCCATTCAAAAACGTTTCGAGTTACGAGGGGCCGTTCATGCTTCATTCAAAGCGTTTCAAATTCCGAGGAATTTAAAAGCTTTGAAGGGGGTCTTATAGAAGCATGAAAAAAATGCTTGGAAGATCTATGCAGCGTCTTGATACAGAGCAGCGTAGGCAGAGGCCTTCAGAGCCATCCAGCGTAAAAACAGGGTTCTTCATCGCCTCCATGGCGTAAAACCCAGCCGCTCTCAAAGCAGCGTTAAAGCGTACGAGGAACGCTTCGTATTCCCAAAAAGAAACTGTCCAGTCACGCAGTAAACCTGACCTCTGACTCCTGACAAAAAGTGCTGCACAGCTAGCCAAACAACGGCTGGGAACGGGGGCAGACCCCTCAGGACGCGCTCCATAGTATGATGGCGGATCTCAGCATTTAATGCAGAGGATTTGGTTAAAATATCACCAAACCGACGCTTACTAAAAAACCATCGGCATAAACTGCCCTTTCGCGTGCAAAGAGAACACGCTGCCTTGTTTTACACAGGCAAACATGGGTTGTTTTACGCTACGCAGAAGACAAACTGCCTGCCACGTCAAAAGTTGCGCTTGGTACAGGGCTCGAGGCACATCTCTCCGCCAAAGCACACAGAGCGGTGACAGTGTCCCCTCGAGGCACGTCTCTCCACCAAAGCACACAGAGCGGTGACAGTGTCCCCTCAAGGCGCCAAAGCACACAGAGCGGTGATAGTGTCCCCTCAAAGCACGTCCCTCCGTCAAAACGCACAGAAGCGGTGACAGTGTCCCCTCAAGGCACGTCCCTCCGTCAAAACGCACAGAGCGGTGACAGTTTCCCCTCAAGGCACGTCTCCGCATTTAATGCACAGGATGATGGCAAATCTCTGCCAAAGATTTAATCTCCAAAAGTCATAATTCCGGCTAAAGACGTCCACATCAGCACCCTGGCACGGTACGCAGCGGCTTCTACGCCCATTCAGGATCTGTGCTCCTACGGCTTCAGCGCCCCCTCAGTCTCTACGACTGCTCGGCTTCCATGCCTACTCGGCTTCTATGCCTGTTCGGCTTCTATGCCTGCTCGGCTTCCACGCCCCCTCAGTCTCTACGACTACTCGGCTTCTATGCCTATTTGGCTTCTAGGCCAAGGTGACAGACATTTGGCTTCTACGCCAACCTCTTCTATACAATGGATACCTACCTACGTGGCTTTTATGCCGTGATCTTAGTAGCAATTGTATGCGTTGTGTCCCCTTAGTTGGACCCGCATCACACGCTCATTCAAAAGATCATCTATACGTAGGCATTGGTTACTTTAACCGTTGTGTAAAAGGGTGCTGTACTTTCCACTCCTCGGTTGTTATATCGATGGAGTGGTCACTGTCACCAAACCTCTACAAATAGAGACCCCCTATCAATGGGGAACAAGGTCGACAATTTGGAAGATCGAACAAGGTCACCAAACCGGAGATCAAGAGGGAGAGACAGAGAGAGAGAGAAGAATACAGAGCTCAGGCAAGGAATAGGGAGCGACGACCTTCAACATCGCGCATCCACCCTCCTTCGCAACCTCCGAAGCTGCATCCTGTCTTCCACGGCACTTCTTCAACATCGTATAGTCCAAGGGCTAAAGTGATCGACCGCAGATCAGACACCTATAGCAATTTATACCCAGTTTAAATAAATTGTACTCCCGCATCCTCGTATATGATCGAATTGTACAAGTTTGTTTGTAAACCAAAGGGCACGGGTCTCGTATAAATCCTGTCATTGAAATACACTTTCATTCTTTCGTTTAATACCACAAACAACAGCTTTGTACTGCTATGAACCATTGAATCTTGCATCATCGTCAGCCTCTCACCCATGGACAGCTGTGATGCCGGCAGCTCCATCACGCTGAGATCTGTCGACGCTCTAAGATCAGCTGTCATATCCCTAAGCTCCATGATGTTGTGCTCGAGCATATCAAATCTTGTGATGAGCGTCGCATCGTTCGCCTGCGACTGGGACAGGGGTTGCTCCTCCATCCTCCGCAGCAACTCGTCACGCAGAGAAATAATCTGATGATCAACGGTCTCCTAGACTCGAACCGATGCCTGCAAGGGATGTGGAAAATGTGCACTTGCAGTGGAGGCCCTAGAAGACTGCATCGCAATAATGGTTCCATAGGATCCTGTACCGTAGTACGTACCCCTCTGGAGACCACCAGCGGTGGTCACCCATAGCTCATCCACCGAGGGAGATGGAGAGGGCTACGAGGAAGTACCAACCGCTCTCGTTGTAGGTGCACTAGTAGTCGTCCGCTCATGCAGCCTAAGATACTCGGCCTAGAAAAGTTTGGATACTCGATAATCGCTAATATCTAAGGTACTTAGTACTAACTACATGGATATTTATGTGCATATTTCCTAAGTTATATTAAAATTAACACAAAGTAAAGTAATACTTACATATGTCTGTGAGGCCCTCTCATCAATGAGATTTTTGCCCTTTCGATGGGTGGCCAGGAAGACGGTCACCATGTTGGCATCCTCACCCCTCTGTACCTGTTAAAAATATATTATTTAGTACTAAAATTAAATATTTTATCCTACTACCATTTTATCGTACTTGCATTAAAATAATATATCTGAAATAAAAAATATACCAAACAACGAAAATGATCCGTCATCGGAATCGAGCTACCACACCACTTTGCTACCTTTTTTCTAGCCGCCTTGGCATTCTCAGACCTTTTCTTGTAAGTTGGATCATCGAATCTATACCTCATCGCAGTCCACTGCTCTGGCGTGATCCAACCTTGGATCAGTTTTCCTTCGCGATCATGAGCCTTCTGGTCATCCAGAGCATCACGGATCAGCTTGGCGGTAACGACAAAAAAAATCTGCTCGATCAACTCAGTCCGGTGCGGAGGATAGAAATATGTTTGCTACAAGAAGTAATTTAGTAAGTTATATAATATACATAAATTAAATGATTGATATTAAAACCAAATCTCTGTCCTCGTCCGGAGGTGCGTATGGAGGTCTCGCTGATGCTGGGACGACGTCGGCTCAACCTCTGCCATATGCTCATCTATCTCCATGGTTCCGTTAGCAGGAGGAAAGCTGGACGAGGGAGTAGTCTCAGGCCTAGAACTACTTGTCCCAGTATTGCTGCCATATAACGTCATCGCAGTCGGAGATGTGACTGGTCGATATCCTGGAGTACTTGGCGACGAGGATCTAGAACCAACAGTACGCAGTACCGGAGGAGCACTCCATCTACCTCAGGACCTGTTGAATGCTCTACGTCGTCTTGTAATACCTGATAACAACATATGATGATAGAACAAATAAACAAATATATAGTATATTCTACAGTCAAAATATTATGAATATCTCACAGCATTAATAGAATTGCACAGTAAATAACTAGTAGTGTCATAAGTCTAAATGGATAGTACATTCTACAGTCGAAATATAATACATGTCACATGTCCAAATAGATTTATTTTATTTTCAATCAACTTCAAAAAATTTATCTTGTTCGCCTTCCTCGTCCTCCTCTTCCTCTTCCTCTTCCTCTTCCTCTTCCTCTTCCTCTTCCTCTTCCTCCTCATCTTCACTTTAATCGTCTTCATCTTCCTCTTCGGATAATTCTACCTCTTCTATATTATTAGTCATGTAATGAGTAACTTCTATTGAGTCCACATCTATAATATTTGTTATAAGAGGTAGCGTGTCCTCCTGATAAGCTATTTCGTCAATGTCAAAGGTATTTTTAGCTTTAGTCTTACATAATGCCCACTAATCCGACCTCGCTGTCCCCCGTCTAGGATAAGTTGTGAAGTACACGACCTGAGCCTGACTTGATAGGACAAATGGTTCGTAGCCTTGATATCTACGCTTGTAGTTTATATCCATGAGACCATGCTTGTCACTTTTTCAACCTTGATCTTGAATCAGATCAAACCATTCATACTTGAATATCCCGATCTTAGTAGGTTATGTGCCATAATTATATTTCAACTCCACAATCACTAGTAATATGGCAAAGGAATTATTGCCTGGATCGACGTCTTTGTAGTTCGAAGATTTAATATACAAATAATTATTTTTCGTGCAATCAAGATCCAGAAAGCTGTCTCTGATCGGAGCATTTATTGACTTAAACCTAAACCCATTCATATAGTAACTTGGCCACATTTTGATGGTAGTAATTGGTCCCTTGGCTAGAGTTCTAATAGATTTAATCTCGGGTGTTATTAGACGATCGACCTAAATACCAAAGTAACGATAGTAAGTTATTTATTGTGCAAGTGCATACCGAAAAAGTTATTACCGAGATCCGTACATATGCGCTCAACCAAGAAGGAAATAACGTCTCATTTCTTGTTCTACTTCTGCACCTGTTATGTAGGATCTAACCAACCTCAGTTCATCATTATATGTGCTGAAAACAACGAAGCAAATGCTGATTAGTAGCATAATATTAGCTTATATTATTACAATGAGATGACATAAATGTGGACGTATTAATTATATACCCCTCTAGCTTCTCTACTTCATCCTCGTCATAATTGAGTAATATATACAACTGAGAAGCCCTTAGCTCATCGTCATTTAAATATCTCTTCTCTATTTTCTCTGAAGGCTTTCCGGACGCATTGAATACTTTCAGTGTTGCATCATTAGATTCCTGATATCCGTCGTCATTTCTCGGAGCTCTCGTTCTATTAGTAGCAACATAAGGTTTGAAATACGTCGATCAAAAGTTTGTAATTTCCTCGAGAACATAAGCTTCACAAATAGAGCCCTCAACCCGTGCCTTATTTTTTACCTTTCCCTTTAGGTGATTCAGATACCGCTCGAACGGGTACATCCATCGATAACCGACAGGAGCACCAATACGTGCCTCATAGAAAAGATAAATTGATAAATGCTCCATGGAGTCAAAGAATCCAGGAGGAAATTCCTTTTCGAGCTTGCACATTGTTACCACAATGTCCTTCTCTTACTTTTTTGGACGATAGAAAAAAGATCTTTGAAAAATATGCTGAGCTCTGTCAATGGATCCCAAATGACCTACGATAAGAATTTCTGAAATACAATCGAAATTAACCACTCCATGAATAAGTGACAATCTTGTCTCTTCATACCCTTCAGTTTGTTATCCTTGAAGTTGACGCATCTTTTCAAATTCGACACGTACCCGTCTAAAAATTTTAGACCATGAATCCACCTACAAAGTCTTCCTTTATCCTCCTTCTCCAGTGAGAGAATTGACTTAGGCTGCTTTAACTTTCCATTTTTCTCTCTATCAAATGCAACGCAGGACATCTACATATTTCTTCTAAGTCCAACCTGGCCTTCGGATTATCTTTTGTCTTCCCTTTTACCTCTATTATAGTATTAATTATGTTATCAAACATATTCTTCTCGATATGCATGACATCAATATTATATCTGATCAGATTGGTGCTCCAATATGTCAGATCCCAGAATATACTCCTCTTTGTCCAATTTTGGGTGCGACCAAATCTGTCACATTTGTACCCCTTAGCAGGCTCTTCGATAATACTTGATAAATCTTTTACCTTTTTCTATATCATGTATCCTAGCCACCATGTTGGTGGATTGGCCTTTTACACAATGCCTGCACAAAAAGCATTCTTGTTCCTCCGGTACGGATGATCCTTCGGTAGAAATTGTCGATTAAAATTGAAGAAGCGTAGTTTATGTCACGCCCCAGTCCCAAAATCTATGGGACCAGACACGTGACAATGGCCAGCTAGTACAACTCCGTAAGGCTTTCCAATTTAATAGACCCGACGAAGTGCACTTACGTTGTCCATGGTCAAGTGATCCAAGTAATAATCTATTTCTAACATACAACAACTAAATCTAAATCTTAATCCATGGTAAATAATCTCAAGAAAGAACGATATGCATTATCAGTCTGTAGCCCAATAATACATCCGTTCGAATAGACCAAAAGAATAACACAGGTCTATAAACACTAGGCTATAAAAGCAGAATCAAAATAGAAAGTAGTACATGACGGTAATAGCTGAAAATGTAAAGATACCTGCAATGATGTCCACACTCCACTATATCAAGCATCCTGTAAACAGCGCAAATAACCTGAAAGGGAACCAGGTCCTCAGAGGGACGTAACAAGATACAAAAATACATGTCATAAAGTAAATACTGTAAAAACTCGAGGGTGAACTAACCAGCTAAGTGAAATACAATTTGAGGACAACTTAGTGCGTATGGGAAGTGTAGGCTAGACATATGCTGACGTAATTCACCAACCGTCGTGACTGGCTAGAATATGCCACATATGCTCCCATAACAAGGGCGTTCTGCAATATAATAACATCCAGCTCCGAGGAGCGTGGTATCTGTAATAGTATAATGTCCAACGTTCTTTAGAGTGTGGTATCTGTAAAACAACAAGTAACGTCCAACACTCTAAAGAACGTGGTATCTGCAATATAATATATACGTCCGTATCGCTCCGAAGAACGCGGTATTTGTATAAAGGAGGTGGGTGTTCCATACACCTACTAGTCGTCCTACCCGCCCAATGCCAATGTATATGCCACGAATACGACGTGGGCATCGCGTACTACAATACAAGTCACCAAGAAAATATACAACTAAGATAAATACCAACACACGTGCTGCTCATACCGATGGCCAGTCAAGCATGAAGCATGCGTCCCTACATGAACTCACTCTGTGACGTACAATGATACGTGTCAAGGCCTGGGGAGTCATGTGATAACTCCACAACTTTAGGTGGGTCCACTAGACACTAGGTCAGACACAAGTCCTAACGTCAACGTCTTCGTTGACTACACCCGAGTCTTCTCAGACGCGCACAGTTATATAATATTAAAATAATAAAACATGCAACTAAAAATAACTGAGCTTAAACAGTACAACAAGGCAAGGTATACTTGCCTGGAAGCCAGGCGAAGATGCGAACATGAACTAGCCATGGAAGTAGCAGTACCACAATGGAAACTAGAGCTGATATCCCAGGATGTTGTCACAAATATCACCAACAGTCCCGGAATGAGTGAGATACTCATAAAAATATATACATACGTCCAATTTGGATACAGGGGCAAAAATACAGTTTCTAGTCAACACGAAGTCCACCACCGAAAAATGTGCCAGAGACCAGGTTCTCCAAATTCATCAAACTTAGTGTCAACAAGTCCAGAACGACGATACGAACTCAACAAAATGTCCAAAACTGGAATCCGATGAGCCGATCACAAAATCGCCCGTCAAGTGGAGCCATGGGACCCACGATACGGGATTTTGTTAATGTTCTCAGAATCGAACCAAACTTGGGTCACAGGACCAGCGTATCGCTACGAGTCTGATAGCGCAAGTTTTATTTCGAAACGACCAACACACACGAAGTTACAACGAGTTCCAGAACAGGGCCGATACGGGGTGTCGTCGACGGATACGCGTTGATTTCGGTGTGCACGCACATCCAAATCAACTTTCGCGAAATTCTACATGTCCGTATTGACAGTGCGCACCTTTCGGTGAAATCGGTACGCGACGTGGATGTCCGGATTGACGGGACCCACTCTGTTCTAGGGAATTTTAATGTTTTGAAAACAAATTTTCTTCAATTTTGGATCTAAATAATTTTCGATAAAAATCAAACAAAATTATTCTAATTAAACACGTAGCATGAGGGTCACGTAATGAACACACCTGCGGAGGGGGATCGTAAAACGATGGAGGGACGGAGGCGTGGTCGCGCCGTAAAGTGGGTTGGTCGAGGCTCGGTTCCGCAAATTTGAAAGAGAAAATGAACAGTAGTAGCAACAGGGTATTCTCAGTCACCGCGACGGTGGCGGCCTGCTGGTGACGGTGACCCGGCCGGGGGTGAGGGTGGCTCGCCGGCGTCGGGGCTCCCCGGGGGTCGCTGGCGGCGCTGTGGCACCGGCCAGGACGGCAACGGCAGCGGCTATAGCAGCAGTTGGAGCAACAACAGCAGCAGTGGGTGGCGATGGCTGTTGCTCCTCATGGAGAGGTCGAGGGGGAGGGTGATGGTGGCAGCGAGTGGAGGTGGGAATGGCGGGTGTCGATGAGGACGGAGGGGGAGGGTGATGGTGGTTGGCGGTGGTCGTGATGTCGGGGGAGAATGAAGGAGAAGTCGGTGATGATGATGATGATGGTGGTGTTGGCGGTGATGGGGGTGGTGGAGACAATGATGGTGGTGATGGTGGTTGTGGAGGAAGTAGTGCTGGTGGCGGGGCGGAGGCGCTGTGGTCGGCAGCGGGGGAGGAACGGCAGCAGCGGCCGGAGCTCGTGGTGGCGGTCGAGCTCGAGGGAAGAAGAGGCGGTGATGGAAAAGTGGAGGAAGGAGGCGGTCGGAGCTCGTAGAAGCGGTGAGGGAGTGGTGTTGGCGGTGATGGGGATGGTGGTAGAGATGTTGTTTGTATGAAACCATTTCTTTGTTTACAAACAAGAAAAAGAAGTACAATTAATCCTATACGAGGATGTTAAGTACAATAAAAATGATTCTAGGGAAATATTGATATAGGAGTCTGATCTGCGGTCGATCACTTTGTCCCTTGGACCACACGATGACGAAGAAGTGATGTAGAAGAAGAAGAAGCTTCAAAGATTGCAGGAGGGATTGAACTCTCGTTGCCAAAGTTATCAATCACCACTCTCTATGTTTACTCTCCCTGATCTCTTCTGATTCCGATCTCTCTTTTCCCTCCGATCTTTTCTTGACCTGAATGTCCCCTGTCTCCTGTGGCCGGAGGTTTCTATTTATAGAGTTCGGTCACAGTAACTGACCAGTAGGCGTAGAAATCGGACAGCGGAGAAAACTGTACCTTTTATGCGGCGGTTATAATAACTGCTACCCACGTCTGAATGATCTCCTGAATCTGCGTGTGATGCGTGTCCCATTATGAGGCAACGCGTATAATTGCTCATCGAAGATCACGGCATGCAAGCCACGTAGGTAACTGCCCTTCGCGTAGAGAAGGTTGGCATAAAAGCAAAATAACTGTCTCGTTGGCGTAAAAGCCAAATAGTTATCTTGTTGGCGTAAAAGCCAAATAGCTGTTCTGATGGCGTAAAAGCCAAGTAGCTGTCTTGTTGGCGTAAAAGCCAAGTAGCTGTCTTAATGGCGTAAAAGCCAAGTTTTGCGTAAAGCTTGATGCTGCATGGATAGGTAACTAGCATAAAGATAGCCGGTTGACCTCCCTTGACTGAGGTCTTGAGCGTATTCTGGGCCAAGTAGCTTTATCAAGTACCTTTGTAAATGTAGCCTGAGTTGGCATATTTCAAGGAGATAGCATACGGCATACTCCTATAGTTGAAAATAGCCAGGTTGGCGTATTTCGAGGAGATAGCAAACGGCGTGCTCCTATAGCTGAAAATAGCCTGATTTGGCGTAATATGCAGAGATAGTGACGTGAGAATATTAGCCCTAATTTTAGCTCTTCCAGTCATTTAAAGTAGGACCAAATCTCATGCATTAAATGCAGAGATCTGCCCCCATCTCGCACATTAATCTGCAGAGACGTGCCTCGAGTTCTGTACGAAGAGTAGCTTTTGACGTGATGGTTGGTTTCGTCTCATCCTGAGCGTAAAGCTCATCTTTGCCTGTGTTGAATAGGCAGCGTATTCCTTGAATGCGTAAACAATGTCTCATATTAAGGATTATGTTACTAAATGACAGTCTGGGGCTCTGTGCAGTATCATCATTACGGCCGTCCTCTCGATCGTCGTGCAGTAATCTTTGTCAGCAGTCAAGTTCACTGTTCTGTCTGACAGGTTCATTCGAGGAATACGAAGAGTTCCTCGTACAATTTCTCACTGCATTAAAAGCAGACGTAGTTTACGCCGGAGTGTAGCAACCTTTTTAAGCCAAAACAGGCCTGAGGTACTGCTTTACGCGGGCAGCACTGAAGTCTTGTTTTACACGTATGGTTCTGAAGCTTCTGTTTTACGCGTACTTCATGTATGTTTGGGGGTTTTATGCGTATAGTTCCCCCGCGTATTTTTTATGCTTCTACAAAACCCTCTTCAAAGTTTTCAAATTCCTCTTAATTTGAAATACTTTGAATGAAGCATGAAACGGTCAAATTTGACTCGTTCTGCGAGGCTGATTTTTCGGCAGATTTCGGAAGTTTTTGGGATTTGATGTGTTCTCTTGTGCCTATATAAAGGCCAGTTAGGCAAGTGAGTGAACCTTTCTTTTCACACTTCCTTCACCAAAAGAGATAGTTGCCGAGATCCATTGGGCTGGCCTGAGGAAGAAGAAGATCATGCTCTTCTATATGTAAGGAGCCATAAAAAGAAACGTCTTCGAGCAAATATCCTCTGCAACGATGGATCACGGAAGGATATCATAGCTTCCTTTGCTCGGGATAATCAATAATTTTATATGGCGATTCGTCCAGGAGAGAGGAAGGGTCACATTAGACACACAGCTTGTTAGCTGTATTTTCTTCCATTATGGCGCTGGACGAAGGTGGGCAGTTTGGTCCTGTCTTCCAGTATTGTGTTGGGTCTGAATCCCTAACACAATTCTAGGACGTAGCTGCTATGGCGTATGGAGGGTGGGCTTGAACAATGCATGCCCAGTTCAATATCCTCCCGCCATTAATCATTTTCTTGTTCATCGGCCGCAGAAGCCGATGAAGTGCCATAGAAGAAGAAAAAGATCTCCACCAATATGAAAACCTGGCACAACAGATTCTCGATGTGATCTTTAAATAAAAATGAGAAATCCTTTGTAGAGAAAGGATTTCTATCATATGTAATCATGAAAATAAAAAATTCTCTATAAACTAGATTTCCATCATATGTAATCATGATCAATAAAATTTTCTTTTACGCAAGCTGATTTGCCATATTTGCTGTCATGAAGTTTGATACTGTGCAGCTTAGACCCATCTTTTTAAGCTGACTCTGCTAAACGCTTATCTGGTCATGTCCCATCTTTTACGCGTAACGGAAGATGCGTAAAAAGCTCTTTAGCATTAAGTTGTCTTGAAGATCAACGGTCATGTTGTTTTTGGACGAGGAGTCACATAAAAATTCTGGACTGTCACTTCTCTGATACGAAGAGTTTCTGTTCAAACTATCATTTTCAAGAACGGTTTCCCCAAAAAATCCCTCGAAGTAGGGCGAGAAATGTCTGCCCACCAGGCCATGCTTGAACTTAGATGTAAAAGATTCTGACTAGACTTCGAATGAACTTCCAATGACCCAAGAAGAAGAGTCATCTTCAATGCTGACCTCTGTGTGTTTCGGGCACTTGAAATGTTTTATAGCAAAAAAGGAGCATTTTTTGCGTAAACCCTTGTATTTGGCCTTTCGAAAAGTCATAGACCATAGCATCTGTTTGCTTCTGGACGTAAAATCATAGATCTGTAGCTTCTGTGCGTAAAACCATAGATTTATGGCCTCTGAGCATAAAAACTCCTGAGCGTAAAACCGTAGATTTGTAGCCTCTGAGCGTAAAACCGTAGATTTGTAGCCTCTGAGCGTAAAAGCTTCTGAGCATAAATCCGTAGATTTATAGCCTCTGAGCGTAAAATCTGGATCCGTTATGCAGCATGACTATCCGTCTTCTTTTTTCAAATGATAGGCTGACGTGTCCCAAATCATAACCGACTATTAAATATCGAATTTGGTTAGGGATTCGAAGAGTTATCCAAACTCTATAAATAGCCCAAGGTCTTGAAAGAGAAACTCTTTATCTGTCTTCGCAAAACCGTTGCTTTCCAAAAACTTTTCTTCTTCGTCTCTTTCTTGAGAACTCAGATTCGTCATGGCACCCAAACAAGCTTCCTCTAAGGGAAAGAAGGTCGCTTCCTCATCTCACTCCACTGCTCAAGCATGAGCAACTCCCATTAGGCTGAGCGAGTCCCGATCTGAATACAGTGCTCCACCGTTGAGCTGTGCTCCGGACATTACAGGTAAAGACTTCGAGAAGGAAAACCCTTCCCACACGTTGTGCGTGTATGCACAAGGTCATCTTCTGTGCTAAGAACCTCTTCGAGGGAGATGATGCACAAAGATATTTTATTATTACACCCACATTCCTAATGTGTTAGCGTAAAAGCTCCAAATTTTTGCAGTCTGGCATAAAAACTCAGACTGTCGAAATTTGGCGTATACTACCAAATTTGAGTTTTACGTGCTGGATGTAAATTTCGACGTAAAAACTCAAACTTTAGCAGTCTAGCGTAAAAGCCTCGGACTGTTAAATTTTGGCATATTATGCCAGTCTTGAGTTTTACGTACTGGAAAATAGATTCCAGCATAAAACTCAAGTTTTTTGCAGTCCGGTGTAAAAGCTCAAACTTTTAGTCTTTTGCGTAGCCTGCAAGAATGTAATGTCTAGCGTAAAACCTGACTTGTTTTCTTGCATTTTGCAGTGGACTTGCAGATTTCTCCTTTGGCTGAAGTGATGGGCTCTGCTGCCGGAATGTTGAACTCAAACTATCTGGAGGACTTATCCCATGTGACATTCCCCATCTTTGGAGCCAATTATCCTGAAGAAAGGGGAACCCTGATATCGTCCCAAGGAGAACGCATGCTGCTGTAGAAGCATGAAAAATACGCCGGATGACTATATGCGGCATATTGGTACAAAGCAGCGTTAGCAGAGGCCTTCAGAGCCATCAAGCGTGCAACAGGGCTCTTTCCGCTAAAATATAGTATGAAATATGAAAGCTCAAAGGACCATCCGTGTAAGGCAGTACGTCCAAGCCGCTTCAGCATAAACAGGGTGCTTTATCGCCTCCAGGGCGTAAAAGTCATCCTCTTTCAGGCGCAGCATTGAGGTGTACAAGAGACGCTTCGTATTCTCCGAAGTGAACCTGTCAGACCCTACAATGAAGATCCTGCAATGAACCTGGCGTCTGGCTTCTGACAAAGGGATACGGCTCGACTAACCAGACGATGGCTATAATGATGGCACAGTACTGCGACCCAGGCTGTCAAATACCGCCATCCCCTTTGCGTAAACTGCTTTTACAAGCACGAAGGGATACGCTGTCTTGTTTTACACAGGCAAACACGAGCTGTTTACGTTCTGCAGTAGACAAACCGCCTGCCACATCAAAAGATGCACTCCGTACGGGGTCGAGGCACGTCTCTACGTCTAATGCACAGAGCGGTGACAGTTTCTCAAAGCACGTCTCTACAACTGATGCGCAGAAGGGGTTGTAGACCTTCAAAGACACGCCTCTATATTTAATGCACAGGATGGTGGCATATCTTGGCATTTAATGCAAGAGATTTGATTATATCTTCAAAAGCCGTAATTCCGGCTAAGACGTCCCCATCAGCACTCTGGCACGGTACGCAGCGGCTTCTACGTCCATCCAGATCCTATGCCTACTCGGTCTTGTGCTCACTCGGTCTCTATGACCACTCGGCTTTTATGCCTATTCGGCTTCTACGCCTGCTCGGCTTCTACGCCTGCTCGGCCTCTATGACCACTCGGCTTCTACGACTATTCGGCTTCTATGCCGGTTTGATAACTATTTGGCTTCTATGCCATGGTGACAGACATTTGGCTTCTATGCCAACCTCTTCTACACAATGGATACCTACCTACGTGGCTTCTACGTCGTGATCTTTGTAGCAATTATACGCATTTTGTCCCTTAGTTGGACCCGCGTCACATGCTCATTCAAAGGATCATCTATACGCAGGCATTGATTACTTTAACCATTGTGTAAAAGGGTGCTGTAATTTCCATTCTTCGGTTTTTACACCGACGGAGTGGTCACTGTCACTAAAACTCTATAAATAGAGACCTCTATCAATGAGGAACAAGGTCGACAAATTGGAAGGTCGAAAAATTGGTCAAGAAACCAATATCAGATCCAAGGTCAAGAGAGAGAGAGAGAAGAATCCGGAGCTCAGGCAAAAAGTAGGGATCGACGACTTTGGCATCGTGCATCCACCCTCTTCTGCAACCTTCGAAGCTGCTTCCTATCTTCTACGGCACTTCTTCAACATCGTGTAGTCCAAGGGCTAAAGTGATCGACTGCAGATCAGACACCTATAGCAATCATCTACCCAGATTAAATAAATTATACTCCCATATCCTCGTATAGGATCAAATTGTACAAGTTTGTTTGTAAACCAAAGAAGGCGGGTCTCGTATAAACCCTATCCTGAATACATTTTCATTCTTTCGTTTAATACCACAAACATGATGGCGACTCTGCTGGGGACATCTTTCTCTTCTGACGAGGAAGCGATTGCTCAACACGATGCGGTATCTATAGGAACCGTGAAGAAGACACTGGTCGTCCAATTCGACCAGTCTGCCTACGAAGACATGCTTCGAACCGGGGGTAGCTCTCACCCTCTCTCCGTCTAAGACAACAGGAAGCTGCGCAAGGTCTGGATGCCCAAGACATCCTCTACCATTCTTGTAGACTCTCCGATCTCTCCGATCTCTCCGACCAATGAGGTTGTAGCCTTGCTCCCTCCGTGCCCTGCACGTAAAATTTAGTCTCCCGCTACGCGCGGTACAGACGAAACTTCGGGCAAAGCCTCAGCGCTAATCCAGAAGTATCCACTGCGCTCTACGCGTAGAAACCAGTCTCCCGCTACACGCGGTACAGACGAAACTTCGGGCAAAGCCTCAGCGCTAACCCAGAAGTATCTACTGCGCTCTATGCGTAGAAACTAGTCTCCCGCTATGCGCAGTACAGACAAAACTTCGGGCAAAGCCTCAGCGCTAACCCAGAAGTATCCACTGCGCTCTATACGTAGAAACCAGTCTCCCGCTACGTGCGGTACAGACCAAACTTCTGATGATGCCTCAGCGCCAAATCGGAAGTACAAATCACGCTCCGTACGCAAGACAACATCTGACCTCTACGGGGAACCAGATGAGCGCTGTGATTTCTGCAAGGGAAAGCAAGCAGCAGAGTACTCAACTTTTCGGCCTTTACGCCAGCAAGGGAGCAATCTGCTTACCCTCCGGATTATGCGGGAAGCCGTCGGCTGACTGAGGACCTCTTCAGCTTTACGTCAGTCTGAGCAAATCGCCAAATTATGCCAGGCAAAGTCCCACGGCGCAAAACAAGCTCAGGTTGCGAAAAGACACCCTCCCCGGGGATTATCCGCCACCCAGATGGCCAATCTGTTGTACACAGGTGGCACAGGGAAAACCATGGTGCCCAATCTCCGCGTGACCACTGATGGGAACAGAAGGAACATGCCGTCGTCTTCTTCCTCTACTCCTCCTGACTTGCACGAATATCTAATCCAGAAGCGTAAGTAGAGGGGACCTTCCAACATGTCTATTACGCCCCCTAGCGAGCAATGTTGTAATAGTCATAAAATTGTGCTTGACTGCTGCTGTTATAAAGCAAAACGGTCAGTTTTTGACTGATTGAGCTACTCTGAGTCTTTCCAGGAAGAAGAGCCCGCGCATGCATCCGTGAACATGGCTTCACACATACCTAGAGGAGGGTCGAGCTCAAGACGTCATCCCTCTAGGCCTCCGAGCCGAAGAAGATTCGAAGACCTCCTCAGGAACACTGAAGCTGGGGTATTCCAAAACACCCGTGCAGGCAGTACGGGAGTTGAAAGCCCAGTTTGACGCCTTGAAGCACAAAGATCAGCTCAAGAAACTGGGAATCAACCAGCCTTACCCAGCTATCTGGGAAGAGGTCCCCTTCCCTCCGAGGTACAAACCTCAGACCATGGCTTTGTTCGAGGAAAAAACATCACCAAGTCAGTACATGAACTATTTCAGTATGATGACGGTATTGCTACAAGGGAACGATGCCCTCCTCACTCGGGTGTTCAAAGGCTGCCTCTCAGGAGTAGCCTATCAGTGGTACCGTAGCTTGGCGGACAACTGTATTACTTCCTTCGAGGACTTCAAAGCTTTATTCTTCACGTGATTCTACGAGGGAGGAATGGACATGTCTATGTCCTCTCTCATTGAAGTCAAACAGAGGGAAAAGGAGGACGTTCGTACCTTCGTCGAATATTTTTGTCAGGCCACCTTACAAATGCCTCCAGGAGTTCCAGACTCTGTGTTAGTAGACATTTGCAGGAAGAACCTCCTTCCCGTAGTCTCGGTGTTTACAGGACCATATCAGTTCCATGATTGGCGAAGACAACAGTCGCAAGGCGCGCGACAATGGCATTATGATCTCTGCCTCTGACAGAGGCAAAAGGTCATCTCCCAGCAGCGACCATCCTCGCAGCTCCAAGGGAAAAGAAGCTCTGGCAATCAATACGTCCAGACAAAAGACTGCGGCAACCACGCAGACGAGAACCGGGACTTCCAGGCCCGTCGAAGTCTACTCTTTTGACGACGACGATATCCCAAGTATATTCGAGTGTCTCGTCAAGAGTGGCAAGATCACCCTTTCGGAGCTAAGGCGGCCCCAAGAAGTCGGCAGTACTGACGACCCCAAATACTACATCTTCCACAGATACGTACACCACCCAACAAAGGCGTGTTACATACTGAAAAGGAAGATCCAAGGGTTAATCGATGCTAAGGCCATCACTCTGCACAACACCGAGAAGATGGTCACGGCCAACATGATCTCTCTGCGGTTTGGCAATCTGCCTTCCCAAAAGGTCTCGGACGGTGTCATACCCATTTCCCGGACCACGATGAACATCATCAACCTACCTCCAGCTAGGGGTCAAAATCATGACCTAATACCCCTAACCACCCGACAAGGCGAGATTATATGGGTTCATCCGGATTTGGTGTCAGAGCTCGAGGAGGAGACTAAAGCTACTAAGGCTACGTCTAGAAAGAGCTCCAAATACAAACCATGCCATATGATCGCAACTTCTTCGTCATCAGACGAAGACGAGGTATTTGCTGCAACCCGTTCAGGGAAAGCCTACCTCAACGACTACGGAGCAAGTCAGAAAGATGCACCGGTGGGTGCTTCAGCTGCCAAACCTTCAGGACCAGACCCCGTCGTACCAGATGTCGGTCCTTCAAAACCAACTCCGACGGACAAGGGGAAACAAAGAGAAGTGCGCTTTGATAAACCTGTGAAAAATATTCCAAACAAAGGTTTAGAGAAGCCATACAACTTCGACATACTGGCCCAACTTGCTAATACACCAGCCAGACTGTCCATCTTCGAGCTACTCAGGCTCTCCCAAGACACTCGTCTAGCCCTGAGTGAAGCACTGATACAGGCGGAGGTATGCTTGACCCAGCTCAAGTCCCCCAACGAAGAACCAGTGGCATGTCCTCGATGCCACAGTGTAATGGAAGTGGTCCCCAATATCACTTTCACTCAAGACGACATGCTGTTAAAACATAACAGGCATGACAGGCCCCTCTATTACACCGGGTACGTCGGTTCCATGGAGGTCGATCAGATTCACATAGATCCGGGATCGTCGATCAGCATCATCCCTCACAGTCTGTTCAGGCCGCTGAGGATTCCTACCAGCGAATTGGCTTACACCTCCACTACGATCGTGGGTTTCAACGCCGGAAGAAGTAAGCCGTTGGGGAAAAATCGGCTGAGGATCCAGATTGGCAACCTCAGATCGGTGGCCACGTGTTACGTCATCGATTCAGAGGTGTCCTACAACATCGTCCCCTCAACTCTACATCAATGCCTCAAATATGTAGACCCCCAAGGAACGGTACAAACAGAGGTTGCTGACCTAAACCCGTTTAAAGGAGTAGAATCCTACTATTCTGATACCGTGTTGTACTCTCAGGACCACACGGAAGAAGTGTCAGGCGAGGCAGGGAAGGAATCCCACCGGGAGCCAGAAGAACCCTCTGCCGTACTACCGCTGTCAATCAGAGTGAAAGGACGAATCGCTCGTCCAAAAGCCAGGGAGCCTATGGCTATTCACCTGAACAAAACCAGGTCAGGAAAAGGGAGTGATCCTCTAGTGGTCACTTTGAACCAGAAGCCTCCACCTTTGGTCATCAACCTCCGGCGCAACGGGCAGCCGACCGATGCAAATGCGACCAGGAACGGAGTTCCAGATGATAATAAACATCCTCTTTTCTAGTACGTTAACGCTCAGATTCCAAATCAGGAGTCCACTTCCCGTGATGAGGTAGAACCCATAGCACAAAAATTCTTGGAAGCCATGAACTCCTACCGTCCGTATGTCTGGGAAGTAGCGTCATCATCTAACGTCGTCACGACATATGGACCACATGAGGGTTCTATCTTCGTTGTCCCGACTCACGACTTGGGCGATGCTGTTAATACCATATGACATGGTATACGTCCCGCAGAAGTCCATCAAAGGCCAAGCGCTGGCTGACTTTCTAGCTGCTCATCCGATCCCGGAGGCCTCCAAATTATACGAGGACATTCCCGACGAAGTTACAGAATATAATTCCGCAATGGAAAGTGACGCATGGCAACTGTTCTTCGACGGTGCCTCCAGGACTGGTCCCCAGGGAAATGTGGTTTCAGGGGTAGGAATTGTCCTGGTCACTCCTGATAAACTCGTCATCTACCGAGCATATTTTATTAGCGAGCCATGCTCCAACAATGTGGCACAACGGTACGAACGTTGAGCTGGGGGTCGTCTCCCTGGAAGCTTTTGGTAATTCTCTGCTTATCGTCAATCAAGTCAGAGGAATATATGAAGTCCGGAATCCAGACCTCATCCCCCATCACCAAGCAACGGTCGAGATAGCCATAACATTTAAAGGGTTCTTCCTAGAGCATGTACCTCGATCTCAGAATCTGGAAGCTGATGCCCTAGCCAGTCTAGCTGCGGATTTAGCCACTCCTATAAGAAGGCAGGATTTGGTAATCCTTCTTAACAGAGATTTATCCTGTGTGAAGAACAACTTTCACATAGAATGCAGCTACGCTGTGAACACAGATCCCCCTAGAAGAGACTGGAGAAGTTCCTTCATAGATTTCGTCGCATATGGAATCTTGCCGGAGGACCCCAAAGAAGCAGTATCCGTCAAAAGACGATCATTACGCTTCTACTTTGATGCATCTTCACAATGCCTATATCGTCGGACCTACGACAGACTGCTATTAAGATGTCTCTCTGACGACGAAGCATAGCAGATTATCCAGGAAGCTCACGACGGTGTATGCGGAGCGCATCAGCCCGGTCCTAAGCTACAGGATCGTATCAGGAGAATGGGCTATTACTGGCCCACTATGATCACAGACGCGATCAACTATGCAAGACAATGCAGAGCCTGTCAGGTTCATGCAGACTTCATACATCAACCGTCTGAATATCTACATCCTACGGTTGCATCCTGGCCTTTCAAAGCATGGGGTATGGATATCATTGGTCCTATTCACCTGTCTTCGTCCAGAGGTCACCGGTTCATACTGGCCATCACGGATTACTTCTCCAAATGGGCAGAGGCGATCCCTCTTGCTGAGGTAAAGGCATCTAATGTAATCAGCTTCGTCAAGCATCACGTCATTTATCGCTTTGGGATTCCCCGAAGGATAATCCATGACAATGGACCTCAGTTCATCAGCCAAGCATTTCATCGATTTTGCGATAAAAATCGGATACATAATATTGCCTCTACGACATATTATCTAGCTGCTAATGGTTTGGCGGAAGCTTTCAACAAAACCATTATCAAGCCCTTGAAGAAGTTCGTCTCTTCAAACAAAAGAGATTGGGATGAGAAGCTGGGCGAATGTCTCTGGGCGTACCGCACAACGGTACGAACACCAATAGGTTGTACCCCATTTTTACTGGTCTACGGGAGCGAAGCAGTTCTCCCCATTGAAGTCCAGATCCCATCACTCAGGATAGCCGTGACTAATGAGCTGACTCAAGAAAATAATGACCTGTTAAGGCTTCAAGAGCTGGAGGGATTAGACGAGAAATGCCTCCAAGCTCAACAGCGCATCGCACTCTACCAAGCACGCATTTTTGGAGCTTTCAATCATAAAGTAAAAGAAAGAGTGTTCAAAGTCGGCGAGTTAGTTTTAGCCGTAAGAAGGCCGATGATTCTTACTCACAAGAGTAAAAGAAAATTTCAGCCCAAGTGGGAAGGCCCTTATGTGATCGAGACAACTTTCTCGAACGGCGCTTATAGGTTAGCCCAGCCTAATGGAGACCTGTTCATGGCTCCTATCAACGGTAAATTCCTGAAGAGATACTATGCTTAAACCTCCTCTACTCAAGTGGAATATAGCGAGAATCTCAATTCTGACAAAACTACTTTCAAAACGAAACTAGTTAGGCCATATTCTATCATGTCCGTATGACCTCTGAATAGGTATGTCCTGCTAGAAGTTTATCGAGAGTCTATCACGTCCATACTACCTCTGATATCACTCTCGCCCAAACCTGTCACTTACATTCCGAAATGATGGGTCCACAAAGTCAGAAAAGATTCGCTTTATTTATTCCCGAAAAGAGCATAATTACATTGGGAAAGCAAAAAAGAAGAAAGGGTACATCATTGTGGGGGAGCGGTCAGATCGTGAATCAGCTTTGCCAGTGCAAATACCCTCTCGTCCCTGGAAACCAAGGCATCAGCGCGGGCCTGTTCCAGCCGTGCCTCGGGATTGTTCGTAAAGGACAATTCGGCCCTTGCCCGAAGAGAGCCAGCTCGGGCAGCTTCTGCACGCTCCAGATCCTGTCGTGCTGTGCTCAGTCGACCAGTCGCTACATCTAGACCTGCCAACGACTGAGAAGCCCACTCCTCTGCCTGAGCGAGTTTTTCCTTCAACTTGCGGGCCCTCGCTACGTTCCCTTCATGCTCGGATTGGCACTTCATCTGCAGAGCAAGAGCCTCCTCCACGACAGCTTTTCTTTTATCCATCTCTAGCTTATATGCTTTGATGGAGTTATCTAGGCTCTCCAGCTGTTTGGTAAGCCGCGCAGTCATGAGGTCGTATCTGGCCTGGACCTCAGCTTCAAAACTGCCTCGAGTCAGCTGTAAGTATTCGTTAATGGGTTGCTCCAACCCATTAACCATCTCCTCCAGGGCGTCAGCTATCCCAGAATCGCCGAACTCCCTGACCGCCCCAATCGAAATCTGGGAAGCCTTCTTCAGACGCTCAAAATCCAGATTCTTCGCCAACACCATTGATATCAGCGTTTTCAAACTGGTATAAAAGAGGCTGGTATACAGCTCGGTCAGCGCAACCAGATCTGGTTGAACGCTAGGAGTGGCCACGATATTGGCAAGTTCCTCTCCAGGAATGATTGCAGACGAGGTGGCCACAGCCGCCGCCTCGACGGGTAGTGCGACCAAAGAAGGTACGACAACGACGGTCGAAGTCATTGGCATACTCGCAGGAGGCGAGGTCACGATAACGGGGTCGTCCTCCTCTTGAGGTGACGAAACTATTCCGGGCGAGCTGGCCCCCAAAGGTATTTCCTTCTCAAAGTCGAACGCCTCAGTATCATTGCCAGGAGCCCGAGCAGAGCCAGAAGGCGCTTCAACGCTATACTTCCCGTGGACACCATTCCCTGAGAAGAAAACAAGAAAGTTGATATCAATATAATAGTAATCTTTTTAAGAAGAGACATAAAAATGACCTTTACCCGTAGCCAACGGTATATATGCCGCGTCTGCAGCCGATGTAGCAATATTATGCCTTAATGACGCAATACGGACTGTCATACCTGGAGAAGGAGGTAGGCCAACCGACATCGCCAGAAGCTCTACCAAGCCTTCACTAAGACGCAGTCGAGGTTCGTCAGCTGGAATCTCACTAGTCATGCTCACGGACGCGGTAGGAGTTTCATCCGTTGCTGGTCTAGGGAAAGATTCTCCCATTTGCCTCGGCCACGCAGGCAATTTCATTCCACTACCGGAGGCAGTGGCAGCAACGGCAGCCCCAAGCGGGAGTTCTCCGGCAACACCAGTCGAAACTGAGGGTCCCTCTCCGAAAGGCGGGGAACCGCCAATCAAAGAGACATCCCCAACAGGAGAGACAGCAGGTTCCTCTATATGAGCCTCAATGCCAGAAATCCGGAGAGGGCGATTAACCGTCTTCCTCTTCCTCTTGCGAGGGGAAGTCTGCTTCAAAGCATGAGCCCTTCGCTTCCCAGAGACCGCCAAAGCCCTCGCAGGCGGAGACACTACATACCTCAGTACCGACACAAGAGGCTCATCCGGAGTGACGGACTCCTCAGGCTTGGGAGAAGGCACCCTAAAGCTTCTACGCATGTCAAAATTGCGATGGAAGGTGTTTATCGCCACGTAAAATTGAGCGTACGAATGGAGGATCCGCAGCTCCGTGGAGAGGGTGACGACCGGCACGATAAAGATTGCTCCCGTGCAACCCATGATAAAATACTGCCATCCTCTGGCTCCATCAATGAGTTTGCCCCTGGACCTGAAGCTGGTGATGGCATTGCCCACGTGCAGCTGATCGTACCCAAACTGCCTGGCGAACCGACTGGGCAAGTAAGGCTCAAAGAAGCAATGATCTTCGCTTCTGTACAGCAAATGGGAGGGTATGATGCAGACCAACCAATTAAAAGCTTCCAGAGAAAGATTGGTCTTCTCTCCACCTAAATCCTCAAGCCTAATCCCCGACTGATTACGATGCACAGAGGGGACAGCACAGAGAAGCTTCCAGCAATGACCGAGGCTCAGCACCAGCCGACAGTCTAAGACTGTGTTTACGTTCCAGAGGGAGTCCTTGTAGTTCAGCAAGAAACTACCCCCCGAACTACTGCCAGGGCCGGGAGACATCACCCGGGGGTTGTGGAGAATTAACCATCGCATCAAGTACAGGTATGGTAACTCTACCCGGGGAAAGCTATCACGCCGAGCTTCATCAACGAGCAGTCCGTCAGTCATGGCCCTCAGGCCAGCCTGTATACGGCACACCATGGCAGGGAGCAAGCCCTGTCTTGCCCCGAATACCAGACGAACAGCGGGCCACAAGATGTTCCAGTGGATACGGTTCGCGCACGCGATGCCGGGCACCACTACTCGACGTAGCCATAGGAAGAGAAAGCCCGCCAGCCGGGCTTCCTCAGACAAAGGCATGCGACAGCGCCTCAAGTAACTATAGGCCTTGGTGCCTTCAGGGTACTTTCCTACCCCGTCATTGAGAATCTGATCTGGAGCTTTAGCCTCCTCCATAAGATCCTCGACGACCTGGGCACTGAGCACGCCTAAACAGTTCACAGGCTCATTCTTGCCCCCCGAAACTTTCTTCAACTTGATGGCCCTGGCCCGGTGAAAGAAGAGGTAGGACATCCACTTAGTGGTGTGAGCCAAATCAGAAGGCTTATTATAAAAAGCAGTGCATGCAAAGTAGTGGCACATCAGCTCCTGATACACCTCCACAACCCGAGGGTTCGAGTCCTCCAACTCCCGGTTGGTGGGAACATACTCTTCATATGGGGTGTCCCCCATCGGCAGTCTCGAGATCACTGCCATTTCGTGGAGGGCCAACCCCAACTCCCCCAGTAGAGTGGCGAAGGTCCCGGTGAGCGAAATATATCGCTCCATCAGTGACAGAAACAGGTTAGGGTTGGGAGGCAACCCAACACTCGTCACACTCACAGCAGCATACAGTCCGATGACCTCCAGCTCTCTCCGAAAATGTTTTAAGGCCCAGTCAACTAGGCAAGCCCATCGAAGGTTTGTTGGGGTAATCCACCCATTGCACCTAGGATTCTCCTTGGGGTATACCCCCCCTCGCACCATGAAATCGTTGCAGAAAGTCGGCAATTGGACCGGCTGGATCACTGAACTGTCTTCACTCGGGACGCTGCCCGGGCACAGTCCCTTGAACAACGTCACGACGCTAGAGGGACGGCTGACAAACGACCCCTGGTCGGCTCCTTTCAGATGAAAGATCTTTCCCGGCTTGCCGTGAAGATCGGGAGTCAGCGTCCACGACATCCTCCTGGAATGTGTGGCATGGAAGAAAGCTGAGATGGGATAATCTCTCGGCTTCGTGGGCAGATACAAGACCACACTCTCGGCGAGGAAAACCTAGGGTTCTCTCTTGGGCTTCATCTGGGACTGTTTGTCAATCATGTCCCCAAAGAGAAAGGCCGGCTTGATGTACTGGTCCCCGTCTATGTACGTCAGGGGCTCTCCGTTAATCATGTTCAGCAATGTCCGCTCGCCCTGAGCCGATATCAAGATCCCTCTTCCTTCGGGATACTGGGGTCCGGAGATAGGAAATGTCACGTACGACAGATCCTCCAGATAGTTCGAGTGCAGCATCCCGGCAGCGGAACCCATCACCTCAGCTGGTGGAGACTCATGCAAGTTAACTGCGAAAGTGCAAGAAAAACACGTCATTACAAATCTTGCAACATAAAGACCAAGAGACGACAGTCTGTGCTTTACGCCAAGACTTAAAAAATTTGGTCATTTTATGCCAGAAGTCACATCCAGAAGCGTAATTGGCGGTATACAGTCTGTACTTTACGACAGACTGCCAAAATTCTAGTTATTACGCTGGAGGTCCCATCCACAAGCGTAAAACTAAAAATTTATATAGTATACACCAAGTTTTCGGCAGTCAGAGCTTTAACTCTCAAAACTGCGAAAACATGGAGTTTTCACGCTAGCACATTAGAAATGTCGGCGTAAAAGATAAAAATGTCTCCGTGCGTCATCTTCCTCAAAGAGGCTATCAGCACAGAAGATGATCTAGTGCGGTCACGTTCAACGTGTGTGAAGGATTTTTTGTCGTTCTTTATCATCCCAAAGGCTATACCTCTAAGGCCGGGTGCGCTACTCGTCGGCAGGATGCTTCGCTCAGAAGGAAGTTTACCTTGCCCGACCGAAGACTCTCTCGCCGGGCAGAAGAACGAGAAGAAGAGCCTGTACTCTTTCCCTTGGTGGAGGGGGTTTGTTTCGGCGCCATTACTGAAAACTCGGAGTGCTCGGAGAAAGAAGGAGGGGAAAAACTCAAACAATCGAAGGCTCTCTTTCGCAGAAGTCGGATAAAAAGTTTTTCTCTCAAAAACTTGGGATATATATAGAGTTCGGGTCGACTCCTCGAATCCTCAGACGGGCTCCTCGAAACCCCGACCAAATCTCACAAATTAAATATTTGGTTATGATTGGGTACTACGTCAGCCCACTACTCTCAAAAGACGGACAGTCAGCAAATTCGAAGAGTTTTTCGTGCAAAAGCAGGTCAGCGGTTCCTATGCTAAGGAGCTTTCTACGCTCGACAGCAACAGATCTACGGTTTTACGCTCGCAAGCTATAAGTCTATAGTTTTATGCCCGGATGCCTTTGTGCTCGGTAGCTTTTATGCTCGAGAGGCTACAAACCTACGACTTTGCGCTCAGCAGATACCAAATCAATGATCTCACGCTCGGTGGCATTTAGTTTACGCTCGGAGGCAACAGATCTGCAACCTTTACGCTCGGAAGATTTCTTTTTCGAGGGCTACAAATCTACAGTTCTACGCTAAGGAACTTTCTACGCTCGACAGCAACAGATCTACGGTTTTACGCTCGCAAGCTATCAGTCTATGGTTTTATGCCCGGATGCCTTTGTGCTCAGTAGCTTTTACGCTCGAGAGGTTACAAACCTACGACTTCACGCTCAGCAGCTACGAATCTACGATCTCACGCTCGGTGGCTTTCTACGCTCAATAGACTACGAACTCAGGATTCTCAGCTCATCTACACTACGGATCTCTGACTTTTTGTATGTCCGAACAGTTCTCAAGACGGTCGATTACAGGAGTTCACACAGAAGATACTCCTTCTTGACCTCAAAATATCCCAAGTACCCGAAGCATACAGAGTTCAAACATTAAGAAATTACTCTTCTCGGGTCAATTGGAGATTCATCCAGGCTCCAGTCTGAACATCTCGTCTATCAAAATGGCAAACTCAGCTCGACAGCCATTCCTCGACCCTGTTCTAAAGGATTTTTTGAGAGGTCATTCTTGAAGATGAAGTCTGAACAAAAATTATGTTCATCAGAAGTAAAAACTCTACGCGGTTCCTCAGTCCTAGCAGCAGGACAGTTCTAAATGCTCAAAATGCTCAACAGCGTTCTATAGACTATTCGCTATGCATAAAGGACAAGACCTAGCACTCTTTCTAAACAGAGTCGGCGTAAAAAATCAGACGTGTTGAAGCTACATATATTCAGACTTCACAGCAACGTATGGTAAAACGATCATATGCAGAGAAGAAAGACGATTTTTATTAAAGATTAAAGTTATGATTACATATGAGGGAAATCCTGTCTGCAAAGGGTTTTTTCTTCATTTTTATGACTACATATGAGGGAAATCCCGTCTACAAAGGGCTTTCTCATCATTGTCGCCAGAAGATCGCACCCAGAATCTGTTCTACGAGATTCTCGCATCGGTGTAGGTCTTCCTCTTCTTCCATGGCAGTTCATCGACCACCACAGTCATGAACAAGAAGATCGATGGCGGAAGAATACAGAACTGGCCTGCATAAATAATGTAGATCCCACATTCCGTACGCTATGACCGATCCAGTTGAGGCTTCTTTAAGACCCAACTCGATCGAGTACAGCAGTTACAGTTTGTCTGCTCTTGTCCGCAGAGGTCTCTGGGGAAAATATACAGCTTGCAAGCCGTGTGGTCAAATACAAACCTTCCCCTCTCCCGAAGAACAGCCATATAAAGTTGTTGATTATCCCGAGCAAGGGAGGCTAAGATATCCTTCCACGATCTATCATTGCAGTGGACATTTGCTCGAAGATGCCGTCTTTTTTCGACTCCTTACACGCTGGAAGAACATGATCTCCTTCTTCCTCAGATCGACCCGACAAACTCCGGCGATCATCTCTGCGTGGTGATGGAAATGTGGGGAGAATAGGTCAACTCCCCCAACCTTTTTATAGGCGAAAGAGGTCACACCGGTCCCCAATAAATTCGACATAAAGCAAGCATCGACCGTTTCAACTCTCCATTCAGAAACGTTTTGAGTCACGAGGAGCGGTTCATGCTTCATTCAAAGCGTTCCAAATTCCGAGGAATTTGAAAGCTTTGAAGGGGGTCTTGTAGAAGCATGAAAAATACGTCGGATGACTATACGCGGCATATTGGTGCAGAGCAGCATAAGTGGAGGCCTTCAGAGCCATCAAGCGTGCAACAGAGCTCTTTCTGCTAAAACGCAGCATAAAATATAAAAGATCAAAGGACCATCCGCGTAAGGCAGTACGTCCAAGCCGCTTCAGCGTAAACAGGGTGCTTCATCGCCTCCAGGGCGTAAAACTCATCCTCTTTCAGACACAGCATTGAGGTGTATAAGAGATGCTTCATATTCTCCAAAGTGAACCTGTCAGACCCTGCAATAAAGATCCTGTAATGAACCTGACGTCTGGACTTCTGACAAAGGGATACGGCTCGACTACCCAGATGACGGCTATAATATTGGCACAGCACTGCGACCCAGGCTGTCAAATACCGCCATCCCCTTTGCGTAAACTGCTTTTACAAGCACGAAGGGATACGCTGCCTTGTTTTACACAAGCAGACACGAGCTGTTTACGTTCTGCAGTAGACAAATCACCTGCCACATCAAAAGCTGCACTCCGTACGGGGTCGAGGCACGTCTCTACGTCTAATGCACAAAGCGGTGACAGTTTCTCAAGGCACGTCTCTGCGACTGATGTGCACAAGGGGTTGCATACCTTCAAAGACACGCCTCCATATTTAATGCACAAGATGGTGGCAAATCTTGACATTTAATGCAAGAGATTTGATTATATCTTCAAAAGTCGTAATTCCGGCTAAGACGTCCCCATCACCACTCTGGCACGGTACGCAGCAGCTTCTACGCCCATCCAGCTCCTACGCCTACTCGGTCCTGTGCTCACTCGGTCTCTATGACCACTCGGCTTCTATGCCTACTCGACTTCTATGCCTGCTCGGCTTCAACGCCCATTCGGCTTCCATGCCTGCTCGGCCTCTATGACCACTCGGCTTCTACGCCTATTCGGCTTCTATGCTGGTTTGATAACTATTTGGCTTCTATGCCATGGTGACAGACATTTGGCTTCTATGCCAACCTCTTCTACACAATGGATACCTACCTACGTGGCTTCTATGCGGTGATCTTCGTAGCGATTATATGCGTTTTGTCCCTTAGTTGGACCCGCATCACACGCTCATTCAAAGGATCATCTATACGCAGGCATTGGTTACTTTAACCGTTGTGTAAAAGGGTGCTGTACTTTCTATTCCTCGGTTTCTACCCCGACGGAGTGGTCACTGTCACTAAAACTCTATAAATAGAGACCTCTATCAATGAGGAACAAGGTCGACAAATTGGAAGGTCGGAAAATTGGTCAAGAAACCAATATCAGATCCGAGGTCAAGAGAGAGAGAGAGAGAAGAATACGAAGCTCAAGCAAAGAGTAGGGATCGATGACTTTGGCATCGTGCATCCACCCTCTTCTGCAACCTTCGAAGCTGCTTCCTGTCTTCTACGATACTTCTTCAACATCGTGTAGTCCAAGGGCTAAAGTGATCGACTGTAGATCAGACACCTATAGCAATCATCTACCCAGATTAAATAAATTGTACTCCTATATCCTCGTATAGGATCAAATTGTACAAGTTTGTTTGTAAACCAAAGAAGACGGGTCTCGTATAAACCCTATCCTGAATACATTTTCATTCTTTCATTTAATACCACAAACAGCTGCTGAGTATGATCAGTGGGGAGCCCCTGACATATATAGATGGGATGGAGTATAAGAAACCAGGTTTCTTGTTCGGGGATGTTATCGACAAACAGTCCCAGACTAAACCCAAGAAGGAGGATTGGGTGTTTACTACTAAGGGCACGGTCATGTATCTTCCCAGGATGCCCAGGGATTACCCCATCTCAGCGTTCTTCCATGCCACACATCCTAGGAAGATGATATGGACCTTGACTCCCGATCTTCATGGCCGCCCAGGAAAGATCTTGTACAACAAAGGATTGAACCAAGGAGCCTTTATGAGCAGACCTTCAGGCTTTGTTATGCCTTTTAGGGGGATTACTGCCGGGTAGCGTCCCGAGTGAGGACACTTCACTGATCCAGCCGGTTCAGATATTGACTTTCTGCAATAAATTTATGGGGCAGGAAGGAGTGTGCCCTAAGGTCAACCCTCGGACCAGTGGATGGCTTAGCCCTGGGAATCTTCGATGGGCCAGTTTAACTGCCTGGGCCCTGAAGCACTTCCAGACGGAGCTGGAAAGTATTGGCTTATTCGCTGCTGTGAGCGCCACTAGTGTTAGGCTGCCTGTCAACCCCAACTTGTTCTTAGCCTTGATGGAGCGATACAACTCGCTCACTGGGATTTTTGCCACTCCGCTAGGTGAGTTGGGCTTAGCCCTTCATGAGATGGCAGAGATTTCAAAGCTGCTAATGGGGAATACTCCTTATGAAGAGTACGTTCCCACAAACAGGGAGCTGAGGGATACAAACCCTCGGGCAGTGGCAGTGTACCAAGAGATGATGAGCCACAACCTTGCCTGCACCACCTTCTACAAAGAGCCCTCTGATTTGGCTCATATCAATAAATGGGTATCCTACCTCTTCCACCAGGCCAGAAATGCTAAGTCGGACAAGGTTGTAGATAGCCGAGATAAGCCCTTGAACTTCCTGAGCATGCTTAGTGTCGCTACGGTCGATGATCTCATCGAAGATGCAGGGGCTTCAGATTATATTCTCGATGAGGAGATAGGGGTTATCCCGCAGGTACTAAAGTCTTCAGTTATATGAGGTATTGTCGCAAGCCTCTGTCAAGGGAGGCTCAACTGGCTGGCTTCCTCTCTGTCTGGCTACGCCGATGGGTAGTACCTGGCATCGTGTCTGCGGATCGCATTCATCGCAACACCTTATGGCCCGCAGTACAGTTGGTGTTTGGAGCAAGATTGGGCTTGCTTCCTGCCATGGTCTGTAGAATACAAGCTGGCCTGAGGGCCATTACTGATGGGCTGCTAGCTAATGATACGCAGCGTAAAGGATTTTCCCTAGTGGAATTACCATTCCTATACCTGATGGGATGGTTAATCCTTCACAACACCAGGGTGATGTCTCCTGGTCCTGCCAGCGGTTCGGGAAATAACTTCTTGTTGAATTACAAGAACTCCCTTTGGAACGTGGCGAGCGTCATAGATTGCCGGCGAGCATTAAATTTTGCTCATGGGTGGAAGCTCTTCTGTATCGTCCCCCTTGTACATATCAATCAACAGGGGACGAAACTTAAGGATGGAGGTCAAGGGAGAACTATTCTTTCTCCTGAAGCCTTTTATTGGTTGGTCTGCATTAGACCTTCCCACCTGTTGTACAGAAGTGAGGACCACTGCTACTTGGAGCCATATCTGCCCAGCCGGTTCGCCAGATAGTTTGGGTACGACCAATTGCATATAGGGAATCCCATAACCAATTTCAAGTCCAAAGGTAGACTTATTGATGAAGCCAGTGGATGGAGGTACTTTATCTCGGGTTGTACAGGTACAATTTTTGCTGTGCCTGCGACCTCTCTCTCTATGGAGTTGTGCATCCTTCATTCGTACGTGCAGTTTTATGCGTCCATCAACACCTTCCATCATGATTTTGATGTGCATAGAAGTTTTAGGATGCCCATCCGTAGGTCAACTGGAAGAGAGGAGATACCGTCTGTCTCATTTGATGAAGGTGAGGACCCTACTGTTGTAGACGAGTTCTTGTTGATAATACCGAGAGGCGTAATAGCTCCGCCAGCAGAGCCTCTCGTTATCTCCAATAAACGGAAGGCTTCCACTCTGAAAGAGCCTTCCCCCCCGCAAGAAGAAGTTGGTCAGAGGTCCTAAAAAGACTTCCACCAAGGGGTCTTCTAGGAGTGAACCTATTATTTCCCCAGTTAGGGATGATTCTTTGATCCGAGGTCCTTTGCCTTTTAGAGAGGGAACCTTCGCAGTTCCGGCTGCTAATGCTGGAGATTCTTTGCTCGCGATCGCTGCCGCTACTACCGCTACTGGTAGTGCTTCGAGGTCGCCTTCAAGACCGAGCATATTCAGAATCAATATACCTTTATCCAGACCAATAACGGGAGTAATCCCTCCTTTATCTGTAAGTATTTCCAGCGAGATTCCACCCGATGAACCTCGAGTGGATCTGGGTGAAGACTGGAAAGACTACCCGCCAGTGTCTGTTGGTGCACCCTCTTCTCCAGGTATGACAGCTTGTCTAGCATCATTAAGAGATAATTTAGCTATACAGGCTGCAGAAGCAACATACTTGCCATCGGCCAGGGATAAATGTTGTCTTCACATTTTTTTCATGAAAATTAACATCAAGGTGATATTAACTTTCTCCTGTCTTCTTTTCAGGTGAAGACATCTCTGGGGAGGGCAGAGTTGGCACAACTTCTGATTTTGTTATGGATCCATTTAATGAAATGGTGGTAATCGACGTCGAAGAAGAGTGCTTTGAAACTGCCGATCTCTCATCCGCAACATTCTCAGATGTCATCCCGCCAGTGGGAGTTCAAATGACATCAGGGGAAGATGAACCCACCATCTCGTCCATGCCTCTTTCGTCGAGTATACCAGCAACTTCAACTGTTGTTGGTGTCTCTTCTTTTTTTGCGCCCTCTGTTGAAGCAACAACCATGGCGACATCCTCTGCAGTCATTCCTGAAGGAAGATTTACTAATATTGCGGCCACTCCCGGCGTTCATTCGAGTTTTGCTATGCTAGTGGATCAATACACTAGCATATTCTATCTCACTTTGAAAGAGTTAATATCGCTGGTGCTGGAGAAGAACTTAGGTTTCGATGCTCTGAAGATGTCCTCCAATCTCCTTATAGTGCAGATTAGGAATTTCAGTGATAATGACAGAACTGATGCGCTGGAGCAAATAGTTAATGGTTTAGAACAATCCATTAATGAGTATTTGCAACTATCTCGGGGTAGCATCGACGATCTGATTCAAGCTAAGTATGACTTTTTAACTGTAGAGCTTGCTGAGCAAATAGAAACTCTAAACAAATCCATCCAGGAACAGCAGCAGGAGATAGATAAAGAGCGGGCTGTCTTTGTGGATTTTATTCCTCAGCTAACTAAGTACAAGGCCGAATATGAGGGAGTTGAAGCGAGGGTTCGAGATTTGGAAGCTGAACTCGCTCAGGCCAGGGAGAGGCTTCTCAAGACATCGGCAGCTCGTGATATATTTATGGGCCAAGTGGAGATAGCTCAGCAGAACTTGAAGCGTGCTGGTGTCATCCATGCCAGTTTTGTTGATGCTCGGTCTGAACTATCTCGCTTGAACGACGACGAGGCAAAGCTGGAATGGGCTCGCAACCATATTTTGAACTCCAGGAATGATAGGATGGCTGCTTTGGCGCGACAGATTAGGGACTTAACAGCTCCTCCCCAATGATGTATCTTTTTGCTTCCTCTGTAATTTTGCTATTCCCAGTGATGATAAAAATATTTTTTCTGATTTTATGGACCTATCACTTTTGAACAAAAAAAATGATAGGCTAAAATAAAAGTGATATCAGAGGTAATATGGACGTGATATACTTTCGGTAAGTTTCAGTTGGATATATCTATTCAGAGGTTATATGGACATGATAGAATATGCTCCAACTAAATTTGTATATAAAACACTATCAGAGGTAATATGGACGTGATAGGTTTTAAAGTTTCAAATTAGTCAAACATATATATTCAGAGGTCATAATAACATGATAGAATATGATCCAACCAATCTTTGTATAAAATATTATCAGAATGAAATCTTCACCATACTCCTTTGAACAAAGGAGATTAAGCATAGTACTTCTTCAGGAATTTGCCGTTGATAGGAGCCATTATTAAATCTTTATTAGGCTTGGCTAATCTGTAGGCGTCATTTGAGAACGTCGTTTCAATCACATAAGGACCTTCCCATTTAGGCTGGAATTTGCCCTTATTTTTGTGTGTAATGATCATTGGCCTCTTCACAGCTAAAACTAGTTCACCAACTTTGAACACTCTTTCTTTCACTTTTTGATTAAAAGCTCTGAAAATGCGTGCCTGGTAGAACGCAATGCGCTGCTGAGCTTGAAGGCGTTTCTCGTCTAATCCTTCTAGCTCTTGAAGCCTTAAGTGATCATTATTTTCCTGAGTCAACTCATTAGCCACTGTTATTTTGATTGATAGGATTTGGATTTCAATGGGGAGAACTGCTTCACACCCATAAATTAATAAAAATGGGGTACAACCTGTTGGTGTTCGTACCGTTGTGCGATATGCCCAGAGATATTCTCCCAGTTTCTCATTCCAATCTCTTTTGTTCGAAGAAACGAACTTTTTCAAGAGTTTGATGATAGTTTTGTTGAAGGCTTCCGCCAGACCATTAGCAGCAGGATTATAAGCCGTTGAGGCCATATTCTGTATCCGATTCTTATCGCAAAATCGGTGAAACACTTGGCTGATTAATTGAGGCCCGTTATCATGAATTATCCTTCGGGGTATCCCAAAGCGATAAATTACATGATGCTTGATAAAGTTGATTACGTTGGATGTCTTTACCTCAGCAAGAGGGATCGCCTCCGCCCATTTAAAAAAATAATCTGTGATAGCCAATATGAACCGATGTCCTCTAGAAGATGACGGGTGAATAAGACCAATAATGTCCATACCCCATGCTTCAAAGGGCTATGATGCAATCATAGGATGTAAATACTCAGAAGGCTGATGTATAAAATCTGTGTGAACCTGACAGGCTTTGCATTGTCTTGCATATTTTATGGCATCTGCAATCATGGTAGGCCAATAGTAGCCCATCCTCCTGATATGATCCTGTAACTTAGGACCGAGTTGATGTGCTCCACATACACCGTCATGAACTTCTCGGATAACCCGTTTTGCATTATCGTCAGAGAGACATCGTAGTAGTAGTCCATCGTATGTTCGGCGATATAGATATTGTGAAGACGCATCAAAATAGAAGCGTAGTGATCGTCTTTTGATAGATACTGCTTCTTTAGGACCCTCTGGTAAGATTCCGTATAACACGGAGTCTATAAAGGGACTTCTCCAGTCTCTCTTAGGAGGAACCGTGTTTACAGCGTAGCTGCGTTCTATGTAAAAATTATTTTTCACACAGAATAAATCCCTGTTAAGAAGGATCACCGAATTCTGTCTTCTTATAGGAATAGCTAGATCTGCAGCTAGGCTGGCTAGAGCATCAGCTTCCAAATTTTGAGATCGAGGCACGTGCTCTAGGAAGAATCCTTTAAAAGATATGGCTATCTCGATCGTTGCTTGGTGATAAAGAATGAGGTCTGGATTGCGGACTTCATATATTCCTCTAACCTGATTGACGATCAACTGAGAATCACCAAAAGCTTTCAGGTATTCAACATCCAATTCTTTAGAGACTTGAAGTCTGATTAGCAGGGCGTTATATTCTGCCACATTATTAGAGCAAGGTTCGCTAAGAGAATATGCTCGATAGATGACGAGTTTATCAGGAGCCACCAGAATAATTCCTACTCCTTAAACCACGTTTCCCCTGGGACCAGTCCTGGAGACACCATCGAAGAATAGCTGCCATGTATCACCTTCCTTTACAGAATTACATTCTGCAACTTTGTCGGGAATGTCCTCGTATAGTTTAGAGGTTTCCGGAATTGGATTAGCAGCTAAGAAATCAGCCAAGGCTTGACCTTTTATGGACTTCTGAGGGACATATACCCTATCATACGGTGTTAATAACATCGCCCAAGTCGCGAGTCGGGAATTAAGAATACTTGGCCTGTTCATCAATAGCCGAAGAGGATTGATTCTGGAGATGATATGAATAGTTTGACCCGTGACGTAATGTCGCGTCTTCTGAATGGCAAATATTAGGGCTAAGCATTCTTTTTCTACTGGATTGTACCGGTGTTCGGCTTCGATCATTATCCTGCTTAGATAGTAGATAGCCTGTTCATGACCCTCATTGTTCTTCTGTGCGAGGAGAGCCCCTAAAGAATGATCCATTGCTCGAACATACAACAAAAATGGTCTTCCTATGACGGAAGGCACCAGAAATGGAGGATTGGTAAGATAGCATTTGATATCATTAAATGCTTGCTGACAGGCTTCGTCCCATACGAATGACACATCTTTCTTCATCAGGCGAGAAAAAGGTTGACATCTCCCAGAGAGGTTAGATATGAATCTCCTGATATAAGCCAGATGATCTTGAAATCCCCTGAGTTCCCTCAGATTACGGGGTGGTCGCATTTCTAAGATAGCCTTTACTTTATCAGGGTCTACTTGAATCCCTTTAGCGGTAATAACAAATCCCAGGAATTTGCCACTAGATACACCAAGAAAGGACTTTGTAGGATTCATTTTGAGTTGATGTTGGCGCATCAACTCGAATACTGTCTTCAAGTCTTGGATGTGATTATCCTTGAGGTAGCTTTTGATAGCAATATTGTCTACGTAACATTCCACTGTTTTGCGTAAGGGCTCATGGAATATGTTACTCATAGCTCGTTGATACGTAGCCCCAGCATTCTCCAATCCGAAAGGCATAACCGTATAGCAATATACCCCCAATGGTGTTCGGAAGGCAGTATGCTTCTCATCTTCAGGATTCATCTTAATCTGATTATATCCTGAGAATTCGTCCATGAAAGATATGCGCTCAAAACCACACGTATTATCGATCATGACGTTTGTAATGGGAAGTGGGAACTCATCTTTAGGGCAAGCTACATTTAGATCTCGGAAATCGATGCCGACACGCACTTTTTTGCTTTTCTTCATGACCGGGACAACATTGGCGACCCAATCAGGATGTTGTTCTTCTCGGATGAACCTACAGGCTATTAGCTTCTTGATTTCAGCTTCAATGGTATCCATCATATCCGGACGGAACCGGCGTTGGTGTTTCTTCACAGGCTTCGAATTGGGCTGTATGTTGAGTTTATGGGTAGCCACTTTAGGATCAACACCTGGCATATCCTCATAATTCTACGCAAAGACATCAATATATTCTTTTATCAGTTGGATTATTTCTTCTTTTTCTTCTTCGGAAAGATTGTTACTGATAAATATCGGCTTTGGTGAAAATTTACCCCCAACATCGACTTGGATAACTTTATCTTCAGTGGGTAGTTCTTTTTGCTCGAACCGGAGTTCCCATTGTGTATCCATTTGTTGAGCCCAGGATTCATCTTCAAATGGTTCAGAATCGTGTTCCTCTATTTTGAGAGAATTTGTCAACACCATATTTACTAACAATACATGTTCGAGTTCATCTTCTGAATCAGAGGATGACAAATCGTTTTGAAAAGAGGAAATGGTCTCCTTGCTGGACTCAGAGTCTTTGGAAGTTGCAAGATGTGTGGTATACCCTAACCCAAAACGAGTTCATTGACAATAGGGATCACCATGCAACGGTATTCGTCTGCCATTCCCATAGTTGAGGCCTGGCTCCAACTTCAAGTCATAACCCATACTTTGCATAATCTTCAAAGCTTGTGGGCTATATCTATGAACTTGCATTCTTCCAGCATCAGATTCGTGAGAATCTTCTTGTACTATTGGTTTATTCCGCATGCGACCGAAGACTATTGGATGCTGATCATTGCGAGTAGGTAGGACAATAAAGATAGAATCTTCATATGGTCCATATGTCGTGATGACATTAGATGTTGATGCCACTTCCCACACATACGGATGATAGAAGACTATAGCTTCCAAGAATTTTTGTGCTATTGGTTCTATATCGTTATGGGGGGAGGATTCCTGATTTGGAGATTGAGAGTCAGTATACTGGAAAATAGAATCTTTATTATCGTCAGAAACAACGTTCCCGGTTGTATTTATAACAGTCGGCTGCTTGTTGCGCCTGAGGTTGATGACCAAAGGTGGGGGCTTCTGGTTCAAAGTGATCACTAGAGGATCACTTCCTCCTCCCGATTTGGTTCTGCTCAAGTGGATAGCTATGGGTTCCATGACCTTCGGACGGGTAATCCATTATTTCACCTGGATTGATAAAGGTTGCTCAGTAGATGGTTCTGCTGGCTCCCGATAGGATTCCTCTTCCGTCTTACCTGACACCTCCTTCATGTAGTCTTGGGTGTATAACATGGGATCAGAATAGTAGGATTCAACCCCTTTAAAAGGATTGAGATCCGCAAACTCTGTTTTCACTGTCGCTTGGGCGTCTACAAATTTGAAGCATTGATGTAGGGTAGAAGGAACGATATTGTGATCGTGGACCTAAGGTCTGCCCAACAGAATATTGTAAGACACCTCTGAATCAATGATGTAGCATGTAGCCACTGATCTAAGATCACCAATCTGGATCCTTAGACGAATCTTTTCCAACGGTTTGCTCTTCCTGGCATTAAAGCCCACGATTGTGGTGGTAGTGTAAGCCAGTTCGCTTGTAGGGATTCTCAACGGCCTTAGCAGACTGTGAGGGATAATGCTGATCGACGATCCCGGATCTATGTGAATCCGGTCTACCTCTATGGAGCCAATATATCCGGTGTAATAGAGAGGTCGGTCATGCTTGTTATATTTTAACAATATGTCCTCTTGAGTGAAAGTGATATTAGGGACCACTTCCATCACACTATGGCATTGAGGGCACGCCACAGGCTCTTTATCAGGGGATTTGAGTTGAGTCAAACATACATCCGCCTGTATTAATGCTTCACTCAAGGCTTGACGAGTGTCTTTGGATAGCCTTAGGAGCTCGAAAATGGACAATCTGGCTGGTGTATTAGCCAACTGGGCCAAGATGTCGAAGTTATATGGTTTTTCTAAACCTTTGTTTTGAATATTCTTCAAAGGTTTATCAAAATGAACTTCTTTTTGCTTGTCCTTGTCCACCGAAGTTGGCTTAGGAGGACCTGCCTCTGGTATAACAGGTTCAGGCTCTGGAGATTTGGCAGCTGAAGTGTCTGCCATTGATTCTCCCTAGTTTCCTCCATAGTCCTTGAGGTAGGCTTTGCCTGACCGGGTTCCGGTTGCTAAAGCCTCTTCTTCTGATGTCAGGAATATTGTAACCATATGGCATGGTTTGCATTTTGAGTTCTTCTTAGACTTATCTTTAGCAGCTTGAGTCTCTTCCTCAATCTCTGACACCAGATCAGGATAAACCCACATAATCTTACCATGCTTTGTAGTTAGGGGTACTAGGTCATGATTTTGACCCCTAGTGGGAGAAAGATTAACAATGTTCATCATTACCCGTGGAATAGGTACTACACCATCCGGGACTTCCTGAGGGGCAGATTGCCAAACAAGAGCGAGATCATGTTGGCAGTGACCGTCTTCTCGCTATTACGCAGAGTGATGGCCTTGGCGTCGATCAGCTCCTGGATTTTCCTTTTTAATACATAACATGCCTTTGTGGAGTGATGTATGTATCTGTAAAAAATACAGTACTTAGGGTTATTGGTACTGCCGACTTCATTTGGCCGCTTTACCTCGGGGAGAGTAAGCTTACCACTTTTGACTAGACAATCGACTATGCTCGGAATATCGTCGTCGTCAAAAGAATATTCTTCTTTAGGCCTGGAAGTCCCAGGATTTGTCTGCGTAGTTACCGAAGTATGTTGCTTGGACGTGTTGATTGCCAGAGCTTCCTTCCCTTTGGAACTACGGGCATGATCGTTATTGGAAGATGACCGCTTCCCTCTATCAGAGGTAGAGATCATGATTCCATTGTCACGCGTCTTCCGACTGTTATCTTCAGCGGCTACCGCTGAGATGATAAACAAGGGATAATCATGGAACTGATATGGTCCCGTGAACACTAAGATTAGTGGGAGAAGATTCTTCCTGCAAATGTCTACCAAGGCAGAATTCGGAACTCCGGGAGGCATCTACAAAGTAGCCTGACGAAAGCGTTCGATAAAAGTATGAACGCCCTCTTTCTCCTTCTGCTTCACTTCGATGAGCGAGGACATAGACATGTCCATTCCTCCTTCATAGAATCGAGCGAAGAACTGAATCTTGAAATCATAAAAAGAAGTAATGCAGTTGTCCGACAGACTACGGTACCATTGATAGGCCACTCCAAACAGACAGCCTTTAAACACTCGAGTGAGAAGGGCGTCATTCCCTTGCAACAACACTGTCATCATGCTAAGGTAGTTCATGTACTGGCTCGGTGATGTCTTTCCCTCAAACAAAACCATAGCCTGTGGTTTGTATTTAGGTGGGAAAGGGATCTCGTCCCAGATAGCTGAGAATGGCTGGTTGATCCCCAACTTCTTGAGCTGATCCTTATGCTTCAAGGCATCAAATTGGGCTTTAAATTCCCGAACTGCCTGCATCGGATCTTCAGCTGGGAGAGAGACCCCAGGGAGACGGGAGATCGATTGTATTGTAACTCCAACATGAGGCAATACATTCTCCGAATTTATAAGTTGAGGAGCTGTTGACTCTTGATTTAGAATAGGCTCCTGGTTTGCGTTTGATGGAGATAGGTCCACCCTCACCCGTAGTTGAGTCAGAGGAACCGATGTTTGAGCTATTGCAGCTGCATATTGAGTCACCATCATCTGACGCATACTCTCCATCATGGAATACATCTCTTTAAGCGATGCTTCCAATACAGCGATGCGTTGGTCAGTACTTCCTGATGGGGAAGCCTCTTCATGTTCGTCTCCAATGGCATAAACTCCCATTTCCCTGGATGCTATTGAAGGATTAGTATAGATCTCTGTAGAGATCGAGTCTATACTTTCAGCATTAGATTCGGGAAACTGGCGACCCCCAGTGTCAGAATCAGAAGAATATGAAGCCGGTTATCGTAACCTCGAACGGGTGTTTCGAAAAACACATGCTTCAATATTCTCAAGGAGTTTGTCAAATCTCCTTTGGCTTGGAGTTCTAGAGGGATGTCATCTTGAGCTTGACCTTCTTCTAGGAATGTGTGAAGCCATGTTCACTGATGCGAATGTCGGCTCTTCTTCCTATAGAGACAAAGAGTAGTTCAACCGGTCGAAAACTGACCGTTTTGCCTTAGAACAGCAGTAGTTAATTTCAACTTTATGACTATTACAATAGTGCTCCCTAGGGTGTGTAATAGACATGTTAGAAGATCCCCTGTATTTGTGCTTCTAGATCAAGAAATCACGTAAATCAGGGGGATTAACAAAAGAAGAAGAAGAAGGCTTATTCTACCTTTTTACATCAGTAGGAGCATGGATATTGGGAACCATGACCCTCTCTCTACCATAAGTATACAGCAGTTCGCCCATGTGAGTGGCATATAATCCATCATCCGTCTGGGGAGCGTATTTCCCCATAAAGCAGGTCTTCTTTACGCAGATGGGCTTATCCTTGCGTAATCTGGAGCTTTGTACAGATTCGCGTAAAACAGGAGGAGTTCGTGTAATCTTCTTCTCTTGGTGGCGTACAACTCTAGAGGTCGGGAGATTCGCCACGTATTTTCCTTTGATGTGATCCAAGGGTCCATCGAATACATTTTTATGCGCAAGACGAGTTTGAATTTTCTGCGCGGGTACTGAGGCATTTTTAGAACTTTCGTCTAGCACGTCACAGACGGGAGATGAAGTTTTATGCGCAGGGCGCGTTTGAATTTTCTAAATTGGCGCTGAGACCTTATCAGAAATTTTGTCTGCCATGTCACAGACGGGAGACAAAGTTTTATGTGCAAAGCGCGTTCTGGACTTCTGGATTGGCCCTAGGGCATTATCAGAAGCTTTGTCTGCCATGTCACAGACGGGAGACGAGTTTTTACGCACAGAGCGTATAGGTCATGATGTCACAACCTTGTTGATCGGAGAGAGAGAGTTCGCAAGAAGGGTAGAGGATGTCGGGGCATCCATACTTTATGCAGCTTCCTATTGTCCTGGACAGAGAGGGAATAAGAGCTACCCCCTGCTCGAAGCATGTCTTCATAAGCCGATTGGTCGAATTGGACGACCAAAGTCTTCTTCATTGATCCGACGGATACAGCATCGTGTTGAGCAATAACTTTCTTGTCAGATGAGAAAGTAGTCCCCAGCAGACTCGCCATCTTGTGTTTAATGATAAACAGAAGAAAAGAAACTAGGTTTATACGAAACCCTTTTTTGTTTACAAACAAGAAAAAAGAAGTACAATTAATCCTATACGAGGATGTTAAGTACAATAAAGATAATTCTGGGGAAATATTGCTATAGGAGTCTTATCTACGGTCGATCACTTTGACCCTTAGACCACACGATGACGAAGAAGTGCTGTAGAAGAAGAAGAAGCTTCAAAGATTACAGGAGGGAATGAACCCTCGTTGCCAAAGTTATCAATCACCACTCTCTGTGTACTCTCTCTGATCTCTTCTGATTCCGATCTCTCTTTTCTCTCCGATCTTTTCTTGACCTGAATGTCCCCTGTCTCTTGTGGCCGAAGGTTTCTATTTATAGAGTTCGGTCACAGTAACTGACCAGTAGGCGTAGAAATCGGACAGCGAAGAAAACTGTACCTTTTACGAGGCGGTTATAATAACTGCTACCCACATCTGAATGATCTCCTGAATCTTCGTGTGACGTATGTCCCATTATGAGGCAACGCGTATAATTGCTCATCGAAAATAACGGCATGCAAGCCACGTAGGTAACTGCCCTTCGCGTAAAGAAGGTTGGCATAAAAGCCAAATAACTGTCTCGTTGGCATAAAAGCCAAATAGTTATCTTGTTGGCGTAAAAGCCAAATAGCTGTTCTGATGGCATAAACGCCAAGTAGCTGTCTTGTTGGCGTAAAAGCCAAGTAGCTGTCTTAATGGCGTAAAAGCCAAGTTCTGCGTAAAGCTTGATGCTGCATGGATAGGTAACTAGCGTAAAGACAGCCAGTTGACCTCCCTTGACTGAGGTCTTGAGCGTATTCTGGGCCAAGTAGCTTTATCACGTACCTTTGCAAATGTAGCCTGAGTTGGCATATTTCAAGGAGATAGCATACGGCATACTCCTATAGTTGAAAATAGCCAGATTAGCGTATTTTGAGGAGATAGCATACGGCGTGCTCCTATAGCTGAAAATAGCCTGGTTTGGCGTAATATGCAGAGATAGTGACGTGAGCATATTAGCTCTAATTTTAGCTCTCCTAGTCGTTAAAAGTAGGACCAAATCTCATGTATTAAATGCAGAGATCTTCCCCCATCTCGCGCATTAATCTGCAGAGACGTGTCTCGAGTTCTGTACAAATAGCAACTTTTGACGTGACGGTTGGTTTTGTCTCATCGTGAGCGTAAAGCTAATCTTTGCCTGTGTAGAATAGGCAGCGTATTTCTTGAATGCGTAAACAATGTCTCATATCAAGGATTATGTCACTAAACGACAGTTTGGGGCTCTGTGCAGAATCATTATTACTGCCATCCTTTCGATCGTCGTGTAGTACTCTTTGTCATGAGTCAAGTTCACTGTTCTGTCTGACAGGTTCATTCGAGGAATACGAAGAGTTCCTCGTACAACTTCCCACTGAATTAAAAGCAGACGTAGTTTATGCCGGAGTGTAGCAACCTTTTTACGCCAAAATAGGCTTGAGGTGCTGCTTTACGCGGGCAGCACTGAAGTCTTGTTTTACGTGTATGGTTCTGAAGCTTCTGTTTTACGCGTACTTCATGTATGTTTGGGACTTTTACCCGTATAGTTCCCCCGCGTATTTTTCACGCTTCTACATTGTTGGTGACGATGGTGGCGGTGATGGCGGTCCGGCGGTGGAGGGATCCGGTCGAGGAGATGGCGAGGTGGTGACTCCGGTCTACTCCGGCGGTCAGCGACGCCGGCGGGGGTGGCTCCGCTGTTGGGAGAGGGAGGTGGAGAACAGGGAGAGGGGGTGGTGGCTGTCGGCTAGGGCTAGGTTTGGGGTTTTGGTGAATTTTATGAAAAGAAAAGGGAAAAGTTTGTATTTATTTAGGAGTATATAGAATTTTGGATTTGGGTGTTGACTTGGTCAATACCCCCTTAGGATTGGGCCAAGGCTTGACAAGGGGATGTTTGGAGGGCTATAATTTGTATTATTTAAATGCAAGGCTATAATTAAGTGGGGGGGCGATGTTGCGCGTTGCGCATTCCAAAAATTATGGAAAAATTCATCTGAAGGAGAAAAATGGGTTTCTTCATGTATTGTACAATGGTGTGGACACCTCAATACACTTTTGCATAAAAGTGTCCAACAATTAAAAAATTGCACAAAGACAGAAATTAGATTTAAATTAATTAAAATTAATGCACATGGTATTCTTGAATTAATTGGAAGTACCTAGGGCTAAAATTAGGTGGATACAAGTGTCATGGACGTAGTAGACTCAAAAAATAATATTTTTAATAATTGGATTGTACAAAACGGGTCGAGATTGTGTCTCTAATTTCGATTGAAACGGACAAAGATGCAAAGTTGGATTTATTTGGATTTAAGAACGGATATTTGTAACAAATATTGTGCGACTAAAATGAAGCACAAGGGAGGGTATTTATGAGTTACACAAGTGTCAGAATGGAAGGCTGGCACGTCTAAGAAAAGTGTGTGAAATTTGTTTGGAAGCAAATGCTAGTGTAGCGCTCCAAATATTGAAGCAACGGTAAGTGCACTAAGTGATCAAAATATTTCACAATAAATGATAAACACCGTGTTCTAATTCTAATTAAATCCAAATTAACCCTAATCTCTCTATCTAAGCCAAGTAGACCAAAATTTGGTCGAAGGGTTTTACAGTTTGCCTCTGTATTTCAAACAGAAAGCCTTAGTGCGGTCCATGCAATACGGACATGAAAGATGACCATGAGTGTTCCATCCGATAATATTCCATAGGCCAAAAAGTCGTTGATGGTCCGCATAAGTGCTGCCCTAATCTGAAAATTTTGCTTTCCTGAAACATCGTACGTGTTGGCACCTACTTCCTACAGCTAATTCAACTCATCTTTCAAATGATGTAAATATACATCATTTTTTTTCTTCGGATTGTTCGGACCCAGGATAATAACGGTTAGGAATATATACGAGTCTTCATGCACATCCAAGGCAATAGATTGTACGGAGTGACGATCACAGGCTAACACGAATACTGGGAGCCCAAAAGTCCGAATAGGGTAAAACCGTCGGAGGAGAGCCCCAATCTGACATTACGCGGATCCAAAACAAAATCTAGATACTCTTGATCAAAGTGCTTCTATGCTTCTCCATCGGATGGATGATCCAATACTCCTTCGATATGTTCCTGCCTGTGCCAACTCATATTTTATGTAGTCTCCTTCACCATAAACAACCTCTGCAACCGTGGCATCAAAGGCAAGTAGTACATCGAATCGGTAGGCTTTCTTGCACCGACAGACTTTTCTCTACCAGTGGCTTTATAGCGATCAGCACCACAGAATGTGCATGACTCTTCATCCTTGTCGTCTATATAGTACAACATGCACCCATTGCAACATGCATCAATTTTCTCGTATCCCATCTAAAGCGATCTCACCATCCTCTTAGATCGGTAGAAGTCATTAAAAAACTTTGTATCCTCTGGTAATATCTCTATAATCAAATCTATCAGTCGATTATAGCGTTCTTGTGACATGTTAAAATTGGACTTGATGCTCAGCAATCTTGTAACTACCTCCAACGGTGAATGATCCTCACAACTAGGATATAATGGAGTCCTTGCATTCTCCAACAACTCCATGAACTTTTCAGCATTGGCATTCGATGCCTCCTCAGCTGCATCATGATTGTCCGGATCGAAACTAGGTCCCGCCGCATCAAAAATCATATTCACCCACCCATCATCGTAAGCAGCATGGTCGTGGACATCCATATATGGCTCCATATAAATCTTCGACTCCGATGCTAAAGACACAAGTTCTCCTTGCACGGTCCACTGATAGTAATTCGACGTGAAATCCTTCGAGTACAAATGATATATGACTTCCACTTCTGGATGATATTCCAAGTTGCGATATCTCACACATGGACACTTAATTTTAGTACCATCCATATACTGAGAGAACGCCTTGGCGAACTACAGGAACTACTTGGTGAACTGCAGGAACTACTGTACACCCTCTATGAATTCATCCCGTACACCGCACATGTCATCAAGATAACGGTTGTATATCCACGAACGATGATGCAGATAGTAATTCATATCCATTTCTAGATACTTTTGCAAAGATGAATAGACATCGTTCAAGTATATACTCATGTGAATATTTGCTAGTGTACATTATCCAAATGACACTCACTCCAGATATGCAAAGATAAATAAACATCATTTAAGAAAATACTTAAATTACAGTATATGTCACAAGTCTAAATGGATTTCATATTGATATTTTTAATTCTCTTCTGAAAATTCAACTTCTCCGTTTAAATACAGTACATGCACTGATACTCCTAGTCCTAGAATTGATACTCAGGAATACCCAATTATGTTATATACCTACTCATCTACACACATATAAGAATACTCAGGAATACAGTCCATTCACTAATACACCTAGTCCTAGTACTGATACTTCTTCATTCAACTTTGTATCCTGGATACCATATTGCAGCTGTTATTTGATAAAATAAACGGAAAGATAATATGTGAAAACGAGGTCTTATACGAAAATACGCCCTTCTTCTGTGTTTACAAACAAGATTGTACAATTTAATCCTATACGAGGATGTCGAGTACAATTTATTTAATCTGGGTAAATATTGCTATAGGTGTCTGATCTACAGTCGATCACTTTGGTCCTTGGACCACACGATGATGAAGAAGTGTCGTAGAAGACAGAAAGCAGCTTCGAGGGTTGCTAAAGAGGGTGGATGTCCGATGCCAAAGTCGTCGATCCCTTCTCTTCGCTTGAGCTCTGGATTCTTCTCTCTCTCCCGACCGTCTTCTCTCCTCCCGATTGTCGACCTTGGATCTGATACTGGATTCCTTGACCAATTTTTAATCGTTCGATCTTTAATTTTGCGACCTCCTTTTCTCGACCCTTTTTTCGACCTTCGACCTCTGTTGATAGAGGTCCCTATTTATAGAGCTTTTAGTGACAGTGACCACTCAGTCGGTATAGAAACCGAGTAGTAGAAAGTACAGCACCCTTTTATACGACGGTTTAAAATAACCAAAGCCTGCGTATAGATGACCTTCTGAGTGAGCATGTGACGCGTGTCCAACTAAGGGACAAACGCGTATAGCTGCTGCGAAGATCACGGCGTAGAAGCCATATAGGTAGTTATCCTTTGTGTAGAAAAGGTTGGCGTAGAAGCCAATAACTGTCACCATGGCATAGAAGCCAAGTAGGCATAGAAGCCGAGTAGGCGTAGAAGCCGAGTAGGCGTAGAAGCCGAGTGGTCATAAAGGCCAAGTTGGCGTAGAAGCCGAGTGGTCATAGAGGCCGAGTGATGTGGACATTTTAGCCGGAATTATGGCTCTTGGAGATATAATTAAATCTCTTGCATTAAATGCAGAGATCTGCCCCCATCCTGTGCATTAAATGAAGAGGCTTGTCTTTAAGATTTGCCATTATTTTGCACATTAAATGCGGATACGCGCCTCAAATCCTGTACGAAGAGTAACTGCTATCGTGGCGGTCTGTTGGCCTTCTGCGGAGCGTAAGAAGCTCACGTCTGCCGGTATAAAACTGGACAGCGTATCCCCTTGTATGCGTAAGAGCAATCTGCGCAAAGAGAATGTCACTAGACGACGGTTCGGTGATATTTAATCAAATCTCCTACATTAAATGTAGAGATCCGCCATTATCCTATGCATTAAATGCAGACGCGTGTTTTGAAGGTCTGCCACCCTTTTGCGCATAAAATACAGAGACGTGCGTCGGGCATCTGTCAGTATTCGGTGCATTAAATGCAGAGACGTGCCTTGAGAACCTGTCACCGCTCTACACATTAAATGCAGAGACGTACCTCAAGCCCTGTACGAAGATCAGCTTTTGACGTGACAGGCCGTTTGTCTTCTGCGGAGCGTAAACAGCTCACATCTGCCTGTGTAAAACTAGGCGGCGTATTCCTTTGTATGCGTAGAAGCGGTCTACGCTAAGGAAATGGCAGTAAATGACAGCCTGGGTTGCAGTACCGTGCCATCATTATAGCCGTCGCTTGGGTCGTCGTACAGTACTCTTTGTCAGGAGTCCAGACATCAGGTTCATTGCATGATCTGACAGGTTCATTTTGAAGAATACGAAGCATTTCTCGTACACTTCAATGCTGCATTGAAAGCGGATGAGTTTTACGCCATAAAGGCGATGTAGCACCCTTTTTACGCTGAAGCAGCTTGGATATACTGCATTACACGGATGGTCCTTGAGCCTATATTTTACGTTGTGTTTAGCAGAAAAGCTCTGTTTGCACGTCGATGGCTCTGAGGTCCTCTGTTTATGCTGCCCTGCATCAACATGTTGCGTATAGCTATCCAATGTATTTTTCATGCTTCTACAAGACCCCCTTCAAAACTTTTAAATTCCTCGTAATTTAAAACACTTTGAATGAACCATGAACCGTTCCTCGTAATTTGAAATGCTCTGAATGGAGCCTGAAATGGTCAAGTCTGACACGTTCTTTCAAGGCTGACTTTATGGCAGAGTTATTGGGGATCGGTGTGATCTCTTTTGCCTATAAAAAGGCTGAGGAGTTAACCTGTTCTTTCCACATTTCCTTCACCACACAGAGATGATGGCCGGAGTTCGTCGGGTCGACTTGAGGAAGAAGGAGACCATGTTCTTCCAGCATGTAAGGAGCCAAAAAAGATAGCGCCTTCGAGCAAATGTCCTCTGCAATGATGGACCATGGAAGGATATCATAGCCTCCTTTGCTCGGGATAATCAGCAACTTTGTATGGCGGTTCTTCGGGAGAGAGGAAGGGTCGTATTAGACCATACAACTTGCAAGCAGTACCTTCTCCCGTTACCTGCGGACGAGGGCAGGCAAACTGGCTGTTGTCCGAGATTGGGTTGGGTGAAATACCTCAACTCAATCTGTCATGGCGCTGGACGCAGGAAAGCAGATTTACCCTGCTTCCTAGTATTGGAGGATGGGTCTAGGCCTAGTTTTGTATCCTCCTGCCATTGACCATATGTCAGTCATTTTGCGGTCACCGACTGACTGCTGGAGAAGATGGATGAAGAATTTTGCCCATGGGAGAACCTGGCAGAACAAATTCTGGGCACGATCTTCAGACGACGATGAGGAAGTCCTTTGTAGACGGAATTTCCCTCATATGTAATCATGAAAATGAAGAAAAACCCTTGTAGACTGGATTTTGCTCATATGTAATCATGCTTTTGAGTTTAATAAAATCGTCTTTCTTCTTTGCATATGATCATCTTGCCATACTTTGCTGTAAAGTCTGAATATATGTAGCTTTGACACGTCTGATACTTTACGTCGACTCTGTTAGAAAGAGTGCTAGGTCTTGTCCTATCTTTTACGCATAACTAAGATGCGCAGAAAGCCGCTTTAGCAGTCGAGTGTTCGAACTGTCCGGCTGTTAGGAATGAGGAACCGTGTAAAATTTTGAACTATTTTTACTTCTGATAAACAAAATTTTTGTTCAGACCGTCGTCTTCAAGAATGATTTCTCAAAAATCCCTTGGAACAGGGCGAAAAATGGCTGTCAAAAACTGAGTCACCATCTTGAACTATTAGACGAAATATTCAGACTAGATTCTGGATGAACTTTGAATCGACCCATGAAGAAGAGTAATTTTCAATGTTGAACTCTGTATGCCTTGGATACTTGGGATATTTTAAGGTCAAGAAGGAGTATCTTCTGTGTAAACCCTTGCAATTGACCACCTTGAGAATTGTTCAGATGTACTGTACTGGCCTGCGCATTTTTTATATATACGGAAAGTCGTAGAGCGTGAAATCATAAGTTTGTTTCCTCTGAGCGTAAAAAGCCACCGAGCACGAGATCATAGATTCGTAGCTGCTGAGCATGAAGTCGTAGGTTCGTAGCCTCTCGAGCGTAAAAGCTACCGAGCATAAAAGCATCCGGGCGTAAAACCATAGACTAGTAGCCTGTGAGCGTAAAACTGTAGATCCGTAGCCATCGAGCGTAGGAAGCTCTTTAGCGAAAAAAACTGTAGAGTTGTAGCTTCTGAAAAAAAATCTTTCGAGCGTGAAGTCGTGGATTTATTGCCTCTGAGCGTAAAAAGCCACCGAGCGTGAGATCATAGATTCGTAGCTGCTGAGCGTGAAGTCGTAGGTTTGTAGCCTCTAGAGCGTAAAAGCTACCGAGCATAAAAGCATCCGGGCGTAAAACCATAGACTAGTAGCCTGTGAGTGTAAAACCGTAGATCCGTAGCCATCGAGCGTAGAAAGCTCTTTAGCGTAAAAACCGCGAATCTTCTTTGCACGAAAACTTTTCGAATTCGCTGACTGTCCGCCTTCTCTGAGTAAATAGGCTGACGTAGTCCCCAAACATAACCAAATATTAAATGTGAGATTTGGTTCAGGATTCGAGGAGTCCATCCGAACTCTATATATACCCCAAGTTTCTGAGAGAAAAAAACTTTTCATCCGTCTTCTGCGAAAGAAAGCTTCTGACTGTTCGAGTTCTTTCTTCGTTTCTTCTCCGAGTCTTCAAAGTTTCTAGTAATGGCCTCGAAACAAGTCTTCTCCTCTAAGGGAAAGAAGGTTGTTTCTTCTTCTCGTTCTTCTGTTCAAGCAGAGGCAACTTTCGTCGGGCACGGCGAGCTTCATTCTGAATAAAGTATCCCGCCGACTAGCAGTGCACCCGGCCTTAAAGGTAGAGCTTTTGGGATGAAAAAGAACGACTGAAAATCCTTCGCACACGTTGTACGTGAACGCGCTAGGTCGCCTTCTGTGCTAATAGCCTCTTCGAGGAAGATGATGCACAGAGATATTTTATCTTTTACGCCCACATTTTTAATGTGTCAGCGCAAAAACTCCATATTTTTGCAGTCTGGCGTAAAAGCTTTGACTGTCGAAAGTTGGCGTATACTATATAATTTGAGTGTCACGCAGGGATGGAAATTCCTGCGTAATAACTCAAATTTTGGCAGTCTGGCATAAAACACTGACTGTCGAAAACTTTGCGTATACTGCCAGTCTTGAATTTTACGCCTTGGAATGGAATTTCAGCGTAATGATCAAGTTTTTACAGTCTTTGCGTAAAGCACAGACAGTTGATTTTTTGCATATGCTGCAAGATTATAGAAACTGACTTGTCTTTCTTGCATTTTGTAGTTAACTTGCATGCGTCTCCGCTAGCCGATGTGATGGATTCTGCCGCCGGGATGCTGCACTCCAACTATCTGGAGGATCTGTCGCACGTGACATTTCCTATTGCCAGACCCCAGTATCTTGAAGGAAGGAAAATTTTGATATCGGCTCAGGACGAGCGAACGCTGCTGAACATGATCAACAGAGAGCCCCTGACGTACATAGATGGGGACCAATACATAAAGCCGGCTTTCCTCTTCGGGGACATGATTGACAAGCAGGCCCAAACGAAGCCCAAGAGAGAACTCTGGGTCTTCCCTGCAGGGAGCTTGGTTTTTTATATGCCCAAGATGCCGAGAGAATATCCCATCTCGTCATTCTTCCATGCTACATATCCCAGGAGGATGTCGTGGACGCTGACTCCTGATCTTCACGGCAGGCCGGGGAAGATATTTTATCTGAAAGGAGCTAACCAGGGGTCGTTTGTCAGCCGCCCTACCGGCAATATGACGATATTTAGGGGACTATACCCGGGCAGTGTCCCGAGTAAAGACAGTTTAGTGATCCAGCAGGTCCAATTACCGACTTTCTGTAATGATTTCATGGGGCGCAGGGGAGTATACCCTAAGGTGAACCCTCGAACCGGCGGGTGGATCACCCCCACAAATCTTCGATGGGCTCGCCTAGCTGATTGGGCCCTGAAGCATTTTCAAACTGAGTTGGAGAGCATTGGTCTGTTTACAGCTGTGAGTGCCACCAGTGTTGGGTTGCCTCTCAATCCCAACCTGTTTCTGGCATTGATGGAGCGATATATCTCGCTCACCGGGACTTTCGCCACTCCACTGGGGAGTTGGGATTGGCCCTCCACGAGATGGCAGAGATCTCGAGACTGCCGATGGGGGATACTCCATATGAAGAGTATGTTTCCACGAACCGGGAGCTGGGGGATTCCGACCCTCCAGTAGTGGAAGTGTACCAGGAGCTGATGTGCCACTACCTTGCTTGCACCGCCTTTTATGGTAAGCCCTCAGATTTGGCTCACATCAGTAAATGGACATCCTACCTCTTCTTTCCCCGATCCAGGACTGCTAAGCCGAAGAAGGTATTGGAAGGCAAGGATCAGCCTTTGAATCCTCTGAGCGTGCTTAATGCTCAGGTGGTTGACGATCTCATGGAAGACGTTGGGGCTCCGGACTTGATCCTCGACGAAGGGATAGGGAAGTATCCCATAGGCACCAAGGCCTATAGTTATTTAAGGCGTTGCCGCAGGCCTCTGTCCAGGAAAGCTCAACTGGCTGGCTTCTTCTCCATATGGCTGTGCCGACTGGTGGTACCCTGCATCGCATCTGCGGACCGCATTTACCGCAACACGCTATGGCCTGTAGTGCGTCTGGTGTTCGGGGCAAGGCTGGGCTTGCTTCCTGCCATGGTGTGCCGCATTCAAACTGGCCTGAGGGCCATGACTGACGGGCTGCTCACCGATGAAACTCGGAGTGATAGCTTTTCCAGGGTAGAATTACCATACCTGTATCTGATGGGATGGTTAATTCTTCATAACCCCAGGGTTATGTCTCCCGGCTCTGGCAGTAGTTCGGGGGCTAGCTTCTTGTTGAACTACCAAAATTCCTCCTAGAATGTGACCACAGTTATAGACTATCGGCGGGCGCTGAATCTTTGTCACAGCTGGAAGCTCTTCTGGACTGTTCCCCCTGTACATCTCAATAAACAGGGGATCAGACTTCAGGACGTAGGCGACGGGAAGACCGTTCTTTCTCCCGAGTCTTTCAATTGGTTGGTCTGTATTAGACCTTCCCACCTACTGTACAGGAGTGAAGACCATTGCTTCTTCGAGCCCTACTTGCCTAGTCGGTTTGCCAGGCAATTCAGGTACAATCAGTTGCACGTGGGCAATGCCGTCACCAGCTTCAGGTCCAGGGGTGGACTCATTGATGGAGCCAGAGGATGGCAATATTTCATCATGGGTTGCACTGAGGCAACTTTTACTGTGCCCGTCATTTCACTCTCCACGGAGCTGCGCATTCTCCACTCGTATGCCCAGTTCTATGTGACAACCAACACCTTCCATCGTAATTTTAATATGCATGGAAGTTTTAGGGTGCCTTCTTCCAAGTCTGGGGGAAGAGTCGAAGTCCCCTCGGTTTCTTCTGACGAGGGTGAGGAGTCCGTCAATCCAGATGAGCCTCTGTTGGCGGTATCGAGGGGTGAAGTACCTCTGCCTGCAGGGCCTTTGGTAATCTCTGGGAAGCGAAGGGCTCCTGCTCCGAAGGAGACTTCCCCTCGCAAGAGAAAGAAGAAGACGGTTATTCGTCCTCTCCGGATTCCTGGTATTGAGGTTCCTAGAAGTGAGCCTGCATCTCCCCATGTCGGGGATGATTATTTGATTGGAGGTTCCTCGCCTTTTAGAGAGGGAACCTCGACAGTCCCAGCGGGCGGTGCCAGAGAATTACTGCTGGAGGCTGCTACCGCTTCCGATAGTGGAACGATATCGCCTTCGGGGCCGAGCCGAATGACGATATCTTTACCCAGGTCAGCATCGAGAGAGACCCATGCCGTGTCTGTAGGTGCACCCAGCGAGATCCTAGCCGATGAACCTCGGTTGGAATTTGACGAGGACTTGGAAGAGCATTCGCCAGTGTTCGTTAGAGCACCCCCTTCTCCAGGTATGACAGCTTGCCTAGCATCACTAAGAAATAATTTAGCTGTACTGGCCGCGGATGCGTCATATACACCATTGGCCATGGATAAATATCGTCTTTTATGCCTCTTCTTTTAGGAAAATTAACATTATGCTGCTATTAACTTCCTTTTGTCTTCTTTTCAGGGGAAGACATCTTCGGGGAGGGCAGTGTAGATGCGCCCTTTGGCTCTGTGTCAGGTCCTGGCGGCAACACGGAGGTGCCTGATTTTGAAGAGGAGATATCTTCGGGTGCCGGCTCGCCTGTTGAAGAGATTCTGACATCTCAAGAGGAGGACGAGCCTGTCGTTGCGACAATGGCTCCTTTGAGTATGCCGGTTACTTCGTCCGGTGTTGGCGCTTCTTCTTTTGTCCACCTCCTGTTGAGGCAACGGCCGTGGCAACATCTTCTGCGGTTGTTCTTGGAGGGGGACTGGCCACTATCGCGGCCACTCTCAGCGTCCATTCGGATCTAGCTGCGCTAACCACGCAGTACACTGGTATCTTCTACACCACCTTGAAAATATTAATATCAATGGTGTTGGAGAAGAATTTGGGCTTTGCGTCGCTGAGGAGGTCCTCCCCAGCCTCTATAGTGCCGATCCGAGAATTCAAAGACACCGGGGTAGCTGACGCGCTGGAGGAGATAGTTAATGGTTTGGAGCAACCCATTAACGAATACTTGCAGCTAGCTCGAGGCAACATTGACGGTCTCGTTCAAGCTAGGTATGACTCCCTGATTACGCAGCTTGCTGAACAGATGGCATCTCTGAATAAGTCCATCGAGGCTCAGCAGCAGGAGATGGACGAAGAACGTGTCCAATTGGGGTATGTCATTCCCGAGTTGACCCGGTGCGAAGCCGAATATGAGGAAGCGGCAGCGCAGGCCCGCATATTGAAGGATGAGCTCGTTCGAGTAGAGGCGAAGGCTCTCTCTTTGTCGGCAGCCCGAGACGTGCTGAAGGAGCGACGGGCGACTGTTCAGCAGAATCTGGCGTGCATGGGTGCTTTCCACTCAGGTTTTGTGCAGGCTCGGTCTGAGCTAGCTGGTTTGGACAACGATGAGGCAAGGTTGGAACGGGCTCGCGCCGACGTCTTGAACTTCCAGGACGAGAGGATGGTTGCTCTGGCACAGCAGATTCGCGACCAGACTGCTTCCCCCAAATGATGTACTTTTTTGCTTTTTAATGTACTTTCGCTCTTTTTGGGGAATAATAAAGAGGCTTTCATCTGACTTTGTGGACCCATCATTTTGGAATATAAATGACAAATTTGGGTGAAAGTGATATCAGAGGTAATATGAACGTGATATACTGCAGGACATATCTATTCAGAGGTAATATGAACATGATAGAATACGATCCTACTAGTTTCGTTTTGGAAGTAGTTTTGTCAGAATAAGGTTTTCGCCATATTCCACTTGAGCAAAGTAGGTTAAGCATAGTACCTTTTCAGGAATTTGTCATTGATAGGAGCCATTAACAGGTCTCCATTAGGATTGGCTAACCTGTAAGCGTCGTTTGAGAACGTCGTCTCGATCACATAAGGGCATTCCCATTTGGGCTAGAATTTGCCCTTACTCCTGTGAGTAAGAATCATCGGCCTTCTTATGGCTAAGACTAGCTCGTCGACTTTGAACACTCTTTCCTTTACTTTTTTATTAAAAGCTCTGGAAATGCGTGCTTGGTAGAACGCGATGCGCTGTTGAGCTTGGAGGCATTTCTCGTCTAATCCTTCTAGCTCTTGAAGCCTTAAAAGGTTGTTCTTTTCTTGAGTCAGCTCATTGGCCACGGCTATCCTGAGTGACAGAATCTAGATTTCGATGGGGAGAACTGCTTCGCTCCCGTCAACTAATGAGAATGGGGTACAACCTGTCGGTGCTCATACCGTTGTGCGGTATGCCCAGAGATATTCTTCCAGCTTCTTATTCTAATCCCTTTTGTTCGAAGAGACAAACTTTTTCAAGAGCTTGATAATGGTTTTGTTGAATGCTTTCGCCAAACCATTAGCAGCAGGATTATATGCGTTAGAGGCCATATTTTGTATCCAATTTTTATCGCAAAATTGATGAAACGCTTGGCTGATGAATTGAGGCCCATTGTCATAAATTATTTTTTGGGGTATCCCAAAGCAATAAATGACGTGATGCTTGATGAAGCTGATCACATTAGATGCCTTCACCTTAGCAAGAGGGATCGCCTCTGCCCATTTGGAGAAATAATCCGTGATGGCCAGTATGAACCGGTGACCTCTGGAAGAAGACGGGTGAATAGGACCAATAATATCCATACCCCATGCTTCGAAAGGCCAGGATGCAACCGTAGGATGTAGATATTCAGGAGGTTGATAGATAAAGTCTGCATGGACCTGACAGGCTCTGCACTGTCTTGCATACTTTATTGCATCTGTGATCATAGTAGGCCAGTAATAGCCCATTCTCCTGATGCGATCCTGTAGCTTAGGCCCGGGTTGGTGCTCTCCGCATACGCCATCGTGAGCTTCACGGATGATCCCCTGTGCCTCATCATCTGAGAGATATCTCAATAGCAGTCCGTCGTAGGTCCGGCAATATAGACACTGTGAAGATGCCTCAAAATAGAAGCGTAATGATCGTCTTTTGACGGATACTGCTTCTTTAGGATCCTCCGGCAAGATTTCGTATGCCACAAAATCTATAAAGAGAGTTCTCCAATCTCTTCTGGGGAGATCTATGTTCACAGCGTAGCTGCATTCTATGTGAAAGTTGTTTTTCACACAGAATAAATCTTTGCTAAGAAGGACTACCGAATTCTGCCTTCTTATAGGAATAGCTAAATCTGCAGATAGACTGACTAGGGCATCAGCTTCCAGATTCTGAGATCGAGGTACATGCTCTAGGAAGAAACCTTTGAATGTCATGGCTATCTCGACCGTTGCTCAGTGATAGGGGATGAGGTCTGGATTCCGGACTTCATATATTTCTCTCACTTGATTGACGATCAGCAGAAAGTCACCGAAAGCTTCCAGAGATTCGACGTCCAATTCTTTAGCGACTTGGAGCCCAATTAGTAGAGCGTTATACTCTGGCACATTGTTAGAACAGGGCTCGCTAAGAGAATATGCTCGGTAGATGACGAGTTTATCAGGAGTAACCAGGACAATTCCTACTCCCGAAACCACGTTTCCCCTGGGACCAGTTCTAGAGGCACCATCGAAGAATAGTTGCCATGTATCGTCTTCCATTACGGAATTACATTCTGCAACTTTATCGGGAATATCCTCGTACAGTTTGGAGGCCTCCGGGATCGGATGAGCAGCTAGGAAGTCAGCCAATGCTTGGCCTTTGACGGACTTCTGAGGGACGTACACCATGTCATACGGTGTTAATAACATTGCCCAAGTCGCAAGTCGGGAATTAAGAACGCTTGGCTTGTTCATCAGTACCCGAAGGGGATTGACCCTGGAGATGGTGTGAATGGTTTGGCCTGTGACATAGTACCGCATTTTTTGGATAGCGAACATCAGAGCCAAGCATTCTTTCTCCACTGGGTTGTACCGGTATTCGGCTCCGACCATCATCCTGCTGAGGTAGTAGATAGCCTGCTCATGGCCCATATCGTTCTTTTGCGCGAGAAGAGCTCCCAGAGAATGATCCATCGCTCGAACATATAGCACGAACGATTTTCCTATGACGGGAGGCACCAGAACTGGCGGGGTAGTGAGGTAGCGTTTGATATCGCCGAACGCTTGCTGACAGGTTTCGTCCCATACGAAGGATACACCTTTCTTCATGAGATGAGAGAAGGGCTGGCATCTCCCTGAGAGGTTGGATATGAATCTCCGGATATAAGCCAGACGACCTTGAAATCCCCTGAGTTCTCTTAGATTACGGGGCGGTCGTATTTCTAAGATGGCCTTGACTTTATTAGGATCCACATGAATGCCTTTGGCGGTAATGATAAATCCCAAAAATTTGCCACTAGATACCCCCAGAAAGGACTTTGTAGGATTTACTTTGAGTTGATGTTGGTGCATCAATTCAAATACTGTCTTCAAGTCTTGGATGTGATTATCCTTGAGGCGGCTTTTGACAGCTACATCGTCCACGTAACACTCCATTGTCTTGCGTAAATGCTCATGGAATATGTTACTCATAGTCCGTTGGTATGTAGCCTCGGCATTCTTCAATCCGAAGGGCATAACCGTATAGCAATATACCCCCAACGGTGTCCGAAAGGCAGTATGTTTCTCGTCCTCAGGATGCATCTTGATTTGATTGTATCCTGAAAATCCATCCATGAAAGACATACGTTCGAAACCGCATGTATTATCGATCATGACGTCTGTGATGGGAAGAGGAAACTCATCCTTGGGGCAGGCTGCATTCAGATCTCGTTAATCGATGCAGACACATACTTTCCTATTTTTTTCATGACCGGGACAACATTGGTGACCCAGTCGGGATATTGTTCTTCTCAGATGAAGTCGCAGGCTATCAACTTCTTGACTTCAGCTTCGATGGCATCCATCATATCTGGGCGGAACTGGCATTGGTGTTGCTTCACAGGCTTCGAATCGGGCAATATATTGAGCTTATGAGTGGCCACCTTTGGATCAAGGCCTAGCATATCCTCATAATTCCACGCAAAGATGTCGATATATTCTTTTATCAGCTGGATAACTTCTTCCTTTTCTGCTTCGGAAAGATTGTTACTGATAAATATCAGCTTTGGCGATAGTTCATCCCCAACGTCAATCTGGATAACTTTATCTTCAGTGGGAGGTTCTCTCTGCTCGAAGCGGAACTCCCATTGTGTATCCATTTACTGAGCCCAAGCGTCATTCTCAAACAGTTCAGATTCTTGTTCGTCTGCTTCGAAGGAATCTGTCACTACCATATTTACTGATAATGTTCGTTCGAGAGCATGAGATGAGTCGGAGGGCACTGAGCCGTTTTGAGAAAAGGAAAAGATATCCTCGCTTGACTCAGGAGCTGCAAGGGAGGTGGTATACCCTAACCCGAAATGAGTCCGTTGATAGTAGGGATCGCCGTGCAGCGGCATTCGTCTGCCTTTCCTGTAGTTGAGACCTGGTTCCAGCTTCAAGTTATAACCCATACTCTGCATGATCTTCAGAGCTTGCGGGCTGTATCTGTGAACCTGTATTTTATCGGCATCGTCGTCGGGAGAATCTTCTTGTGCAGTCGGTCCATTGCGCATACGGCCGAAGACTATTGAATGCTGACTGCTGCAAGTAGACGGGACAATGAAGATAGAATCCTCATGCGGTCCATATGTCGTGGTGACATTGGATGATGATGCCACTTCCACACATACGGATGATAGGAATCTATAGCTTCCAAGAATTTTTGAGCTATAGGTTCTGTATCGTCATGGGGAAAGGATTCCTGGTTCGGAATTTGAGCATCAATATACCGAAAAAGAGGATGTTTATTATCATCTGAAACTTCGTTCCCAGTTGCATTTACATCGATTGGCTGCCTGTTGCGCCGAAGGTTGATGACCAAGGATGGAGGCTTCTGGTTCAAAGTGATCACTAGAGGATCACCCCTTTTTCCTAACCTAGTTTTGTTCAGGTGGATCGCCAAAGGCTCTGTGGCTTTTGGACGAGTAGTCCGTCCTTTCACCTTGATTGACAGCGGTTGTTCGACAGAGGGTTCTTCTGGCTCCCGGTGGGATTCCTTCTCTGCTTCGGCTGACACCTCTTCCGTGTAGTCTTGAGAGTACAACACAACATCGGAGTAGTAGAATTCTACTCCTCTAAATGGGTTCAGGTCAGAAAACTTTGTTTGTACTGTTCCTCGTGCGTCTACATATTTAAAGCATTGATGTAGAGTTGAAGGAACGATGTTGTGGTGGTGGATCCAAGGTCTGCCCAGCAGAATATTTTAGGACACCTCTGAATCAATGACATAACATGTAGCCACTGATCTGAGGTTGCCGATCTGGATCCTCAGGCGAATTTTCCCCAACGACTTACTTTTTCTGGCGTTGAAACCCACGATTGTAGTGGTGGTGTAAGCCAATTTGCTGGTAGGAATCCCCAGCGGTCTGAGCAGACTATGAGGAATGATGCTGATCGATGATCCCGGATCTATGTGAATCTGGTTGACCTCTATGGAACTAATATACCCGGTGTAATAGAGGGGTCTGTCATGCATGTTGTGTTTTAACAGCATGTCATCTTGAGTGAAAGTGATGTTCGGGACCACCTCCATTACACTGTGGCATTGAGGACACGCCACTGGTTCTTCGTCAGGGGACTTGAGCTGGGTCAAGTATGAATCCGCCTGCATCAGTGCTTTGCTCAGGGCTAGACGAGTGCCTTGGGAGAGCCTGAGTAGTTCGAAGATAGACAACCTAGCTGGTGTATTAGCCAATTGGGCCAGGATGTCGAAGTTGTACGGCTTCTCTAAACCTTTGTTTTGGATATTTTTTACAGGTTTGTCGAAACACACTTCTTTTTGCTTCCCTTTGTCCACCGAAGTTGGTCTCGAAGGACCGGCTCCTGGTACGGCGGGCTCTGGTTCTGACAGCTTGGCAGCTGAAGCGTCTACCGATGCACCTTCCTGACTTGCTTCATGGTCCTTGAGGTATGCCCTCCCTGAATGGGTTCCAGTGGCCAAGACCTCATCTTCTGATGCCGAGTCTGTCCAACCATGTGACATTGTTTGCGCTTCGTGTTCTTCTTAGACTTAGCCTTAGCAGCTTGAGTCTCTTTCTCGATCCCGGGCAACAAATCTGGATGAACCCACATAATCTTGCCTCGCTGGGTAGTTAGTGGTACCAGGTCATGATTCTGACCTCTAGCTGGAGGGAGATTAATGATTTTCATCGTCGTCCAGGAAATAGGGGTAACACCGTCCGGGATTTCTTGGGGAGACAGATTGCCAAATTGCAGAGAGATCATGTTGGCTGTGACCGTCTTCTCGCTGTTGTGCAGAGTGATGGCCTTAGCATCGATCAGCTCCTGGATCTTCCTTTTCAGTATATAACATGCCTTTGTGGGGTGGTGTATGTACCTATGGAAGATGCAGTACTTGGGGTTGTTGGTACTGCCGGTCTCATTGGGCCGTCTCACCTCAGGAAGGGTAATCTTGCCGCTTTTGACGAGACATTCGAATATGCTCGGAATATCATCGTCGTCGAAAGAGTACACTTCAATGGGCCTGGAATTCTCAGGTTTCGTCTGCGTAGTAGCCACAGTCTTTTGCCTGGACGTATTGATCGCCAGAGCTTCTTTACCCTTGGTACCATGAGGATGGTCGATGTTGGAGGATGACCTCTTGCCTTTATCAGAGGCCGAGATCATGATGCCATTATCGCGTGCCTTCTGACTGTTGTCTTCTGTGGCTACCGCTGAGATGATGAACGAGAGCCAATCATGGAACTGATATGGTCCTGTGAACACCAAAATCACGGGGAGAAGGTTCTTCCTGCAGATGTCCACCAATGCCGAGTCTGGAACTCCTGGAGGCATTTACAAAGTGGCTTGACAAAAACGTTCGATGAAAGTGCGAACATTCTCTTTTTCCTTCTGCTTGACTTCGATGAGAGAGGACATAGACATGTCCATCCCTCCTTCGTAGAATCGCGTGAAGAATAACGCCTTGAAGTCTTCAAAGAAAGTAATGCAGTTGTCCGCCAGACTTCGGTACCACTGATAAGCTACCCCTAGAGACAGCCTTTGAACACCCGAGTGAGGAGGGCGTCGTTCCCTTATAATAACACCATCATCATGCTGAAGTAGTTCATGTACTGACTCGGTGATGTTTTTCCCTCGAACAGAGCCATGGTCTGTGGTTTGTATCTAGGAGGGAAAGGGACCTCTTTCCAGATAGCTGGGTAAGGTTGGTTGATTCCCAATTTCTTGAGCTGATATTTGTGCTTCAGGGCATCAAATTGGGCTTTCAACTCCTGTACTGCCTGCATCGGATCTTCAGCCGGTAGCAGGACCACGAAGTGATGAGGAATCGATTGCACCGCGACTCCGACGGGAGAAAATACATTCTCCGAGTGAGGAAGCGGAGGAACTGCTGACTCCTGATCTAGAGCAGGCTCTTGGATTGTGTTGGATGGTGGTAAGTCCACCCCCACACGTATCTGAGTTAGAGGGACCGACGCTTGAGCCATAGCAGCTGTATGTTGCGTCAACATCATCTGGTGCATATTCTCCATCATGGATTGTATTTCTTTTAGAGATGTCTCCAATACAGTAATGTGCTGCTCAGTGCTCCCGGACGGGGAAGCTTCCTCGCGTTCATCTCCAATGGCATAAACTCCCATCTCCCTGGGTGTCACTGAAAGATTAGTATAGGTCTCTGTAGAAGTTGACTTTATACTTTCAGTATCTGATTCGGGAGACTGGTGACCCCCAGCTTCGGAATCAGAAGAGTACAAAGTCGACTGTCGCGACCTCGAACGGGTGTTTCGGAACACCCCAGCTTCAGTGTTCCTAAGGAGCTGGTTGAATCTCCTTCGGCTCAGAGCTCTAGAGGGATGACGTCTTAGGCCCGATCTTCCTCTAGGTATGTGTGAAGCCATGTTCACCGATGCATGTGTGGGCTCTTCTTCCTGGAAAGATGGAGAGTAGCTCAACCGGTCGAAGACCGACCGTTTTGCTTCAGAACAACAACAATTAATTACAATCCTATGACTATTACAAGAGTGCTCGTTAGGAGGTATAATAGACATGCTAGAAGATCCCCTATCCTTGCGTTTCTGGATCAGGTACTTGCGCAGGTCAGGAGGAGTCACAGAAGAAGAAGAAGATGACTTGTTTCTTCTGTTCACATCAGTGGGCATGCGGATGTTGGGAACCCTAGTTTTCCCTGTGCCACCTGTATACAACAGGTTGGCCATCTGGGTGGCGGATAATCCTCGAGGAGGGTGTCTTTCCGCAAATTGAGCCTTCTTTACGTTGAGGGGCTTCTCCTGGCGTAATTTGGAGCTCTGCCCTGGTTGGCGTAAAGCTGAGGATGTCCTCAGTCGGCCGTCAGCCTCTCGCATAATCCGAAGGGCTGGCAGATTCTTCCCTTGCTGGCGTAAAGGTCGAGAAGTTGAGTAGTCCGCCCTTGCTTTCCCTTGCGTAGATTGCAGGGGTCATCTGCTTTTCCGTGGAAGACAGATGCATTTTTATGCGCGGAGCGCGTTTGGAACTTCTGATTTGGCGCTAAGGCATTATCAGAAATTTTGTCTATTCTGCCAGGGACGGGAGACAAGTTTCTACGCACAGAGCGCGGTGTAGGCTTCTGGACAAGCGCTGAGGCATTGTCCGAAGTTTCGTCTTTTCCGCCAGGGACGAGAGACTGAATTTTACGCATAGAGCACGGAGTATACTTTTGGGTTAGCGCTGAGGCATTGCCAGAAGTTTTGTCTGCCCTGCCAGAGACAGGTGACTGAATTTTACGCGCAAGGCGCGGAGGGAGCAATGCTACAACCTCATTGGTCGGAGAAATCGGAGAGGTCGGAGAGTCCACAGGAATGGTAGAGGATGTCTTGGGCATCCAGACCTTACGCAGCTTCCTGTTGTCTTGGACTGAGAGAGGGGGAGAGCTACCCCATGTTCGAAGCATGTCTTCATAGGCAGACTGGTCGAACTGGACGACCAGTGTCTTCTTCACGGATCCCACGGATACCGTATCGTGTTGAGAATTGCTTCCTCATCAGAAGAGAAAGATTTTCCTAGCAGAGTCGCCATCTTGTTGTTTGATAAAATAAACGAAAAGATAATATGTGGAAACGAGGTCTTAGACGAAAACCCGCCCTTCTTCTGTGTTTACAAAAAAGATTGTATAATTTAATTCTATACGAGGATGTCGAGTACAATTTATTTAATCTGGGTAAATATTGCTATAGGTGTCTGATCTGCAGTCGATCACTTTGGCCCTTGGACCATACGATAATAAAGAAGTGTCGTAGAAGACAGAAAGCAGCTTCGAGGGTTGCTAAAGAGTGTGGATGCCCGATGCCAAAGTCGTCGATCCCTTCTCTTCGCCTGAGCTCTGGATTCTTCTCTCTCTCCCGACCAGTCCAGCTGATAAAAGAATATATCGACGTCTTTGCATAGAATTATGAGGATATGCCAGGCCTTGATCCAAAGGTGGCCACTCATAAGCTCAATATATTGCCCAATTCGAAGCTTGTGAAGCAGCACCAACGTCGGTTCCACCCAGATATGATGGACGACATCAAAGCTGAAGTCAAGAAGTTGATAGCCTGCGGCTTCATCCGAGAAGAATAACATCCCGACTGGGTTGCCAATGTTGTCCCGGTTATGAAGAAAAACGGGAAAGTACATGTCTGTATCGATTACCGAGATCTGAATGCAACCTGCCCCAAGGATGAGTTTCCACTTCCCATCACAGACGTCATGATCGACAATACATGCGGTTTCGAACGTATGTCTTTCATGGACGGATTTTTAGGATACAATCAAATCAAGATGCATCATGAGGATGAGAAGCATACTGCCTTCCGGATATCGTTGGGGGTATATTGCTATACGGTCATGCCCTTCAGATTAAAGAATATCGGGGCTACGTACCAACGGGCTATGAGTAACATATTCCATGAGCATTTGCGCAAGACAGTGGAGTGTTACGTGGACGATGTAGCTGTCAAAAGCTGCCTCAAGGACAATCACATCCAAGACTTGAAGACAGTATTTGAATTGATGCGCCAACATTAACTCAAAATAAATCCTATAAAGTCCTTTCTGGGGGTATCCAGTGGCAAATTTCTGGGATTTGTCATTACCGCCAAAGGCATTCAAGTGGACCCTGATAAAGTCAAGGCCATCTTAGAAATGTGACCGCCCCGTAATCTAAGAGAACTCAGGAGATTTCAAGGTCGTCTGGCTTATATCCGGAGATTCATATCCAACCTCTTGGGGAGATGCCAGCCCTTCTCTCGTCTCATGAAGAAAGGTGTATCCTTCCTATGGGACGAAGCCTGTCAGCAAGCGTTCGGCGATATCAAACGCTACCTCACTAGCCCGCCAGTTCTGGTGCCTCCCGTCATAGGAAGACCATTCATGTTGTATGTTCGAGCGATGGATCATTCTCTGGGAGCTCTTCTCGTGCAAAAGAACGATATGGGCCATGAGCAGGCTATCTACTACCTCAGCAGGATGATGGTCGGAGCCGAACACCGGTACAACCCAATGGAGAAAGAATGCTTGGCTCTGATGTTCGCTATCCAGAAAATGCGGCACTATGTCACAGGCCAAACAATTCATACCATCTCCAGGGTCAATCCCCTTCGGGTACTGATGAACAAGCCAAGCGTTCTTAATTCCCGACTTGCGACTTGGGCGATGTTATTAACACCGTATGACATGGTGTACGTCCCTCAGAAGTCCGTCAAAGGCCAAGTATTGGCTGACTTCCTAGCTGCTCATCCGATTCCGGAGGCCTCCAAACTGTACGAGGACATTCCCAACGAAGTTGCAGAATATAATTCCGTAATGGAAGGCGATGCATGACAACTATTCTTCGATGGTGCCTCTAGAACTGGTCCCAGGGGAAACATGGTTTCGGGAGTAGGAATTGTCATGGTTACTCCTGATAAACTCGTCATCTACCGAGCATATTCTCTTAGCGAGCCCTGTTCTAACAATGTGGCAAAGTATAACGCTCTACTAATCGGGCTCCAAGTCGCTAAAGAATTGGGCGTTGAATCTCTGGAAGCTTTCGGTGACTATCTGTTGATCGTCAATCAAGTCAGAGGAATATATGAAGTCCGGAATCCAGACCTCATCCCCTATCACCGAGCAACGGTCGAGATAGCCATGACATTCAAAGGTTTCTTCCTAGAGCATGTACCTCGATATCATAATCTGGAAGCTGATGCCCTAGCCAGTCTAGCTGCAGATTTAGCTATTCCTATAAGAAGGCAAAATTCGGTAATCCTTCTTAGCAAAGATTATTCTGTGTGAAAAACAACTTTCACATAGAATGCAGCTACGTTGTGAACACAGATCCTCCCTGGAGAGACTGGAGAAGTGTCTTTATAGATTTCGTAGCATACGGAATCTTGCCGGAGGACCCTAAAGAAGCAGTATCCGTCAAAAGACGATCATTACGCTTCTATTTCGAGGCGTCCCCACAGTGTCTATATCGCCGGACCTATGACGGACTGCTATTGAGATGTCTCTCGGATGATGAGGCACAGCGGATCGTCCGTGAAGCTCACGATGGTGTATGCGGAGCACACCAACCCGGGCCTAAGCTACAGGATCGTATCAGGAAAATAGGCTATTACTGGCCTACTATAATCATAGATACAATAAAGTATACAAGACAGTACAAGCCTGTCAGGTCCATGCAGACTTTATCCATCAACCTCCTGAACATGTACATCCTACGGTTGCATCCTGGCCTTTCGAAGCATGGGGTATGGATATTATTGGTCCTATTCACCCGTCTTCTTCCAGAGGTCACCGGTTCATACTGGCCATCACGGATTATTTCTCCAAATGGGCAAAGGCGATCCCTCTTGATGAGGTGAAGGAATCTAATGTGATCAGCTTCATCAAGCATTACGTCATTTATCGCTTCGGGATACCCCAGAGAATAATTCATGACAATGGGCCTCAATTCATCAGCCAAGCGTTTCATCGATTTTGTGATAAAAATTGGATACAAAATATGGCCTCTACGGCATATAATCCTGCTGCTAATGGTTTGGCAGAAGCATTCAACAAAACCATTATCAAGCTCTTGAAAAAGTTCGTCTCTTCGAACAAGAGGGATTGGAATGAGAAGCTGGGAGAATGTCTTTGGGCATACCGCACAACGGTACGAGCACCGACAGGTTGTACCCTATTCTCATTAGTTTACGGGAGCGAAGCAGTTCTCTCCATCAAAATCCAGATTCCGTCACTCAGGATAGCCGTGGCTAACGAGCTGACTCAAGAAAAGAACGACCTTTTAAGGCTTCAAGAGCTAGAAGGATTGGACGAGAAACGCCTCCAAGCTCAATAGTGCATCGCGTTCTACCAAGCACGCATTTCCAGAGCTTTTAATCAAAAAGTAAAGGAAAGTGTGTTCAGAGTCGGCGAGCTAGTTTTAGCCGTAAGAAGGTCGATGATTCTTACTCACAGGAGTAAGGGCAAATTCTAGCCCAAATGGGAAGGCCCTTATGTGATCGAGACGACGTTCTCAAACGGCGCTTATAGTTTAGCCAAGCCTAATGGAGACCTATTAATGGCTCCTATCAATGGCAAATTCCTGAAAAGGTACTATGCTTAACCTACTTTGCTCAAGTGGAATATGGCGAAAACCTCATTCTGACAAAACTACTTCCAAAGCCAGACTAGTTGGATCGTATTCTATCATGTTCATATTACCTCTGAATAGATATGTCCTGCAGTATATCACGTCCATATTACCTCTGATATTACTTTCACTCAAACCTGTCATTTATATTCCAAAATAATGGGCCCACAAAGTCAGATGAAAGCCTCTTTATTATTCCCAAAAGAGAGCGAAAGTACATTAAAAAGCAAAAAAGTACATCATTTGGGGGGAGCAGTCAGGTCGTGAATCTGCTGCGCCAGAGCAACCATCCTCTCGTCCCGGGAGTTCAAGACGTCGGCGCGAGCCCGTTCCAACCTTGCCGCATCGTTGTCCAAAGCAGCTAGCTCAGACCGAGCCCACACAAAACCTGAGTGGAAAGCACCCACGCGCGCCAGATTCTGCTGAACAGTCGCCCGTCGCTCCTTCAGCACATCTCGGGCTGCCGACAAAGAGAGAGCCTTCGCCTCTACTCGAACGATCTCATCCTTCAATATGCGGGCCTGCGCTGCCGCTTCCTCATATTCGGCTTCGTACCGGGTCAACTCAGGAACGATATACCCCAATTGGACACGTTCTTCGTCCATCTCCCGCTGCTGAGCCTCGATGGACTTATTCAGAGATGCCATCTGTTCAGCAAGCTGCGCAGTCAGGGAGTCATACCTAGCTTGAACGAGACTGTCAATGTTGCCTTGAGCTAGCTGCAAGTATTCGTTAATGGGTTGCTCCAAACCATTAACTATCTCCTCCAGCGCGTCAGCTACCCCGGTGTCGTTGAATTCTCGGATCGGCACTATAGAGGCCCGGGAGGACCTCCTCAGCGACGCAAAGCCCAAATTCTTCTCCAACACCATTAATATTAACATTTTCAAGGTAGCATAGAAGATACGAGTGTACTGCTCGGTCAGCACTGTAGAAGCATGAAAAATATGCCGGATGGCTATACGCAGCATATTGGTGCAGAGCAGCGTAAGCAGAGGCCTCCAAAGCCATCAAGCGTGCAACAGAGCTTTTTCCGCTAAACACAGCGTAAAATATTAAAAGCTCAAAAGGCCATCTGCGTAAGGCAACCACTTCAGCGTAAACGGGGTACTTCATCGCCTCCAGGGCGTAAAACTCATCCTCTTTCAGACGCAGCATTGAGGTGTACAAGAGATGCTTCATATTCTCCAAAGTGAACCTGTTAGACCCTGCAATGAAGATCCTGCAATGAACCTGACGTCTGGACTTCTGACAAAGGGATACGGCTTGACTACCCAGACGACGGCTATAATGATGGAACAGCACTGCGACCCAGGCTGTCATTTACCGCCATTCCCTTTGCGTAAACTGCTTTTACAAAGCACGAAGGGATACGTTGCCTTGTTTTACACAGGCAGACACGAGCTGTTTACGTTCTGCAGTAGATAAACTGTCTGCCACATCAAAAGTTGTACTCCGTACGGGGTTTGAGGCACGTCTCTGCGTCCAATGCACAGAGCGATGACAGTTGCTCGAGGCACGTCTCTACGTCTAAATACACAGAGCGGTGACAGTTTCTCAAGGCACGTCTCTGCGACTGATGCGCAGAAGGGGTTGCGGACCTTTAAAAACATGCCTCCATATTTAATGCACAGGATGGTGGCGAATCTCGGCATTTAATACAAGAGATTTGATTATATCTTCAAAAGTCATAATTCCGGCTAAGACGTCCATATCAGCACTCTGGCACGGTATGCAGCGGCTTCTACGTCCATCCAGCTCCTGTGCTCACCCGGCCTCTATGACCGCTCGGCTTCAACGCCCATTCGGCTTCTACGCCTACTCAGCCTCTATGACCGCTCGGCTTTAACGCCCATTCGGCTTCTACGCCTACTCGACCTCTATGACCACTCGGCTTCTACGCCTGCTCGGCCTCTATGACCACTCGGCTTCTACGCTTATTCGGCTTCTACGCCTATTCGGCTTCTATGCCGGTTTGATAACTATTTGGCTTCTATGCCATGGTGACAAACATTTGGCTTCTATGCCAACCTCTTCTACACAATGGATACCTACCTACGTGGCTTCGACGCCGTGATCTTCGTAGCGATTATACGCGTTTTGTCCCTTAGTTGGACCCGCATCACACGCTCATTCAAAGGATCATCTATACCCAGGCATTGGTTACTTTAACCATTGTGTAAAAGGGTGTTATACTTTCCACTCCTCGGTTTCTATATCGATGGAGTGGTCACTGTCACTAAAACTCTATAAATAGAGACCTCTATCAATGAGAAACAAGGTGGGAAAATTGGTCAAGAAACCAATATCAGATCCAAGGTCAAGAGAGAGAGAGAGAGAGAAGAATCCGAAGCTCAGGCAAAGAGTAGGGATCGACGACTTTGGCATCGTGCATCCACCCTCTTCTGCAACCTTCGAAGCTGCTTCCTGTCTTCTACGGCACTTCTTCAACATCGTGTGGTCCAAGGGCTAAAGTGATCGACTGCAGATCAGACACCTATAGCAATATTTACCCAGATTAAATAAATTGTACTCCCATATCCTCGTATAGGATCAAATTGTACAAGTTTGTTTGTAAACCAAAGAAGGCGGGTCTCGTATAAACCCTATCCTGAATACATTTTCATTCTTTCGTTTAATACCACAAACAAGATGGCGACTCTGCTGGGGACATCTTTCTCTTCTGACGAGGAAGCGATTGCTCAACACGATGCGGTAACTATAGGAACCGTGAAGAAGACAATGGTCGTCCAATTCGACCAGTCTGCCTACAAAGACATGCTTCGAACCGGGGGTAGCTCTCACCCTCTCTCCGTCCAAGACAACAGGAAGCTGCGCAAGGTCTGGATGCCCAAGACATCCTCTACCATTCCTGTGGACTCTCCGATCTCTCCGACCAATGAGGTTGTAGCCTTGCTCCCTCCGTGCCCTGCACGTAAAATTCAGTCTCCCGCTACGCGCGGTACAGACGAAACTTCGGGCAAAGCCTCAGTGCTAACCCAGAAGTATTCACTGCACTCTACGCGTAGAAACCAGTCTCCCGCTACGCGCGGTACATACAAAACTTTGGGCAAAGCCTCAGCGCTAACCCAGAAGTATCCACTGTGCTCTATACGTAGAAACCAGTCTCCCGCTACGTGCGGTACAGACCAAACTTCTGATGATGCCTCAGCGCCAAATCGGAAGTACAAATTACGCTCCGTACGCAAGACAACATCTGACCTCTACGGGGAACCAGATGAGCGCTGTGATTTCTGCAAGGGAAAGCAAGCAGCAGAGTACTCAACTTTTCGGCCTTTACGCCAGCAAGGGAGCAATCTGCTTACCCTCCGGATTATGCGGGAAGCCGTCGGCTGACTGAGGACCTCTTCAGCTTTACGTCAGTCTGAGCAAATCTCCAAATTATGCCAGGCAAAGTCCCACGGCGTAAAGCAAGCTCAGGTTGCAGAAAGACACCCTCTCCGGGGATTATCCGCCACCCAGATGGCCAATCTGTTGTACACAGGTGGCATAGGGAAAACTATGGTGCCCAATCTCCGCATGCCCACTGATGGGAACAGAAGGAACAAGCCGTCGTCTTCTTCCTCTCCTCCTCCTGACTTGCGCAAATATCTAATCCAGAAGCGTAAGGAGAGGCGACCTTCCAACATGTCTATTACGCCCCCTGGCGAGCAATGTTGTAATAGTCATAAAATTGTGATTGACTGCTACTGTTCTAAAGTAAAATGGTCAATTTTCGACCGATTGAGCTACTCTCAGTCTTTTCAGGAAGAAGAGCCCGCGCATGCATCCGTGAACATGGCTTCACACATACCTAGAGGAGGGTCGAGCTCAAGACGTCATCCCTCTAGGCCTCTGAGCCGAAGGAGATTCGAAGACCTCCTCAGGAACACTGAAGCTGGGGTGTTCCAAAACACCCGTGTAAGGTCACAGCAACCAGCTTCGTACTCGTCTGATTCCGACGCTGGGGGTCACCAATCTCCCGGATCAGATGCTGAGAGTATAGAGTCGACTTCTGCGGCGACCTATACTAATCCTTCGATGACGCCCAGGGAAATGGGAGTTTACGCCGTTGAAGATGAACGCGAGGAAGCTTCGCCATCAGGAAACACGGAACAACGCATCACTGTACTGGAGACATCTCTGAAATAAATGCAATCCATAATGGAGAACATGCACCAGATGATACTAACTCAGCACGCAACTGCCATGGCTCAAGTGTCGGTCCCGCCAACTCAGATACGTGTGGGGGTGGACTTACCACCATCCAACCTGAGCCAAGAGCCTGCTCTAGATCAAGAGTCAGCAGTTCCTCCGCTTCCTCACTCGGATAATATATTACCCCCCGCGATACAACCAACTCTGCACTACACCATAGTCCCGCCTCCAACTGAAAATCTGATACAGGAAGTACGGGAGTTGAAAGCCCAGTTTGACGCCTTGAAGCACAAAGATCAGCTCAAGAAACTGGGAATCAACCAGCCTTACCCAGCTATCTGGGAAGAGGTCCCTTTCCCTTCGAGGTACAAACCTCAGACTATGGCTCTGTTCGAGGGAAAAACATCACCAAGTCAGTACATGAAATATTTTAGTATGATGACGGTGTTGCTACAAGGGAACGACGCCCTCCTCACTCGGGTGTTCAAAGGCTGCCTCTCAGGAGTAGCCTATCAGTGGTACCGTAGCTTAGCGGACAACTTCATTACTTCCTTCGAGGACTTCAAAGCTTTATTCTTCACGCGATTCTACGAGGGAGGAATGGACATGTCTATGTCCTCTCTCATCGAAGTCAAACAGAGGGAAAAGGAGGACGTTCGCACCTTCGTCGAACGTTTTCGTCAGGCCACCTTATAGATGCCTCCAGGAGTTCCAGACTCTGCGTTAGTAGACATTTGCAGGAAGAACCTCCTTCCCGTAGTCTCGGTGTTTACAGGACCATATCAGTTTCATGATTGGCCCTCGTTCATCATCTCGGCAGCGGTCGCCGAAGACAACAGTCGCAAGGCGCGCGACAATGGCATTATGATCTCCACCTCTGACAGAGGCAAAAGGTCATCTTCCAGCAGCGACCATCCTCGCAGCTCCAAGGGAAAATAAGCTCTGGCAATCAATATGTCCAGACAAAAGACTGCGGCGACCACGCAGACGAGAACCGGGACTTCCAGGCCCGTCGAAGTCTACTCTTTTGACGACGATAATATCTCAAGTATATTCGAGTGTCTCGTCAAGAGTGGCAAGATCACCCTTCCGGAGCTAAGGCGGACACAAGAAGTCGACAGTACTGACGACCCCAAATACAACATCTTCCACAGATACGTACACCACCCAACAAAGGCGTGTTACATACTGAAAAGAAAGATCCAGGGGTTATTCGATGCTAAGGCCATCACTCTGCACAACACCGAGAAGACGGTCACGGCCAACATGATCTCTCTGCGTTTTAGCAATCTGCCTTCCCAAAAGGTCTCGGACGGTGTCACACCCATTTCCTGGACCACGATGAACATCATCAATCTACCTCCAGCTAGGGGTCAAAATCATGACCTGGTACCCCTAACCACCCGGTAGGACGAGATTATATGGGTTCATCCGAATTTGGTGTAAGAGCTCGAGGAGGAGACTAAAGCTACTAAGGCTACGTCTAGAAAGAGCTCCAAATACAAATCATGCCATATGGTCGCAACTTCTTCGTCATCAGACGAAGACGAGGTATTTGTTGCAACCCGTTCAGGGAAAGCCTACCTCAACGACTACGAAGAAAGTCAGGAAGATGCACCGGTGGATGCTTCAGCTGCCAAACCTTCAGGACCAGACCCCGTCGTACCAGATGCCGGTCCTTCAAAACCAACTCCGGCGGACAAGAGAAAACAAAGAGAAGTGCGCTTTGATAAACCTGTGAAAAATATTCCAAACAAAGGTTTAGAGAAGCCATACAACTTCGATATACTGGCCCAACTGGCTAATACACCAGCCAGGCTGTCCATCTTCGAGCTACTCAGGCTCTCCCAAGATACTCGTCTAGCCCTTAGTGAAGCACTGATGCAGGCGGAGGTATGCTTGACCCAGCTCAAGTCCCCCGACGAAGAACCAGTGGCATGTCCTCAATGCCACAGTGTAATGGAAGTGGTCCCAAATATCACTTTCACTCAAGACGACATGTTGTTAAAACATAACAGGCATGACAGGCCCCTCTATTACACCAGGTACGTCGGTTCCATGGAGGTCGATCGGATTCACATAGATCCAGGATCGTCGATCAGCATCATCCCTCACAGTCTGCTCAGGCCGCTGAGGATTCCTACCAGCGAATTGGCTTACACCTCCACTACAATCGTGGGTTTCAACGCCGGAAGAAGTAAGCCGTTGGGAAAAATTCGCCTGAGGATCCAGATTGGCAACCTCAAATCGGTGGCCACGTGTTACGTCATCGATTCAGAGGTGTCCTACAACATTTTGCTGGGAAGACCGTGGATCCACGACCACAACATCATTCCCTCAACTCTACATCAATGTCTCAAATATGTAGACCCCCAAGGAACGGTACAAACGGAGGTTGCTGACCTAAACCCGTTTAAAGGAGTAAAATCCTACTATTCCGATGCCGTATTGTACTCTCAAGACCACATGGAAGAAGTGTCAGGCGAGGCAGGGAAGGAATCCCACCGGGAGCCAGAAGAACCCTCTGCCGCACTACCGCTGTCAATCAGAGTAAAAGGACGAACCACTCGTCCAAAAGCCATGGAGCCTATGGCTATTCACCTGAACAAAACTAGGTCAGGAAAAGGGAGTGATCCTCTAGTGGTCACTTTGAACCAGAAGCCACCACCCTTGGTCATCAACCTCCGGCGCAACGGGCAGCCGACCGATATAAATGCGACCAGGAACGGAGTTCCAGATAATAATAAATATCCTCTTTTCCAGTACATTAACGCTCAAATTCCAAATCAGGAATCCACTTCCCGTGACGAGGTAGAACCCATACCACAAAAATTCTTGGAAGTTATGAACTCCTACCGTCCGTATGTCTGGGAAGTAGCGTCATCATCCAACGTCGTCACGACATATGGACCACATGAGGATTCTATCTTCATTGTCCCGCCTACCTGCAGCAGCCAGCATTCAATAGTCTTCGGCCGCATGCGCAATCAACCGGCTATCCAGGAAGATTCTTTCAATGACGATACTGGAAAAATGCAAGTTCACCAATACAGCCCGCAAGCGTTGAGGATCATGCAAAACATGGGCTACGACTTGGAGCGGAAGCCGGGCCTCAACTACGGAAGAGGCAGACGAACGCCGCTGTGCGGCGACCCCTACTATCAACGAACTCATTTCGGTTTGGGATATGCCACCTCCTCTAAGTCAGACGAGGATATCTTTTCCTCTTCTCAGAATGGCTCGTCGCTCTCCGACTCACCTAACGCTCTCGAGCAAGCATTATCAGCAAATATGGTGGTGGCAGATCCCTTTGAAGCAGACGAACAGGATTCTGAGCCGTTTGAGAATGACTCTTGGGCTCAATAAATGGATACGCAGTGGGAATTCCGCTTCGAGCAGAAGGAACCTTCCACCAAAGACGAAGTTATCCAGGTTGATGTTGGGAGTAAACTTTCGCCAAAGCCGATATTCATCAGTAACAATCTTTCCCCAGCCGAAAGGGAAGAAGTTATCCAGCTGATAAAAGAATATATCGACGTCTTTGCGTGGAATTATGAGGACATGCCGGGCCTTGACCCGAAGGTGGCTACTCATAAACTCAATATATTGACCGACTCGAAGCCTATGAAGCAGCACCAACGCCGATTCCGCCCGGATATGATGGACGCCATCGAAGCTGAAGTCAAGAAGTTAATAGCCTGCGGTTTTATCCGGGAAGAACAATATCTCGACTGGGTCGCCAATGTTGTCCTAGTCATGAAGAAAAATGGGAAAATACGTATCTGCATCGATTACCGAGATCTGAATGCAGCCTGCCCCAAGGATGAGTTCCCTCTTTCCATCACGGACATCATGATCGACAACACCTGCGGTTTTGAACGCATGTCTTTCATGGACGGATTCTCAGGATACAATCAGATCAAGATGCATCCTGGAGACGAGAAGCACACTGCCTTTCGGACCCTGTTGGGAGTATATTGCTATACGGTCATGCCCTTCAGATTGAAGAACGCCGGGGCTACATACCAACGGGCTATGAGTAACATATTCCATGAGCATTTACGCAAAACAGTAGAATATTACGTGGATGACATAGCCGTCAAGAGCCGCCTCAAAGATGATCACATTCAAGACTTGAGGACGGTATTCGGGTTAATGCGCCAATATCAACTCAAGATGAACCCTACGAAGTCCTTTCTGGGTGTATCTAGTGGCAAATTCCTTGGATTTGTCATCACCGCCAAAAGAATCCAAGTGGACCCTGACAAAGTCCAGGCCATCGTAGAAATGCGACCGCCCCATAATCTGAGGGAACTTCGGGGATTTCAAGGCCGTCTGGCTTATATCCGGAGGTTCATATCCAACCTCTCGGGAAGATGTCAGCCCTTTTCGCATCTCATGAAGAAAGGTGTATCCTTCATATGGGACGAAACCTGTCAACAAGCGTTCGGAGATATTAAGCGCTATCTCACCAGTCCACCAGTTCTGGTGCCTCCTGTCATGGGAAGACCATTCTTGCTATACGTTCGAGCAATGGATCATTCGCTAGGAGCTCTTCTCGCACAGAAGAACGATATGGGTCATGAACAGGCTATCTACTACCTCAGCAGGATGATGGTCGGAGCCGAACACCGGTACAACCCAGTAGAGAAAGAATGCTTGGTTCTGATGTTCGCTATCCAGAAGACGCGGCACTATGTCGCCGGCCAGACTATTCATATCATCTCCAGGATCAACCCTCTTCGAGTACTGATGAGCAAGCCAAGTGCTCTTAATTCCCGACTCGCGACTTGGGCGATGTTGTTAACACCATATGACATGGTATACGTCCCACAGAAGTCCATCAAAGGCCAAGCGCTGGCTGACTTCCTAGCTGCTCATCCGATCCCGGAGGCCTCCAAATTATACGAGGACATTCCCGACAAAGTTGCAGAATGTAATTCCGCAATGGAAAGTGACGCATGGCAACTGTTCTTCGACGGAGCCTCCAGGACTGGTCCCCAGGGAAACGTGGTTTCAGGGGTAGGAATCGTCCTGGTCACTCCTGATAAACTCGTCATCTACCTAGCATATTCTCTTAGCGAGCCATGCTCCAACAATGTGGCAGAGTACAACGCTCTGCTAATCGGGCTCCAAGTCGCCAAAGAGCTGGGGGTCGTCTCCCTGGAAGCTTTCGGTGATTCTCTGCTTATCGTCAATCAAGTCAAAGGAATATATATGAAGTCCGGAATCCAGACCTCATCCCCTATCACCAAGCAACGGTCGAGATAGCCATGACATTTAAAGGGTTCTTCCTAGAGCATGTACCTCGATCTTAGAATCTGGAAGCTGATGCCCTAGCCAGTCTAGCTGCGGATCTAGCCACTCCTATAAGAAGGCAGGATTCTGTAATCCTTCTTAACAGAGATTTATTCTGTGTGAAGAACAACTTTCACATAGAATGCAGCTACGCTGGGAACACAGATCCCCCTAGAAGAGACTGGAGAAGTCCCTTCATAGATTTTATCGCATACGGAATCTTGTCGGAGGACCCCAAAGAAGCAGTATCCGTCAAAAGACGATCATTACGCTTCTACTTCGATGCATCTTCACAATGCCTATATCGCCGGACCTACGACGGACTACTATTGAGATGTCTCTCTAACGATGAAGCACAGCAGATTATCCGGAAAGCTCACGACGACGTATGCGGAGCGCACCAGCCCGGTCCTAAGCTACAGGATCGTATCAGGAGAATAGGCTATTACTGGCCCACTATGATCACGGACGCGATCAACTATGCAAGACAATGCAGAGCCTGTCAGGTTCATGCAGACTTTATACACCAACTGTCTGAATATCTACATCCTACGGTGGCGTCCTGGCCTTTCAAAGCATGGGGTATGGATATCATTGGTCCTATTCACCCGTCTTCTTCCAGAGGTCACCGGTTCATACTGGCCATCACGGATTACTTCTCCAAATGGGCAGAGGCAATCCCTCTTGCTGAGGTAAAGGCATCTAATATAATCAGCTTCGTCAAGCATCACGTCATTTATCGCTTTGGGATTCCCCGAAGGATAATCCATGACAATGGACCTCAGTTCATCAGCCAAGCATTTCATCGATTTTGCGATAAAAATCGGATACATAATATTGCCTCTACGGCATATTACCCAGCTGCTAATGGTTTGGCGGAACCTTTCAACAAAACCATTATCAAACTCTTGAAGAAGTTCATCTCTTCAAACAAAAGAGATTGAGATGAGAAGTTGGGCGAATGTCTCTGGGCGTACCGCACAACGGTACGAACACCAACAGGTTATACCCCATTTTCTCTGGTTTACGGGAGCGAAGCAGTTCTCTCCATTGAAATCCAGATCCCGTCACTCAGGATAGCCGTGACTAATGAGCTGACTCAAGAAAAGAATGACCTGTTAAGGCTTCAAGAGCTAGAGGGATTAGACGAGAAACGCCTCCAAGCTCAACATCGCATCGCGCTCTACCAAGCACGCATTTCCGGAGCTTTCAATCATAAAGTAAAAGAAAGAGTGTTCAAAGTCGGCGAGCTAGTTTTAGCCGTAAGAAGGCCGATGATTCTTACTCACAGGAGTAAAGGGAAATTTTAGCCCAAGTAGGAAGGCCCTTATGTGATCGAGACAACGTTCTCGAACGGCGCTTACAGGTTAGCCCAACCTAATGGAGACATGTTCATGGCTCCTATCAACGGTAAATTCCTGAAGAGGTACTATGTTTAAACCTCCTCTACTCAAGTGGAATATAGCGAGAATCTCAATTCTGACAAAACTACTTCCAAAACGAAACTAGTTAGGTCATATTCTATCTTGTCCGTATGACCTCTGAATAGGTATGTCCTGCTAGAAGTTTATCGAGAGTCTATCACGTCCATACTACCTCTGATATCACTCTCGCCCAAACCTGTCATTTACATTCCGAAATGATGGGTCCACAAAGTCAGAAAAGATTCGCTTTATTAATTCCCGAAAAGAGCAGAATTACATTGGGGAAGCAAAAAGAAGAAAGGGTACATCATTGTGGGGGAGCGGTCAGATCGCGAATCAGCTTTGCCAGTGCAGCTACCCTCTTGTCCCTGGAAACCAAGGAATCAGCGCGGGCCTGTTCCAGCCATGCCTCGGGATTGTTCGTAAAGGACAGTTCGGCCCTTGCCCGAAGGGAGCCAACTCGGGCAGCTTCTGCACGCTCCAGATCCCGTCGTGCTGTGCTCAGTCGACCAGTCGTTACATTTAGACATGCCAACGACTAGAAAGCCCACTTCTCTGCCAGAGCGAGTTTTTCCTTCAACTTGCGGGCCCTCGCTACATTCCCTTCATGCTCGGATTGGCACTTCGTCTGAACAGCAAGAGCCTCCTCCACGACAGCTTTTCTTTCATCCATCTCCAGCTTATGTGCTTTCATGGAGTTGTCTAGGTTTTTCAGCTGTTTAGTAAGCTGCGCAGTCATGAGGTCGTATCTGGCCTGGACCTCAGCTTCAAGACTGTCCCGAGCCAGCTGCAAATATTCGTTAATAGGTTGCTCCAACCCATTAACCATCGCCTCCAGGGCATCAGCCACCCCAGAATTGCCGAACTCCCTGACCGCCCCAATCGAAAACTGGGAAGCCTTCTTCAGGCGCTCAAAATCCAGATTCTTCGCCAACACCATTGATATCAGCATTTTCAAACTGGTGTAAAAGAGGCTGGTATACAGCTCGGTCAGCGCAACCAGATCTGGTTGAACGCCAGGAGTGGCCGCGATATTGGCGAGTTCCCCTCCAGGAATGATTGCAGATGAAGTGGCCACAGCCGCCGCCTCGACGTGTAGTGCGACCGAAGAAGGTACGACAACGACGGTCGAAGTCATCGGCATACTCGCAAGAGACGAGGTCACGATAATGGGTTCGTCCTCCTCTTGAGGTGACGAAACTACTCTGGGCGAGCTGGCCCCCGAAGGTATTTCCTCCTCGAAGTCAACCACCTCCGTATCATCGCCAGGAGCCCGAGCAGAGCCAGAAGGCGCTTCAACGCTATACTTCTCGTGGACGCCATCTCCTGAGAAGAGGACAAGAAAGTTGATATCAATATGATAGTAATCTTTCTAAGAGGAGACATAAAAGATGACCTTTACCCGTAGCCAACGGTATATATGTCGCGTCTGCAGCCGATGTAGCTATATCACGCCTTAATGACGCAATACGAACTGTCATACCTGGAGAAGGAGGTGGGCCAACCGACATCGCCAGGAGCTCTACCAAGCCTTCACTAAGACACAGTCGAGGTTCGTCAGCTGGAATCTCGCTAGTCATACTCACGGACGTGGCAGGAGTTTTATCCGTTGCTGGTCTAGGGAAAGGTTCTCCTATTTGCCTCGGCCACGCAAGCGATTTCATTCCACTACCGGAGGCAGTGGCAGCAACGGCAGCCTCAAGTAGGAGTTCTCCGGCACCACCAGCCGAAACTGAGGGTCCCTCTCCAAAAGGCGGAAAACCTCCAATCAAAGAGACATCCCCAACAGAAGAGACAGCATGTTCCTCTCTAGGAGCCTCAATGCCAGGAATCCGGAGAGAACGATTAACCGTCTTCTTCTTCCTCTTACGAGGGAAAGTCTGCTTCGAGGCAGGAGCCCTTCGCTTCCCAGAGACTGCCAAAGCTCCCGCAGACGGAGGCACTTCACACCTCGGCACCGACACCAGAGGCTCATCCGAAGTGACGGACTCCTCACCCTCGTCAGACGAAACTGAGGGGACTTTGACTCTTCCCCCAAGCTTGGGAGAAGGCACCCTAAAACTTCCATGCATTTTAAAATCGCGATGGAAGGTGTTGATCGCCACGTAGAACTGGGCATACGAATGGAGGATGCGCAGCTCCGTGGAGAGTGTGACAACCGTCACGGTAAAGATTGCTCCCGTGCAACCCATGATAAAATAACGCCATCCTCTGGCTCCATCAATGAGTCCGCCCCTGGACCTGAAGCTGGTGACAGCATTGCCCACATGCAGTTGATCGTACCCAAACTGCCTGGCGAACTGACTGGGCATGAAAGGCTCGAAGAAGCAATGATCTTCGCTTCTGTACAGCAAATGGGAGGGTCTGATGCAGAACAACCAATTAAAAGCCTCCGGAGAAAGATTGGTCTTCTCTCCACCTAAATCCTCAAGCCTAATCCTCGACTGATTGCGATGCACAGAGGGGACAGTGCAGAGGAGCTTCCAGCAATGACCGAGGCTCAGCACCAGCCGACAGTCTAAGACTGTGTTCACGTTCCAAAGGGAGTCCTTGTAGTTCAGCAAGAAACTATCCCCCGAACTACTGCCAGGGTCGGAAGACATCACCCGGGGGTTATGGAGAATTAACCATCCCATCAGGTACAGGTATGGTAACTCTACCCGGGGAAAGCTATCGTGCCGAGCTTCATCAATGAGTAGTCCATCAGTCATGGCTCTCAAACCAGCCTGTATACGGCACACCATGGCAGGGAGCAAGCCCAGTCTTGCCCCGAACACCAGACGAACGACAGGCCACAGGATATTCCGGTGAATGCGGTCCGCGGACGCGATACCAGGCACCACTACTCGACGCAACCATATGGAGAGGAAACCAGCCAGTTGGGCTTCCTCAGACAAAGGCCTACGGCAGCGCCTCAAGTAACTATAGGCCTTAGTGCCTTCAGGGTACTTTCCTACCCCGTCATTGAGAAACTGATCGGGAGCTTTAGCATCCTCCATAAGATCCTCGACGACCTGGGCACTGAGCACGCCCAAACAGTTCACGGGCTCATTCTTGCCCCCCGAAACTTTCTCCGACTTGACGGCCCTGGCCCGGTGGAAGAAGAGGTAGGACATCCACTTAGTGGTGTGAGCCAAATCAGAAGGCTCATTATAAAAAGCAGTGTACTCGAAGTAGTGGCACATCAGCTCCTGATACACCTCCACAACCCGAGGGTCCGAGTCCTCCAACTCCCGGTTGGTGGAAACATACTCTTTATATGAGGTGTCCCCCATCGGCAGTCTCGAGATCACTGCCATCTCATGGAGGGCCAACCCCAACTCCCCCAGTGGAGTGGCAAAGGTCCCGGTGAGCGAAATGTATCGCTCCATCAGTGCCAGAAACAGGTTAGGGTTGGGAAGCAACCCAACACTCGTCGCACTCACAGCAGTATACAGTCCGATGACCTCCAGCTCACTCCGAAAATGTTTCAAGGCCCAGTCAACTAGGCAAGTCCATCGGAGGTTTGTTGGGGTGATCCACCCATTGCACCGAGGATTCTCCTTGGGGTATACCCCCCCTCGCACCATGAAGTCGTTGCAGAAAGTCAGCAATTAGACCGGCTGGATCACTGAACTGTCCTCACTCGGGACGCTGCCCGGGCACAGTCCCCTGAACAATGTCACGACGCCAGAGGGACGGCTGACAAACGACCCCTGGTCAGCTCCTTTCAGATAAAATATCTTCCCCGGCTTGCCGTGAAGATCGGGAGTCAGCGTCCACGACATCCTCCTGGAGTGTGTGGCATGGAAGAAAGCCGAGATGGGATAATCTCTCGGCATCGTGGGCAGATACAAGACCATACTCTCGGCGGGGAAAACCCAGGGTTCTCTCTTGGGCTTCGTTTGGGACTGTTTATCAATCATGTCCTCAAAGAGAAAGGCCAGCTTGATGTACTGGTCCCCGTCTATGTACGTCAGGGGCTCTCCGTTAATCATATTCAGCAATGTCCGCTCGCCCTGAGCCGATATCAAGATCCCTCGTCCTTCGGGATACTGGGGTCCGGAGATAGAAAATGTCACGTGCGACAGATCCTCCAGATAGTTCGAGTGCAGCATCCCGGCAGCGGAACCCATCACCTCGGCCAGTGGAGACTCATGCAAGTTAACTGCGAAAGTGCAAGAAAAATACGTCATTACAAATCTTGCAATATAAAGACCAAGAGACGACAGTCTGTGCTTTACGCCAAGACTGTACAAAATTTGGTCATTTTATGCCGGAAGTCACATCCAGAAGCGTAATTGGCGGTATACAGTCCGTGCTTTACGCCAGACTGCCAAAATTCTAGTTATTACGCTGGAGGTCCCATCCACAAGCGTAAAACTAAAATTTTATAGTATACACCAAGTTTTCGGCTGTCAGTGCTTTTACGCTCAAAACTACGAAAACATGGAGTTTTTAGGCTGGCACATTAGAAATGTGGGCGTAAAAGATGAAAACGTCTCCGTGCGTCACTTCCTCAAAGAGGCTATCAGCACAGAAGATGACCTAGCGCGGTCACGTTCAACGTGTGTGAAGGATTTTTTGTCGTTCTTTGTCATACCAAAGGCTATACCTCTAAGGCCGGGTGCGCTACTCGTCGGTAGGATGCTTCGTTCAGAAGGAAGTTCACCTTGCCCGACCAAAGACTCTCTCGCCGGGGCAGAAGAACGAGAAGAAGAGCCTGTGCTCTTTCCCTTAGTGGAGGGGGGTTGTTTCGCCACCATTTCTGAAAACTCGGAGTGCTCGGAGAAAGAACGAGGGAAAAAACTCAAACAATCGAAGGCTCTCTTTCGCAGAAGACGGATAAAAAGTTTTTCTCTCAAAAGTTTGGGATATATATAGAGTTCGGGTCGACTCCTGGAACCCTCGGACGGGCTCCTCGAAACCCCAACCAAATCTCACAAATTAAATATTTGGTTATGATTGGGTACTACGTCAGCCCACTACTCTCGAAAGACGGACAGTCAGCAAATTCGAAGAGTTTTTCGTGCAAAAGTAGGTCAGCGGTTCCTATGCTAAGGAGCTTTCTACGCTCGACAGCAACAGATCTACGGTTTTACGCTCGCAAGCTATAAGTCTATGGTTTTATGCCCGGATGCCTTTGTGCTCGATAGCTTTTATGCTCGAGAGGCTACAAACCTACGACTTTACGCTCAGCAGATAACAAATCAATGATCTCACGCTCGGTGGCGTTTAGTTTACGCTCGGAGGCAACAGATCCGCAACCTTACGCTCGGAAGATTTCTTTTATTCACAGGCTACAAATCTACAGTTCTACGCTAAGGAGCTTCCTACGCTCGACAGCAACAGATCTACGGTTGTACGCTCGCAAGCTATCAGTCTATGGTTTTATGCCCGGATGCCTTTGTGCTCAGTAGCTTTTACGCTCGAAAGGCTACAAACCTACGACTTCACGCTCAGCAGCTACGAATCTACGATCTCACGCTCGATGGCTTTCTACGCTCAATGGACTACGAACTCAGGATTTTCAGCTCATTTACACTACTGATCTCTGACTTTCCGCATATCCGAACAGTTCTCAAGACGGTCGATTACAGGAGTTCACACAGAAGATACTCCTTCTTGACCTCAAAATATCCCAAGTACCCGAAATATACAGAGTTCAAACATTGAGAAATTACTCTTCTCGGGTCAAATGGAGGTTCATCCAGGCTCCAGTCTGAATATCTCGTCTATCAAGATGGCAAACTCGGCTCGACAGCCATTCCTCGACCATGTTCCAAGGGATTTTTTGAGAAGTCATTCTTGAAGACGAAGTCTGAACAAAAAAATTTATGTTCATCAGAAGTAAAAACTCTATGCGGTTCCTCAGTCTCAGCAGTAGAACAGTTCTTCTAAATGTTTAAAATGCTCAACAGCGTTCTATGGACTATTCGCTATGCATAAAGGACAGGACCTAGCACTCTTTCTATACAGAGTCGGCATAAAGAATCAGACGTGTCGAAGCTACACATATTCAGACTTTACAGCAACGTATGGCAAAACGATCATTTGTGGAGAAGAAAGACGATTTTATTAAAGATTAAAGTCATGATTACATATAAGGAAAGTCCAATCTACAAGGGTTTTTCTTCATTTTCTCACGGTTACATATGAGGGAAATCTCGTCTACAAAGGATTTCCTCGTCTTCATTGGAAGGCCGCCCCAGAATTTGTTCTACCGGGTTCTCGCATCGGTGCAGGTCTTCCTCTTCTTCCATGGCAGTTCATCGACCACCACAGTCATGAACAAGAAGATCGATGGCGGGAGGATACAGAACTGGGCCTGCATAAATGATGCAGATCCCATGCTCCGTACGCTATGACCGATCCAGTTGAGGCTTCTTTAAGACCCAACTCGATCGAGGACAGCAGTTACAGTTTGTCTGCTCTTGTCCGCGGAGGTCTCTGGGGAAAATATACCGTTTGCAAGCCGTGTGGTCAAATATAACCCTTCCCCTCTCCCGAAGAACAGCCATATAAAGTTACTGATTATCCCGAGCAAGGGAGGCTAAGATATCCTTCCACGATCCATCGTTGCAGTGGACACTTGCTCGAAGACGCCGTCTTTTTTGACTCCTTACATGCTGGAAGAACATGATCTCCTTCTTCCTCAGATCGACCCGACGAACTCCGGCGATCATCTCTGCATGGTGATGGAAATGTGGCGAGAACAGGTTAACTCCCCCAGCCTTTTTATAGGCGAAAGAGGTCACACCGGTCCCCAATAAATCCGCCATAAAGTCAGCATCGACCGTTTCAACGCTCCATTCAGAAATATTTCGAGTTACGAGGAGCGATTCATGCTTCATTCAAAGCGTTCCAAATTCTGACGAATTTGAAAACTTTGAAGGGGGTCTTGTAGAAGCAAGAAAAATACACCGGATGGCTATACGTAGCATATTTGTGCAGAACAGCGTAAGCAGAGGCCTCCAAAGCCATCAAGCGTGCAACAGAGCTTTTTCCGCTAAACACAGCGTGAAATATTAAAAGCTCAAAAGGTCATCCGCGTAAGACAGTACATCCAAACCACTTCAGCGTAAACGGGGTGCTTCATCGCCTCCAGGGCGTAAAACTCATCCTCTTTCAGACGCAGCATTAAGGTGTACAAGAGACGCTTCGTATTCTCCGAAGTGAACCTGTCAGACCCTGCAATGAAGATCCTCCAATGAACCTGACGTCTGGATTTCTGACAAAAGGATATGGCTCGACTACCCAGACGACGGCTATAATGATGGCACAATACTGCGACCCAGGCTGTCATTTACCGCCATCCCCTTTGCGTAAACTGCTTTTACAAAGCAAGAAGGGATATGCTGCCTTGTTTTACACAGGCAGACACGAGCTGTTTACGTTCTGCAGTAGACAAATCGTCTACCAAATCAAAAGCTGCACTCCGTACGGGGTTCGAGGCACGTCTCTGCGTCCAATGCACAGAGCGATGACAGTTGCTCGAGGCACGTCTCTACGTCTAAATGCACAGAGCGGTGACAGTTTCGCAAGGCACGTCTCTGCGACTGATGCGCAGAAGGGGTTGCGGACCTTCAAAAACACGCCTCCATATTTAATGCACAGGATGGTGGCGAATCTCGGCATTTAACGCAAGAGATTTGATTGTATCTTCAAAAGCCGTAATTCCGGCTAAGACGTCCACATAAGCACTCTGGTACGGTACGCAGCGGCTTTTATGCCCATCCAGCTCCTGTGCTCACCCGGCCTCTATGATCGCTCAGCTTCAACACCCATTCGGCTTCTACGCCTACTCGGCCTCTATGACCGCTCGGCTTGAACGCCCATTCGGCTTCTACGCCTACTCGGCCTCTATGACCGCTTGGCTTCAACGCCCATTCGGCTTCTACGCCTACTCGGCCTCTATGACCACTCGGCTTCTACGCCTGCTCGGCCTCTATAACCACTCGGCTTCTATGCCTATTCGGCTTCTACGCCTATTCGGCTTCTATGCCTGTTTGATAACTATTTGGCTTCTATGCCATGGTGACAGATATTTGACTTCTATGCCAACCTCTTCGACACAATGGATACCTACCTACGTGGCCTCTACGCCGTGATCTTCATAGCGATTATACGCGTTTTGTCCCTTAGTTGGACCCGCGTCACACGCTCATTCAAAGGATCATCTATACGCAGGCATTGGTTACTTTAACCGTTGTATAAAAGAGTGCTGTACTTTCCACTCCTCGGTTTCTACACCGACGGAGTGGTCACTGTCACTAAAACTCTATAAATAGAGACCTCTATCAATGAGGAACAAGGTGGGAAAATTGGTCAAGAAACCAATATCAGATCCAAGGTCAAGAGAGAGAGAGAGAGAGAGAGAGAGAGAGAAGAATTCGGAGCTCAGGCAAAGAGTAGGGATCGACGACTTTGGCATCGTGCATCCACCCTCTTCTGCAACCTTCGAAGCTGCTTCCTGTCTTCTACGGCACTTCTTTAACATCGTGTGGTCCAAGGGCTAAAGTGATCGACTGCATATCAGACACCTATAGCAATATTTACCCAGATTAAATAAATTGTACTCCCATATCCTCGTATAGGATCAAATTGTACAAGTTTGTTTGTAAACCAAAGAAGGCGGGTCTCATATAAACCCTATCCTGAATATATTTTCATTCTTTCGTTTAATACCACAAACAAGCGCAGCTAGATCCGAATGGACGCTGGGAGTGGCCGCGATAGTGGCGAGTCCCCCTCCAAGAACAACCGCAGACGATGTTGCCACGGTCGTTGCCTCAATAGGAGGTACGATAAAAGAGGAAGCGCCAACACCGAACGAAGTGACCGGCGTACTCAAAGGAGGCATTATCGCAACAACAAGCTCGTCCTCCTCTTGAGATATCAGAATCTCTTCGACAGGCGAGCCGGCACCCGAAGACGCTTCTTCTTCAAAATCAGGCACATCCGTGTCGCCGCCAGGACCTGACACAGAGCCAAAGGGCGCATCTACACTACCCTCCTCGAAGATGTCTTCCCCTGAAAAGAAGACAAAAGGAAGTTAATAGCAGCATAATATTAATTTTCCTAAAAGAAGAGGCATAAAACACAACATTTACCCATGGCCAATGGTGTATATGACGCGTTCGCGGCCAGTACAGCTAAATCATTTCTTAGTGATGCTAGGCAAGCTGTCATACCTGGAGAAGGGGGTGCTCTAACGAACACTGGCGAATGCTCTTCCAGGTTCTCGTCAAATTCCAACCGAGGTTCATCGGCTAGGATCTCGCTGGGTGCACCTACAGACACGGCAGGGGTCTCTCCCGATGCTGACCTGGGTAAAGATATCCTCATTCGGCTCGGCCCCGAAGGCGATCTCGTTCTACTACCGGAAGCGGTAGCAGCGACAGCAGCCTCCAGCAGGAATTCTCCGGCACCGCCAGCCGGGACTGTTGAGGTTGCCTCTCTAAAAGGCGAGGAACCTCCAATCAAAGAATCATCCCCGACATGGGGAGATGCAGGACCACTTCTAGGAGCCTCAATACCAGGAATCCGGAGAGGACGAGTAACCGTCTTCTTCTTTCTCTTGCGAGGGGAAGTCTCCTTAGGAGCAGGAGCCCTTCGCTTCCCAGAGATTACCAAAGGCCCTGCAGGCAGAGGTACTTCACCCCTCGATACCGCCAATAGAGGCTCATCTGGATTGACGGACTCCTCACCCTCGTCAGAAGAAACCGAGGGGACTTCGACTCTTCCCCCAGACTTGGAAGAAGGCACCCTAAAACTTTCTTGCATATCAAAATCGCGATGGAAGGTGTTGGTTGCCACATAGAACTGGGCATACGAGTGGAGAATGCGCAGCTCCGTGGAGAGTGAAATGATGGGCACGGTAAAAGTTACCTCATTGCAACCTATGATGAAGTATCGCCATCCTCTGGCTCCATCAATGAGTCCTCCCCTGGACCTGAAGCTGGTGACGGCATTGCCCACATGCAACTGATCGTACCCGAATTGCCTGGCAAACCGACTAGGCAAGTAGGGCTCAAAGAAGCAATGGTCTTCACTCCTGTACAGTAGGTGGGAAGGTCAAATGCAGACCAACCAATTAAAAGACTCGGAAGAAAGAACGGTCTTTCCGTCGCCTACGTCCTGAAGTCTGATCCCCTGTTGATTGAGATGTACGGTGGGGACAGTGCAGAAGAGCTTCCAGCTGTGACTAAGATTCAGCGCCCGCCGATAGTCTATAACTGTGGTCACATTCCAGAAGGAATTCTGGTAGTTCAACAAGAAACTAGCCCTCGAGCTACTGCCAGAGCCGGGAGACATAACCCTAGTGTTATGAAGAATTAACCATCCCATCAGATACAGGTATGGTAATTCTACCCTGGGAAAGCTATCACGCCGAGTTTCATCGACGAGCAACCCGTCAGTCATGGCCCTCAGGCCAGCTTGAATGCGGTACACCATGGCAGGGAGCAAGCCCAGTCTTGCCCCGAATACCAGACGCACTGCAGGCCATAGCGTGTTACGGTGAATGCGGTCCACAGAAGCGATACCGGGTACCACCAGTCGACGCAGCCATATGGAGAGAATACCAGCCAGTTGAGCTTCCCTGGACAGAGGCCTGCGGCAACGCCTCAAATAACTATAGGCCTTGGTGCCTACAGGATACTTCCCTATCCCTTCGTCGAGGATCAAGTCTGGAGCCCCAGCGTCTTCCATGAGATCGTCAACTACCTGAGCGTTAAGAACACTCAGAGGATTCAAAGGCTGATCCTTGCCTTCCAATACCTTCTCCGGCTTAGCAGTCCTGGACCGGTGAAAGAAGAGGTAGGACATCCATTTACTGATGTGAGACAAATCTGAGGGCTCACCATAAAAGGCGGTGCAAGCGAGGTAGTGGCACATCAGCTCCTGGTACACTTCCACTACCCGAGGGTCTGAATCCCCCAACTCCCGGTTCGTGGGAACATACTCTTTAAATGGAGTATCCCCCATCGGCAGTCTCAAGATCTCTGCCATCTCATGGAGGGCCAATCCCAACTCCCCCAGTGGAGTGGCGAAAGTCCTGGTGAGCGAGATATATCACTCCATCAATGCCAAAAACAGGTTGGGGTTGAGAGGCAACCCAACACTGGTGGCACTCACAGCTACAAACAGACCAATGCTCTCCAACTCGGTCTAAAAATGCTTCAGGGCCCAATCAGCTAGGCAAGCCCATCGAAGATTTGTGGGGGTGATCCACCCGCCTGTCCGAGGGTTCACCTTCGGGTATACTCCCCCGCGCCCCATGAAATTATTGCAGAAAGTCGATAATTGGACCTGCTGGATCACTAAACTGTCTTCACTCGGGACAATGCCCGGGTACAGTCCCCTGAACATCGTCATATTGCCGGTAGGGCGGCTGACAAACGACCCCTGGTCAGCTCCTTTCAGATGAAATATCTTCCCCAGCCTGCCGTGAAGATCATGAGTCAGCGTCCACGACATCCTCCTGGGATGTGTAGCATGAAAGAATGACGAGATGGGATAGTCTCTCGACATCTTGGGCAGATACAAAACCAAGCTCCCGACAGGGAAGACCCAGTCAACCCTTTTTTTTTCGACCTTCGGCCTCTGTTGATAGAGGTCTCTATTTATAGAGCTTTTAGTGACAGTGACCACTCAGTCGGTGTAGAAATCGAGTAGTGGAAAGTACAGCACCCTTTTACACGATAGTTTAAAATAACCAAAGCCTGCGTATAGATGACCTTCTGAGTGAGCATGTGACGCGTGTCCAACTACTAAGGGACAAACGCGTATAGCTGCTGCGAAGATCACGGTGTAGAAGCCACGTAGGTAGTTATCCCTTGTGTAGAAGCGGTTGGCGTAGAAGCCAATAACTATCACCATGGCATAGAAGCCGAGTAGGCGTAGAAGCCGAGTAGGCGTAGAAGCCGAGTGGTCATAGAGGCCGAGTGGACGTAGAAGCCGAGTGGTCATAAAGGCCAAGTGATGTGGACGTTTTAGCCAGAATTACGGCTCTTGGAGATATAATTAAATCTCTTGCATTAAATACAGAAATCTGCCCCCATCATGCGCATTAAATGCAGAGGCTTGTCTTTAAGATTGTAGAAGCATAAAAAATACGCTGGGAGGAGCGACGCAGCATACTGATGCAGAGCAGCGTAAACAGAGGCCTTCAGAGCCATCAAGCGTACAAGCAGAGCTTTCTCCGCTAAACACAACGTGAAGTACAAGCTCAAAGGACCATCCGCGTAAGTGCAGTACGTCCGGGCCGCTCCAGCGTAAACAGGGTTCTTCATCGCCTCCATAGCGTAATACTCAGCCGATCTCAAAGCAGCGTTAAAGCGTACGAGGAACGCTTCGTCTTCCCCGAAATGAACCTGTCAAGTCACGCAGTGAACCTGACCTCTGACTCCTGACAAAAAGTGCTGCACGGCTACCCAGACGACGGCTGAAAACGAGGACAGACCCCTCGGGATGCGCACCACAGTATGATGCGGATCTCTGCATTTAATACAGAGAATTTGGTTAAAATATCATCGAACCATCGTTTACTGACGTTCCCTCAGCATAAACTGCTCTTTCGCGTACAAAGGGATACGCTGCCTTGTTTTACACAGGCAAACATGAGCTGTTTTACGCTCCGCAGTAGACAAACCGCCTGCCACGTCAAAAGCTGCACTTCGTACGGGGCTCGAGGCACGTCTCTACGTCTAATTGCACAGAGCGGTGACAGTTTCTCTCAAGGCACGTCTCTGCGACGGATGCACAGAAGGGCTTCAGACCTTCAAAACACGCCTCCGCATTTAATGCACAAGATGGTGGCAAATCTCTGCAAGAGATTTGATTATATCTTCAAAAGCCGTAATTCCGGCTAAGACGTCAACATCAGCACTCTGGTACGGTACGCAGCGGCTTCTACGCCCATTCAAGATCTATGCTCGTTCGACTTCTACGCCCATTCGGCTTCAAACGCCCGCTCAGTCTCTACAACCATTCGACTTCTACGCCTACTCGGCTTCTATGCCCATCCGGCTTCTACGCCTACTCGGCTTCTATGCCTATTTTGGCTTCTACGCCAGGGTGACAGTCATTTGGCTTCTACGCCAACCTCTTCTACACAAGGGATACCTACCTACGTGGCTTCTACGCCGTGATCTTCGCAGCAGATATACGCATTTTGTCCCCTTAGTTGGACACGCGTCACATGCTCACTCAAAAGGTCATCTATACGTAGGCATTGGTTATTTTAACCGTTGTGTAAAAGGGTATTGTACTTTCCACTCCTCGGTTTTTACACCGACGGAGTGGTCACTGTCACCAAAACTCTATAAATAGAGACCCCTATCAATGGGAAAAAAGGTCGAAAAACTTCAAACTTGAAGATCGAACAAGGTCAAAACTTTGAAAGAAGGATCGAACAAGGTCGAACTTCCCAGAAAGATCGAACCGTAGGTCAAGAGAGAGAGAGAGAGAGAGTCCGGAGCTCAGGCAAAGAGTAGGGATCGATGACTTTGGCATCGTGCATCCACTCTCCTTTGCAACCTTCGAAGCTGCTACCTGTCTTCCACGGCACTTCTTCAACATCGTGTGGTCCAAGGGCTAAAGTGATCGACTGCAGATCAGACACCTATAGCAATTTATACCCAGATTAAATAAATTGTACTCCCACATCCTCGTATAGGATTAAATTGTACAAGTTTGTTTGTAAACCAAAGGGCACGGGTTTCGTATAAACCCCGTCATTGAAATATACTTTCATTCTTTTGTTTAATACCACAAACAAGATGGCGACTCTACTGGGGACGTCTTTCTCTTCTGATGAGGAAGTAATTGCTCAACACGATGCGGTATCTGTAGGAACCGTGAAGAAGACACTGGTCGTTCATTTCGACCAGTCTGCCTACGAAGACATGCTTCGAACCGGGGGTAGCTCTTACCCTCTCTCCGTCCAAGACAACAGGAAGCTGCGCAAGGTGTGGATGCCCAAGACATCCCCCGCCATTCCTGTGGACTCTCCGATCTCTCCGATCTCTCCGTCCAATGAGGTTGTAGCATCGCTCCCTCCGTGCCCTGCACGTAAAATTCAGTCTCCCGCTACGCGGGGTACAGACGAAACTTCGGGCAAAGCCTCAGCGCTAACCCAGAAGAATCCACTGCGCTTTACGCGTAGAAATCAGTCTCCCGCTATGCACGGTACAGATGAAACTTCGGGCAAAGCCTCAGCGCTAACCCAGAAGCATCCACCACGCTCCACGCGTAGAAATTAGTCTCCCGCTCCGTGCGGTACAGACAAAACTTCTGATGGTGCCTCAACGCCAAATCGGAGGTACAGATCACGCTCTACGCGCAAGACAACATCTAACCTCTACGGTGAACCAGATGAGCGTTGTGATCTCCGTAAGGGAAAGCAAGCGGCAGAGTACTCAACTTCTCGGCCTTTACGCCAGCAAGGGAACAGTCTGCCTACCCTCCGGATTACGCGAGAAGTCGATGGCCGACTGAGGGCCTCTCCAGCTTTACGCCAGTCTGAGCGAATCTCCGAGTTACGTCAGGCAAGGTCCCTCAGCGTAAAACAAGCTCAGGTTGCGGAAAGACACCCTCCCAGGGGATTATCCGCCACCCAGATGGCCAATCTGTTGTACACAGGTGGCACAGGGAAAACCGGGGTGCCCAACCTCCGCATGCCCGCTGATGGGAACAAAAGAAACAAGCCTTCGTCTTCTTCTTCGGCAACTCCTCCTGACCTGCGCAAATATCTAATCCAGAATCGTAAAGAGAGGGGACCTTCCAACATGTCTATTACGCCTCCTAGTGAGCACTATTGTAATAGTCATAAGGTTATGATTAATTTCTGCTGTTCCAAAGCAAAACGATCGGTTTTCGACCGGTTGAGCTACTCTCTGTCTTTCCAGGAAGAGGAACCCGTGCATGCATCTGTGAACATAGCTTCACATATACGTAGAGGAGGGTCGAGCTCAAGACGTCATCCCTCCAGGCCCCCGAGCCGAAGGAGGTTCAGTGAGCTCCTCAGGAACGCTGAAGCTGGGGTGTTCCAAAACACTTGTGTAAGGTCACGACAACCAGCTTCGGCCTCTTCTGATTCCGACGCTGGGGGTCGCCAAGCCCCCGAATCAGAGGCAGAAAGTGTAGAGTCGACTTCTACAGCGACCTATACTAATCCTTCAATGACACCCCGGGAGAAGGGAGTTTACGCCGTTGAAGATGAATGCGAGGAAGCTTTGTCGTCAGGGAACGCGGAACAACGCATCACTATACTGGAGACATCTCTGAAACAAATGCAATCCATGATGGAGAACATGCACCAGATGATGCTAACTCAGCACGCAACTGCCATGGCTCAAGCATCGGTCCCGCCAACTCAGATACGTGTGGGGGTGGATTTACCACCATCCAACCCGAGCCAAGAGCCTGCGCTAAATCAAGAGTCAGCAGTTCCTCCGCTTCCTCACTCAGAGAATGTCTTACCTTCCGCTGGAGTTACGATACAACCGACTCCGCACCACTCTATCGCCCCGCTTCCGACTGAAAATCCTATGCAGGCAGTACGGGAGTTGAAAGTCCAGTTCGACGCCTTGAAGCACAAAGATTAGCTCAAGAAACTGGAAATCAACAGCCCTACCCAGCTATCTGGGAGGAGGTCCCTTTCCCGCCGAGGTACAAACCTCAGACTATGGCCCTGTTCGAGGGAAAAATATCACCAAGTCAGTACATAAACTATTTCAGTATGATGACGGTGTTGCTACAAGGGAACGACGCCCTCCTCACTCGGGTGTTCAAAGGCTGTCTCTCAGGAGTAGCCTATCAGTGGTACCGTAGCTTGGCGGACAACTGCATTACTTCCTTCGAGGACTTCAGAGCTTTATTCTTCACGCAATTCTATGAGGTAGGAATGGACATGTCTATGTCCTCTCTCATCGAAGTCAAGCAGAAGGAAAAGGAGGACGTTCGCATCTTCATCGAACGTTTTCGTCAGGCCACCTTACAGATGCCTCCAGGAGTTCCAAACTCTGCATTGGTAGACATTTGCAGGAAGAACCTCCTTCCCGTGGTCTCGGTGTTCACAGGACCGTATCAGTTCCATGATTGGCCCTCGTTCATCATCTCGGCTGTAGCCGCCGAAGACAACAGTCGCAAGGCGCACGACAATGGCATCATGATCTCCGCCTCTGACAGAGGCAAGAGGTCATCTCCTAGCAGCGACCATCCTCGTGGTCCCAAAGGTAAAGAAGCCCTGGCAATCAATACGGCCAGACCAAATATTGCGGCAACCACGCAAACGAGACCCGCGACTTCCAGGCCCGTCGAAGTCTACTCTTTCGACGACGACGATATCCCAAGTATATTCGAGTGTCTCATCAAAAGTGGCAAGATCACCCTTCCAGAGCTGAGGCGGCCCCAGGAAGTCGGCAATACTAACGACCCCAAATACTGCGTCTTCCACAGATACGTACACCACCCAACAAAGGTGTGTTACATACTGAAAAGGAAGATCCAGGGGTTAATCGATGCTAAGGCCATCACTCTGCACAACACCGAGAAGACGGTCACGGCCAATATGATCTCTCTGCAGTTTGGCAATCTGCCTCCCCAAGAGATCCCGGATGGCGTTGCACCCATCTCCCGGACAACGATAAACATCGTTAATCTCCCTCCAGCTAGGGATCAAAATCACAACCTGGTACCCCTGACTACGCGGCAAGGTGAGATTATGTGGGTTCATCCAGATTTGGTGTCAGAGTTTGAGGAAGAAACTAAGGCTACTAAGCCTACATCCAAAAAGAGCTCCAAATGCAGGCCATGCCATATGGTCGCGACTTCTTCGGAAGACCATTCTTGCTGTACGTTCTTGCTGTACGTTCGAGCGATGGATCATTCGCTAGGAGCTCTTCTCGCACATAAGAACGACATGGGTCATGAACAGGCTATCTACTATCTCAACAGGATGATGGTCGGAGCCGAATACCGGTACAACCCAGTGGAGAAAGAATGCTTGGCTCTGATGTTCGCTATCCAGAAGATGCGGCACTATGTCGCTGGCCAGACTATTCATATCATCTCTAGGATCAACCCTCTTCGAGTACTGATGAGCAAGCCCAGTGCTCTTAATTCCCGACTCGTGACTTGGGCGATGCTATTAACACCATATGACATGGTATACGTACCACAGAAGTCCATCAAGGGCCAAGCGCTGGCTGACTTCCTAGTTGCTCATCCGATCCCGGAGGCCTCCAAATTATACGAGGACATTCCCGACAAAGTTACAGAATGTAATTCCGTAATGGAAAGTGACGCATGGCAACTGTTCTTCGACGGAGCCTCCAGGACTGGTCCCCAGGGAAACGTGGTTTCAGGAGTAGGAGTCATCCTGGTCACTCCTGATAAACTCGTCATCTACCGAGCATATTCTCTTAGCGAGCCATGCTCCAACAATGTGGCAGAGTACAACGCTCTACTAATCGGGCTCCAAATCGCTAAAGAGCTGGGGGTCGAGTCCCTGGAAGCTTACGGTGATTCTCTGCTCATCGTCAATCAAGTCAGGGGAATATATGAAGTCCGAAATCCAGACCTCATCCACTATCACCGAGCGACGGTCGAGATAGCCATGACATTCAAAGGGTTCTTCCTAGAGCATGTACCTCGATCTCAGAATCTAGAAGCTGATGCCCTAGCCAGTCTAGCTGCAGATTTAGCCACTCCTATAAGAAGGCAGGATTCGGTAATCCTTCTTAACAGAGATTTATTCTGTGTGAAGAACAACTTTTGTCACGCCCCAGTCCCAAAATATATGGAACCAAGCTACGTGGCAATGGCCAGATGACACATCTCCGAGGATATCCTAATTTAATGGATCCACGAAGAATGCTACGCTGTCCTATAATACTAACATGTCGAATATCAGTCAATAACAGGTAATCTAATCTCATCCACAATATAAAGAGCAAAAAATACTAAATAAACTGCTGGTTGATAAATACCAGTCTCAAGATATCATAGTACAACCAGTGATGTCTGGTGGGAACAAACCCACTACTATGACAAAATAAAGTACTGAAAGAAGATATAAAAGATAAAGACTAGAGCATCAGCTGAGTAGATAATGATGCCCTCCAACTAGGCTAAAGGCCTACCAACTGATCACGGGAACTCTGACGGTTGCACCTCCAACTCCTCAGCTGTAGCAAATCTCGTCTCCTGTCCTGGGCCGTATACGGTGGGGTAGTGAGCCTCGTCTAAATCTGGGAAGATACCAGGTCCTCAGAGGGACGTAACAAGATACAAGAAAATAACATGCTATATATGAATACTAAATAAAATAAATATAATAAGGGTGTGCTAGCCATCTAAGTGAATGCAATATGAGGACAACGCTGGTGCGTATGGGTAGGTGTAGGCATAGCGTCCATGCTCCAAAGAGAGTGGCATCTGTACAGTATATCGTCCATATCGCTCCGAAGAATGTGGCATTAGTATAAAGGGAAAGTCATTAGATCCGAGGTTCCTCCGAAGCTACGGCTCCAATGTGTGTACCCCATATGCCTACTAGTTGTCCTCCCCGTCCAATGTAGATACGCAAGTCGACTACTCGACGTGCATACCATGTATCTATATGCCAAGTCTCTAAACTATCTTCTGACTACATACTAACCGTGATGTAAGTGATACGCAACGATAGCTAGTCGAGTGCGTAAACCCGCATCCCAATATAAATATGTCTCAGTGACCGTGTAAGGTGTCAGGTCTCGAATAATAACAGAGTATCGTCTGATGGGTTGGGTCTGCTAAGAGCTAAGTCCATATATATACTAATCATCGACGCATCCGTCGAATGCACCCGAGACAACTCGGACGCGCACAGTTGTATAAACTACAAGCAACAAGAATACAATACAACAGATGCATATTTAAATTAGACAGTAAATATAGCAAGGTATATTGCCTGTGTCCTGAAGCTGGGAATGCCAAAAGCTGGTTCCTGCAATGTCTCCTGGCTGATCCAAAGTTCCTAAGCACAAAATATAATATAACAATCTAATATCAGTCACTAAGAATTACATAGATAATTATGACGTTGCTCCTAGGTATTATTGCCGGTTTACTGCGGACCTAATACAGCGTCACATGTACACGTAGCTAAGGTGTACCCGTGTTCTGTCTTTGGTCAGCGTTCATCTTGCAACAATAATTTACCGAGTTAAGGTTTGCCAATTACTTCTACTCTACTCGGAAAGGTCCTTGATTTTCTTACTCAACAGGCTAGATTTATGCCTAGGGTCCAGGTGAACTACTGGTTGTTGATGTCAGGCTTCAAGATTTGAGCACTCACTGGTTATTAGATGAGTTCTAATTTCTTGCTAATTGTCACCGCTATAGATATAATTTAGGGTTAACTAAGTTGTCACCAGAATATGACTCTTGCAATGACACGATACTCCCATATGAACTCGATACAAGGGTACCGATATTTACCTTGCTGGCGGGGCAGGGTCCTTCTCGTCGTCTGACCGTCTTCCGGTTAGTGGAACTCCGGCGTCGGTCGACGAGCAGCGTCAGCGACAGCGGCTGAATCAACAAGAGCAGGGACCGCAGCAGCAGTAGCCGCTCTGGCATCGGCGCTGCCATGTGGAGTCGTGCGGGGATGGTCGTCCAGACGCGGGGGTCGGCGTTGGCTTGCGGCAATGCCCTGGCCGGAACAGACGGGGCTGGGGTGTACACCGGTCGTGGGGGTTGAAGTCGGTTGGGGAAAGTCCGCGGGTTGGGGAGCAGTTCGGCCGGGGGGGTTCGCCGGGTTTGGGAGCAGTTCGGCGGGGGAATTCAGCAGGTTTGAGAGCAGTTCGGCAGGGGGGGTTCGGCGGGTTTGGGAGTAGGAAGAATATTGGTTTATTAGGGTTTTGCATTAGGGGTTGGTATTTATAGGTGTTGATGGCGAATATGGGCTGCCTTGCGGGTGGGCTTGTCTTACCTGGTTGGGGTTGGTCCACGTAGCAGTGCAAGGTGGCTTGGTCGGGCTCGTTTGAGGTGGGATTGATCTCAATTATAATTAAATTAAATAAAAGTCGGCTCTCCCTCAAGACTGCGACGTAGCTAAGGCGTGATGTAATGGCGAGGTGCATTAAAGCGTATTTTAATCCTATTTAATCCCAAAATACATCCTAGCATTTTAAATTAAATTCTAATAATCTTGAATTAGTCGAGGGGGTTTACAATCTATCCTCCTTAGAGTATTTCGTCCTCGAAATTAAAACCTACGCATGGTAAAAGTTCTGGATGAATAATAAAAAAATGCTAATACGTACCTAGTCCTTCGAAGAGATGGGGATAGCGCTGCCTAATATCCTCCTCGCGTTCCCAGGTCGATTCGCCTGGTGCATGATGCCTCCATGCAACACGCACTAGGGGATAGTCTGCCCTCGTAGTACCTTCTCACTTCTGTCTAGAATTTCCACAGGCTCCTCTTCATATGATAGGCTCGGGCCGACCGTGATCTCTAAATGGTCAAGCACGTGACTAGGATCCGATATGTACCTCCTCAATTGAGATGCGTGGAAGACGTCGTGGACTCCTTTCAAGGTCTGCGGTAACGCTAATCTGTAAGCAACCTCTCCGACGCGTTCTAATATGTCGAATGGTCCGATGTACCTCGGACTCAGCTTCCCTCTGCCTCCGAATCTGATAGTCCCTCGAGTAGGTGAGATCTTTAAGAATACGTGTTCTCCAACCTGAAACTCTAAGGGTCGGCGGTGTGCATTCGCCCAATACTTCTGTCGGTCTTGTGATGCTCGAAGGTGTCCTTGGATCTTCTTTACCTTCTCTACCGTCTGAACAACCAACTCTGGTCCGAGAATCTGTCGCTCGCCTATATCACTCCAGCATACTAGAGAACGACATTTCCTTCCATACAATGCTTCATAGGGAGCCATCTGAATGCTAGCTTGATAGCTGTTATTGTAGAAAAACTCGACCAAATGTAAGTGGTCCTCCCATGATCCTCCGAAGTCCAGCATGCACGCTCTTAACATGTCTTCTAGCATCTGAATGGTGCGCTCTGACTGGCCATCTGTTTGAGGGTGATACGCTGTGCTAAACTTTAGGCGAGTACCAAGGCTCTCTTGCATACTCCGCCAAAAGTAAGACGTAAATCTCGTATCCCTGTCAGACACGATGCTAACTGGCACTCCATGCAGGCGCACAATCTCCCTCATGTACATATCTGCTAAAGCCTCCGTCGATTGTCCAACTCTAAAGGGTAAAAAGTGTGCGGACTTGGTGAGTCTATCCACGATTACCCATACTGCATTGCGCCCACTAGGACTCCTCGGGAAGCCTGTAACAAAGTCCATAGTGATATGCTCCCATTTCCACTCCGGTATAGGAAGTGGTTGAAGTAATCCTGCAGATCTCTGGTGCTCAGCCTTGACTTGCTGACACACCAGGCACTGGGCCACGAAGCGTGCTATCTCTCTCTTTATTCCGTGCCACCAGTAGTACTGTCTTAGATCTCTGTACATCTTCGTGCCTCCTGGATGAACGGAGTAGGTGGAACTGTGAGCCTCTGTCAACAATTCCTGCCGAAGTTCTCCATTTGGAACATAGAGACGATCTCCGCACCTCAGTGTTCTGTCTTCATGTATCCGTAGTCCTGTCTGTACTCCAGCCTCTGTCCTCTGTCTGAGCCTCTAAAATCTGGCATCTGTCGGCAAAGCAGTCTTGATTCTCTCTACCAGTGTCGATTGTAATTGGAAATTCGACAACTGTCCGTCTACTCTGGGTATAACAACCTCTATACCCATCTGCTCTAGATCTCTTAACAGATGTTGTTGGGTAGTCAAGAAGAATGTCATAGGTCTTCTACTCAATGTGTCTGCTACTACGTTGGCCTTTCCTGGGTGGTACTGTAGCTCTATTTTGAAGTATGTCATCACCTCGAGCCAACGTCTCTGTCTTTGATTTAGATCCTTCTGAGTGTAGACATATTTAAGGCTCTTATGATCAGTAAATATCTCCACTCTTTCTCCATATAGGTAATGCCTCCAAAGCTTTAACGCAAAAATCACCGCTGCAAGCTCCAAGTCGTGGGTGGGATAGTTCTTCTCATGTGTCCTCAACTGTCTATAAGCATAAGCTACAACCTTTCCAAGCTGCATCAAGACGCATCCTAATCCTTTCCCGGATGCATCGCTGTAGATTACGAATCCTCCGGGTCCAGAAGGTATGGTCAAGATGGGTGTTGTAGTCAAGCGTTTCTTCAGCTCATCGAATGCCTTCTGATACTCCTCTGTCCAAGTGAACTCCTGCTCCTTACGGGTCAAGCGGGTCATTGGCTCTGCAATCTTTGCGAAGTTCTCTACGAACCTCCGGTAATATCCGGCAAGTCCTAGGAAACTCCTCACTTCTGAGACATTGGTAGGGGTTGGCCATGTCGCTACAGATGAAATCTTCGCCGGATCTACTGAGATACTGTCTCCTGAGATGACGTATCCAAGGAAGGCGACACGATCTAGGAGGAACTCGCACTTGCTCAGCTTGGCATAAAGTCTCTCTCTCCTCAGCGTCTCTAACACTAGTCTCAAGTGCTTCTCGTGCTCCTCGTGGCTCTTCGAATACACCAAAATGTCGTCGATGAAGACTACCACAAACTGGTCTAAGTATTGATGGAATACTCTATTCATCAAGTTCATAAATACAGCTGGCGCATTCGTCAGTCCAAAAGGCATCACTAAGAACTCGTAATGACCATAACGAGTCCTGAATGCTGTCTTTTGAATGTCTTCTCTTCGCACCTTCACTTGATGATAACCCGATCTTAAGTCGATCTTTGTGAACACCAATGCTCCTGTCAACTGGTCGAATAAGTCGTCAATCCGCGACAGGGGGTACTTGTTCTTGATAGTCAAAGCATTAAGGACTCTGTAATCAATACACATACGTACTGTTCCATCCTTCTTAGGCACAAACAATACTGGTGCTCCCCATGGTGATGCACTAGGACGAATAAATCCCTTGCTCTGCAACTCCTCCAATTGTAGCTTCAGCTCGTCTAGCTCCTTCTTCGCTAATTGGTACACATTAGAAGATACCAGTGCTGCTCCTGGTACTAGCTCAATGGTGAACTCTACGTCTCTATCTGGTGGTAAGCCTGGTAATTCTTCAGGGAAAACATCCTCGAATTCTGCAACTATTGGTGGGGGCGCAATCTCCATAGTCATGCAAGTTCCAGCTGTCTGTCCTACTCCTTGTTCGACGGTCCCTCGCATGTACTCGAACTCCGGTTGATCTAGTGGTCTAAAAGTGACGCTACCCTTCCGGCAGTTCAGTATGGCGTTATACTGGCTTAACCAGTCCATGCCTAACACAACATCAAAGTACGGTATAGGCAATACCAGGAATCGTGCTCTCATCTCTCTTCCACATAAGACTACCGAGCACGTTCTAATAGTGCTGGTAACCGGCACGATACCTCCTCCGGTAAGAATCTTCCAACTCTTGGGTAAGGGGGAAGTCGCTACTCTATGCATTGCTACAAATCTACTAGATATAAATGATAATGTAGCCCCAGAATCAAACAATGCTGACGCAGGTAAGGATGCGACTAAAATGGTACCTGTGATTGCTTCTCCTTCTGTTTCCTCCTCAGCGGCTGCTAATGCAAAGGCCTGTCCCTGTCTCTGTCCTCCTGCCTGCTGTCGGGCCCGATCAAACTGTGCCTGTTGTGGGGCCAAGGGTGGTCCCCTCTGGAATCCTCCGGGTGCTGGTGGACGCTGGCCTCCTGGTGGGGGTAGTATCCTCGGGGCTGGTGCTGCTGGCCTTTGTCCGGCCTGTGGGGCTGCCTCCCTGCGCTGTGGGCAATCTTTGACAAGGTGCTGGCTTGCTCCACAAATCATGCATGTCCCAAGTCTCTTTCGGCAGTCCTTCTCGAAGTGACCTCTCTTACCACAGAAGTGGCAAGTCGGAAGTTCCTGATGTGGATATGGTGCTGCTCTCTGTTGTGTCTGCGCTCCGGGACGACGGATGGGTCCTCCTACTCCGGGCTGGGCTCTAGCTGGCATGGTCGTGCTGGAACGCCTAGCTCTTCTGACAATGGCCTCCTGGATCCTCGCCTCGGCGAGAACCTCCTCATAAGAAATCCTCGCCTATGCGGTGGTATATCTCTCTAGCTCGAAGTTGAGGCCGTGGTGGAATCTCCGAGCCTTCTCTAGATCATTGGGTATCAGAACAGCTCCAAATCTGCTAAGGCGGCTAAACTCTGCGTCATAGGCATCAACAGTCATATTCCCCTGTTCTAGGTGTAGGAATTGGGAGTACAGGGCATTTCTGACTGTTGCTGGAAAATACTTCGCATTGAAGTACTCTAAGAACTGTTCCCAAGTCTGGTTCTTGCCCACACTGCGCTCGATAGAATCCCACCAGTGATGGGCGTTGCCTTTTAGTTGGGCTCTCACTGCGGTCATCCAAAGGTCTGGATGCAGTTGTGAAATCTCTAATAGCATCTCTGTGTTGGCAATCCAATCGGAGATCTGCTCTGCAGTCTCATTGCCTGAGAAGGTATCTGGTCCCATCTGTCGGAACCATCTAACAGTGCCACCTGTCGGGGCTGGTGGAGGTGCTGGTGCTGGTGTCGTGACAGGTGTCCTCTCTAGTACTGCCATCAGACTCTGTCGCAGTGTCTCTGTCTGCTGCCACTGTGCTTGCATCATTGCCTGGAAGAACTGAAGCATCTGTGGCTGGCCATCTAGCTGCGGCATCTGGGGTGGATAAGGTGGAGGCGGTGGTAGTGGTATCTCTGGTTGTGCAGTAGGCATCTCCTCAGATGTCGGCCTCTCAGTCTGCGGCATCGGTGTAGCTCCTGAAGTCTGGCCCTCACAATGCTGCGTGGGGATCGTCTGGGAAGTCTGTCCCTCTGGCTGTGGTGTAGGATCTTCCTGCGATGTCTCGTGCCAATGTATCAGCGGAGTCTGTAGCGGGGGTTGCCCTTGGGGTACCTCATCTCCTTGTGTGGTGTTATCTGGCACCGTGGCACGGGGTGCTCCTCGTCCACTGCGCAAATTCATCTTGCTACAAGAGATAAAGCTTCATTAAAAGAGTACGAGAGCAAACAAACAGGATGCAATTATTTAGAAGCAGTATGAAGGAAGTTCAAGGACGAATCAAAAGTGGATGAGACCTAATAATTTCTATCCTATTGCAGGCTCGCTGGGCATGTTACCATACCACAAGCAAAAAAGTCGACCTGCATGGGCCAACACTAAAACCATGTCATGCCCCAGTCCCAAAATATATGGAACCAAGCCACGTGGCAATGGCCAGCTGACACATCTCCGAGGATATCCCAATTTAATGGATCCACGAAGAGTGCTACGCTATCCTATAATACTAACATGTCCAATATCAGTCAATAACAGGTAATCTAATCTCATCCACAATATAAAGAGCAAAAAATACTAAATAAACTGCTGGTTGATAAATACCAGTCTCAAGATATCATAGTACAACCAGTGATGTCTGGTGGGAACAAACCCACTACTATGACGAAATAAAGTACTGAAAGAAGATATAAAAGATAAAGACTAGAGCATCAGCTGAGTAGATAATGATGACCTCCAACTAGGCTAAAGGCCTACCAACTGATCACGGGAACTCTGACGGTTGCACCTCCAACTCCTCAGCTGTAGCAAATCTCGTCTCCTGTCCTGGGCCGTATATGGTGGGGTAGTGAGCCTCGTCTAAATCTGGGAAGATACCAGGTCCTCAGAGGGACGTAACAAGATACAAGAAAATAACATGCTATATATGAATACTGAATAACATAAATATAATAAGGGTGTGCTAGCCATCTAAGTGAATGCAATATGAGGACAACGATGGTGCGTATGGGTAGGTGTAGGCATAGCGTCCATGCTCCGAAGAGAGTGGCATCTGTATAGTATATCGTCCATATCGCTCCGAAGAACGTGGCATCAGTATAAAGGGAAAGTCATTGGATCCGAGGTTCCTCCGAAGCTACGGCTCCAATGTGTGTACCCCATACGCCTACTAGTTGTCCTCCCCGTCTAATGTAGATACGCAAGTCGACTACTCGACGTGCATACCATGTATCTATATGCCAAGTCTCTAAACTATCTCCTGACTACATACTAACCGTGATGTAAGTGATACGCAACGATAGCTAGTCGAGTGCGTAAACCCGCATCCCAATATAAATATATCTCAGTGACCGTGTAAGGTGTCAGGTCTCGGACAATAATAGAGTATCGTCTGATGGGTTGGGTCTGCTAAGAGCTAAGTCCATATATATACTAATCATCGACGCATCCGTCGAATGCACCCGAGACAACTCGGACGCGCACAGTTGTATAAACTACAAGCAACAAGAATACAATACAACAGATGCATATTTAAATTAGATAGTAAATATAGCAAGGTATATTGCCTGTGTCCTGAAGCTGGGAATGCCAAAAGCTGGTTCCTGCAATGTCTCATGGCTGATCCAAAGTTCCTAAGCACAAAATATAATATAACAATCTAATATCAGTCACTAAGAATTACATAGATAATTATGACGTTGCTCCTAGGTATTATTGCCGGTTTACTGCGGACCTAATACAGCGTCACATGTACACGTAGCTAAGGTGTACCCGTGTTCTATCTTTGGTCAGCGTTCATCTTGCAACAATAATTTACCGAGTTAAGGTTTGCCAATTACTTCTACTCTACTCGGAAAGGTCCTTGATTTTCTTACTCAACAGGCTAGATTTATGCCCAGGGTCCAGGTGAACTACTGGTTGTTGATGTCAGGCTTCAAGATTTGAGCACTCACTGGTTATTAGATGAGTTCTAATTTCTTGCTAATTGTCACCGCTATAGATATAATTTAGGGTTAACTAAGTTGTCACCAGAATATGACTCTTGCGATGACACGATACTCCCATATGAACTCGATACAAGGGTACCGACATTTACCTTGCTGGCGGGGCAGGGTCCTTCTCGTCGTCTGACCGTCTTCCGGTTAGTGGAGCTCCGGCGTCGGTCGATGAGCAGCGTCAGTGGCAGCGGCTGAATCAATAAGAGCAGGGACCGCAGCAGCAGTAGCCGCTCCGGCGTCGGCGCTGTCGGGTGGAGTCGCACGGGGATGGTCGTCCAGACGCGGGGGTCGGCGTTGGCTTGCGGCAATGCCCTGGCCGGAACAGACGGGGCTGGGGTATACACCGGTCGTGGGGGTTGCAGTCGGTTGGGGAAAGTCCGCGGGTTGGGGAGCAGTTCGGCCGGGGGGGTTCACCGGGTTTGGGAGCAGTTCGGCCGAGGAGTTCAGCGGGTTTGGGAGCAGTTCGGCAGGGGGGTTCGGCGGGTTTGGGAGCAGAGAGAATATTGGTTTATTAGGGTTTTGCATGAGTGGTTGGTATTTATAGGTGTTGATGGCGAATATGGGCTGCCTTGCGGGTGGGCTTGTCTTACCTGGTTGGGGTTGGTCCACGTAGCAGTGCAAGGTGGCTTGGTCGGGCTCGTTTGAGGTGGGATTGATCTCAATTATAATTAAATTAAATAAAAGTCAGCTCTCCCTCAAGACTGCGATGTAGCTAAGGCGTGATGTAATGGCGAGGTGCATTAAAGCGTATTTTAATCCTATTTAATCCCAAAATACATCCTAGCATTTTAAATTAAATTCTAATAATCTTGAATTAGTCGAGGGGGTTTACAACTTTCACATAGAACGCAGCTACGCCGTGAACACAGATCCCCCCAGAAGAGACTGGAGAAGTCCCTTCATAGATTTCGTCGCATACGGAATCTTGTCGGAGGACCCCAAAGAAGCAGTATCCGTCAAAAGATGATCATTACGCTTCTACTACGACGCATCTTCACAATGCCTATATCGCCTGACCTACGACGGACTGCTATTGAGATGTCTCTCTAACGACGAAGCACAGCAGATTATCCGTGAAGCTCACGATGGCGTATGCGGAGCACATCAGCCCGGTCCTAAGCTACAGGATCACATCAGAAGAATGGGCTATTACTGGCCTACTATGATCGCAGATGCAATACGGTATGCAAGACAATGCAGAGCCTGCCAGGTTCATGCAGACTTCATACATTAACCGTCTGAACATCTATATCCTACGGTCGCATCCTGGCCTTTCAAAGCATGGGGTATGGATATCATCGGTCCTATTCACCCGTCTTCTTCCTGGGGTCACCGGTTCATACTGGCCATCACAGATTACTTCTCCAAATGGACAGAGGCGATCCCTCTTGCTGAGGTGAAGGCGTCTAATGTGATCTTCTTCATCAAGCATCACGTCATTTATCGCTTCGGGGTACCCCGGAGGATAATTCACGACAATGGGCCTCAGTTCATCAGCCAAGAGTTTCATCGATTTTGTGATAAAAATCGGATACACAATATTGCCTCTATGGCATATTATCCAGCTGCTAATGGTTTGGCGGAAGCTTTCAACAAAACCATTATCAAACTCTTAAAGAAATTCGTCTCTTCAAACAAGAGAGATTGGAATGAGAAGCTGGGCGAATGTCTCTGGGCATACCGCACAACGGTACGAACACCGACAGGTTGCACCCCATTCTCGCTGGTCTACGGGAGCGAAGCAGTTCTCTCCATTGAAATCCAGATCCCGTCACTCAGGATAGCCGTGACTAATGAGCTGACTCGAGAAAAGAATTACCTGTTAAGGCTCCAAGAGCTAGAAGGATTAGACGAGAAATGCCTTCAAGCTCAACAGCGCATCGCGCTCTACCAAGCACTCATTTCCAAAGCTTTCAATCATAAAGTAAAGGAAAGAGTGTTCAAAGTCGGCGAGCTAGTTCTAGCCGTAAGAAGGTCGATGATTCTTACTCACAGAAGTAAAGGCAAATTCCAGCCCAAGTGGGAAGGCCCTTATGTGATCGAGACAACGTTCTCAAACGACGCCTACAGGATAGCCCAGCCTAATGGAGACCTGTTAATGGCTCCTATCAATGGCAAATTCCTGAAAAGGTACTATGCTTAATCTCCCCTGCTCGAGTGGAATATAGCGAGGATCTCAACTCTGACAAAACAACTCCCAAAACGAAACAAGCTGGATCATATCCTATCATGTCTGTATGACCTCTGAATAGATATATCCTGCTAAAAAGTTTATCGAGAGTCTATTATGTCCATAGTACCTCTGATATCACTCTCGCCTAAAAAAAAAGAAAAAAAACTGTCATTTACATTCCGAAATGATGGGTCCACAAAAGTCAGAAAAGAGTCGCTTTTATTTATTCCCGATAAAGAGCAGAATTACATCTGGGGAAGCAAAAAGAGAAAGGATACATCATGATGGGGGAGCAGTCAGATCGCGAATCAACCGCTCCAGTGCAGCTATCTTCTCATTCCTGGACACCAAGGCATCGGCGCGAGCCCGCTCCAGCCGTGCCTCAGGATTATTCGTAAGGGTCAGCTTAGCCCTTGCCCGAAGAGAGCCCGCACGGGCAGCTTCTGCACGCTCCAAATCTCGTCGCGCTGCGCTCAGTCGACCAGTCTCTACATCTAGACCTGCCAACGACTGAGAAGTCCACTCCTCTGCCAGAGCGAGTTTTTCCTTCAGCTTGCGGGCCCTCGCTGCGTTCCCTTCGTGTTTGGATCGGAGCTTCGTCTCAAGAGCGAGAGCCTCTTCCACGACAGCTTTTCTTTTATCCATCTCCAGCTTATGTGTTTTAATGGAGTTGTCCAGGCTTTCCAGCTGTGTAGAAAGCCGCGCAGTCATGAGGTCGTATCTGGCCTGGACCTCAGCATCAAAGCTGCCCCGAGTCAGCTGCAAGTATTCGTTAATGGGTTACTCTAAACCATTAACCACCGCCTCCAGGGCGTCAGCTACCCCAGGATCGCCGAACTCCCTGACAGCCCCGATCGAAAACTGAGAAGTCATCTTCAGGCGCTCAAAATTTAGACTCTTCGCCAACACTATTGATATCATCGTTTTCAAACCGGTTGTAACCTCCGATTTCCAATTTCCAAAATAATTAGATTTTAATTTATTTTAAAATATCAAGTTTTATAAAATATTGCTCCTTGAAAATTTTTAATTGATTTTGAACGATGTTTGATTTTAGAAGGTAATTTAAAAATCTTTTATAAAAGTCATTTTTCTAAATGTCGATGTATTACAAAATAAATAAATAAATAATAATATATATTTTAGTTTCAAATGTTTATTGGCTTGAAATCATAAAGTTAGTTATTTGATAAAATTAATTAAAAGACTAGTGTTTCTTCATAATAAATTTTATAATTAATTGGGGTAGTAAATAAATGAATTACGTACTTCCTAATATTTTGAAAAATGAGTTTAATTAGTAGCTAATCAAAAGCTTCTAAAAAAAACATTTTTCTTAAATTTCTTTTCTATTTAATTTATCGTTTTCCGTCTCCCATTCACGCCTCATTCTTCCCACATGAAAAGCCCCTTTATATTTAATTCTGGGCCATTCATCATTGGGCCAACCCGCAACCCTTTATCCCACACCCTTCTCCCTATTTAAGTTCTCATTTTCACATCTCCCTAGAAACCCTAATCTCCTAATTATTAGCTAGCCTCCAATTCCCAAGCCAACAAGCCATCACCACCATTTTGTGTGCTCGTGTCCGTGTGTCCAACATCCGTGTCAGCCGTGATGGCCTCGGGTCCGACCCCGGGTGTCCCACCATATCCATTTCTTTTCCTGTGTCCAGATTTACAGTTTACAATCAGATTTCCGTGTCCGACACACCCGGACACAACCCCCACGCCCACAGTACATCGGATTCCTGTGTCCTGCCCCGGACACGTCCTCCACAGAGCACCATCCCCGTGTCCGACGACCCCCTGACACGCCCAGACCCTAACCGGAACCCTAAGCCCTAACCCTAGATCGAGCGCCGCCCGGAGCCGTCGTCGCCTCCGCAGAAGATCTACGCCGCCACCTCGAGCTCCCCGTCGTCGAGCCGCCGCTGGAATGAAGCCGCCGTCTCGATCCAGGTGCTGCCCCTCGAAGCCGCCGTCTCGATCCAGGCGCTGCCCCCTCGAAGCTGCCGCCTGGAACCGAGGAGATCCGCCGCCGCCGGTGAACGCCAGATCCGTCGAGCGCCGCTGGAATCGAACGCCGCCGCCGCCGCTGGAACGGAGTCGCCGTCGCCGCCCTGCCCTCGAAGCCGCCACCGCCGAGTCGAACGCCGCCGTCGCCTCGAGCATCACGCCGCCGCCGCCCTGCCCGGCGAGACCCCGAGCCGCCGCCGCCGGAGGAAACCCAGTGAGCCTCTTCCCTTCCCCTTTTCGATTCAGAAGTCATTTGGGATTAATTAGTTAGTAAGATATTTAAATCAATTAGTTATAATTAATATTTAATTAGTTTAGTGTATTAGTTAATTAAATGAGATTAGTTAATTAATTAATTAATATGATTAGTTAGTTAATTAATTAATTAAATTAGTTTAGTTGATTATTAATCAGTAGTTAATCAGTAATTAGATATTTAATCAGTTATATAATTAATTAGTTTATTTTGTATAATTAGTTTATTTTATATTAATTAGTTATTTTATATGAATTAGTTTATTTCATATAATTAGTTTATTTTATTAATTAGTTAGTTATAATTAGTTTAATTAATGTGTTAGTCTAGTAAATTCATGTATTAGTTTAGTTTAGTATAATCAGTAGTAATTTGTGTTAGTTCTTAATTGGTAATTAATTCCTTATCAGTTAATTAAATTATAATTAGGTTAATTAGTTAATAAATGTGTAATCAGTTAATTAATTCATAATCAATTAGTTAGTAATTTATGTAATTAGTTTACTAACATTTAGTTGTTTAGTTTAAATTTAGTTATGTAATATTTAAAAGGGTTTTAAATTATGTAAATAAAGTAATTTTGGGGTTTCTATAATTAATTAAAAATTATAGTTTCAATAATAAAAAAATAAGATCTACTCGTTTAACTGGGCTGGTGACCAATTTTTCCATGGATATAAAAATATATGATGGCTTTTACATAAATTCTAGTTTTTATAAATAAACTTTTATTTGAAGTTATTGTTCAAAATAAGTTCGAAATGATTTATATACGTAAATACGTATTTCTAGTAGATATAATCAATTTAGTGTTTATATATATATATTTTAAAAAGGTATTTTAGCATATGTATGAGTATACATATATAATGTTCAACTAGTATAAATCAAATATGTATTTAAAAGATATATATATATATATAGTAAATACATTTAAATTGGTGCATGTATAAATATAGTAAGTATTAATAAGAGTAATGTATATTATATACGTGTCCCTACTAGATGACCCTAGTTGACTAGTGCCCTACCTGACATGGCCCTGAGACCAGTACTTTTGACTGTGTTAGTGTAGCATCTGATGCGAATGTGGTTTGCTTGTGTTATGTTTATAGGACTGTTGGGTTACCCAGGGGATACTCTGGAACAGGACATTGGTTTTACCAGCTAAGGACCCAAGGCAAGTACATTCTCTGATTAGTTTCTAATTTATGATATCTCCTATGTTCACTGTATCTAGTGTAAATATACATGTTCTTGACACGTTGGTTACACGGATTGGTATACACGGATCTCGTCATGAGATGTTATTCCTTATTCATGGTGTAGCTTGTACAAGACTTGTTTTCCTTGTTATCTTGTGCATGTACAGACACTGATTTCCGGGGAGATTTGCTACCTTCCTAGGGAATCCCGTGCCATAGCGTACCATGATTGGATCTACTATACCAGTCGGGGGTTGGGGAGTATTTTAGTGTAGATATGTGATCATACCCAACTATCCATGCATCATAGCTCACCCCACATCTCACGTCGGGTGCGGCCTGACCATCTCCATGCCTCATAGCTGTTACGTGTGATTAGCCTGACCTCTCCCTGCATCATAGCTAACCAACGGTTAGCCTGACCTTCCATGAATCATAGCTAATCACATGTAACCAGCCTGATCAAGATCCCAAGCCGATCACATGTTAAAGCTAGTACTCACACACTTAGTCATAGTATCTCTTGCTCTTTGACATATGTTTCTTTTCCTGCATTTACTTACAGTATTTTCAGTATTTCTCTCATTGTACATTTCTCGTACTTATACATGCATCTGGTATGTTTCCATCTAGAACTGCTACATAGTTTATGTCATTTATATAGAACTGCTATTTAGAGTTGTACTTTGCTCCTTCCTGACTGGAAAAATATTTTTCCAGACTGTGACATTAGTAGACTGGTTCCTGACACTTGGGGATTGGAAGTTAAGGATTGCAGGTATGTTATGTTATCATTAGACTTGTGCTGTATTCTTTTATTTCTTCATTTCCTATCGTGCTGTAGTTGTGATTGAGTATTTCTAGATTTATTTTAGTGTTATCCGTGTCTCCTTATGGAGTTGGATACTAGTGTGAGATTATCTAGATAGCACTTGACCTAGACAGCGTTCTACCGCCGATGCTGCGGCGTAGGCTGGACGTACCCACGCTCTCGTGCCCTTATACCGGGTGCGGGTCGTGACACGTTTTAGTGGTGGCCCATGCAGGTCTGACTTCGCGAGATGTGCGATGTCGTGGTAGTGCGACGTCTTAGTTGTACTACTGCGTACCTGCTATAGAATATAGGACATAGGATACTAGGATGAGAGAGGATACTCAATCACAAATTCTTGAAAGATTTCCTGGGATAACCCCATGAGAATCTTATTTTCAATTTAAAACTTTCCTTGTTTCCGTCCGCTCTCGCTTGTTGTTACTGAACTTGATTCTTGTTGAGCAGTTTTAAAATTTAAAATCTCGGTATCATTATCGAGTTTGATTCTTGTTGACCAGTTGTTAACTTTAATTCCTGGTATAGTTATTGAGTTGATTTTAAATTGAGATGAATTTTTACGGACTAGGATTTATGGTATCATCTGATGACATATATTGATGAGGACAGTGAGGAAGGTAAAACGTCTACTTTGGTTATGGAACCTAGAATTTATCGCAGCCATATTAGCTGTGGTGACGAGAACGTAGGAACCTGACTTGGATGTACATACTATAGTTATGAAGCTTAGAGTCTTTCGCAGCCATACCGGTTGGCGTGGCGAAGATTCTAGACGACATGATTATAGAGTGCATACCTTAGTTACGAAACCTATCGTTTGTCGCATCTATGCTTACTGGCGTGGCGAGGATTCTGAGTGTCATGATTTCAGACAGACGTGTATGATTATCAGGTTGTATCCTAAATTGGTTCTTAAAATATCATCTCAAGATTTATCTATTTTCTGTTATTCCCGGACTTTGTTCCACCACTTCTTTCTTTGCTAGCAGTAAAGATACCTTCTGTCCTCAATTCAGTCTTTGAGCTCCTATTCCTTGAGGATTTCTTGTTAAGTATGATAATTAGTGGCTTGTAATTTTGTTTGTGTCTTGTATTAGTATTGACTGTGTTGCTAGTGGGTTGTCAGTGTTTCTTAGTTGGGCATGTGAGCAGTAGGCTTTAATCTAGAGTTAGCCCTTAGTATAGTACCTTGTACAAATGATTCTAGGAGTAGTGTCATTAGAGACTAAGGAGAGTATAGAGTATCAGTGATAGTTCTCAGAGTTAGTATCAGAGCCAATTACCCGTCCTGGATAATCATGATTATATAATTGAGTGATTTATGTAAACGATTAAGTATCCGGGAATTGTGTTAAGGATTTATGGAGAATGATGTCCAATTTGATGATTGATATCGAAAATGTTAAAGGTAAAGAAATGTATATGTATAAAGGGTTTAATGAGATGTCATAAGTAGAGAAATATCAGGATTTGTAATGGAAGTTGTGAAGCGTATCACGGATGAGTTTAATAGGCTTTAAAGGATCGAAGGAAATACATATACAACCATCGAGATGAGGAACCATACACATACCCATGAGAGTAAAGAAACATGAGTGTTATAGAGGATACAGGTAAACAGGAGTCTAATGAGCTTGATGAGATGATTCATTAATGAAGCTTACCAAGAGTGCTAATAGTTCTATATCGAGGATTAGTCGAGAATGACGCTAATAACAGTAAGCACTCTGCGTGATGATAATCGGATGATATACCAGTTAAGATAGATTGAAAATTTTGGAAGAAAACACAGTTGATGATAACTTTGATCATTGGAGGAAATAGTGCAAGTGATTCGGGCAGTACGAATTTAGTACACAGTTCTAGACAATATAGGTATTGAGTGCACCTTGGGTATTAGAGACCGTGAGCACTAATATGTACATTGAGGAGTTATAAAATAAAAGGTGGAAATGAATTTTAAATTTTCAGAATTTTTAAGGAGTTGAGATTTTATGTTGTTAAAATATTGAGGATTTAAATTGATTCACTAAACATAGTTAAGGCTACAAAGATTTTAGAAGTGATTAAATTTTATTTCGATGTGAAGTATCTAATATTGAGGAGGTATATGCATTTTATTTTAAGTTGATCGGGAAGTTAGACCTTGACGATTACTTTGAGGATTAATTTGTGGTAGATGAGAGATATGAATATTAATATATGATTAGTTGATATGGGTACCAGTGTACATGAATAAGAATTTGTTAATGAATGTGCTAGAGTTAAGTGGTTGATAGCAGATACCGCAAGTAATATGTTAACATGATCCTTCTTCCTTCCTAATGTTCCTTTTCTTTCGCTTTTCGATGATTGATTGATTTTCCTAGTACTGTGGTTCACATGCATGATTTCTTGTTAGAACATAACTAGTAGTACCCCCTAACAGAGACTGAAATACCATGACAAAAGACACATGACCTATATTTTCTTAAATTGCATGGCTGTAGGAAGAGTTTTCTTAAACCATGATCATTGGGTTTTGACCATAGCAAAGATCTATGACGAGGTTATGACTGACGAAAAGAGACAAGAGGATTAAATTTGTGGATGAGCATTAAATTAAATAAAGAAATTAGGGGTTGTTATAACGGAGTTGATGGATCATTGATTTTATGATAATCAAGGTATGATTGAAATTCGAGGGCAAACAATTACTTAAAGGGAGAATTAAGAAATTGACAGAGCCAAAAAATTTGAGGATTTATTAATTTTAAGGAGGTCTTGATATGATTGAATTGATTATTTAAAATTTGAGAAATTCGAGAGATTATCATTTTATCTAATTGATTGCAAGATAGAAATTTTATATGTTACGAATGTTGCATTGAAGATTCTGGAAGCATCGCATCGTGCATATTTGAGGAAAACGAAAATCAGAAAATAAATATCGTAAATGGAATAGTGTCGAATTAAATTCTTGGGATGAGGAGTTAGATTGGAATAAGCATCAATTGAATTTGAGTTAGATGATTGATGAGTTTTAAAGTTAAATTTTGGGATGCAGGTTTTTAAGTTTTATAAATATGCATTGATTGGGTTTCAATTGAGGGATTGGATAGTAAATTTTGTATTTAGTTATTTACTCAAAATTGGAGGAGACTATGATACGACTGGAATTCAACTAAAATATTGAGGATTTGAGTAATAAAGAATTTTACATTTGGATAATAAATTCAGAGGATGAGAAAAAAAAATATATATTAGTTCAAAATTAGGAAACACTATACATATGGATAAAGAAATATGGAATGAAATGAAGCTCATGGTAAAGAAGATTTTAATAATTGATTATGGGATCGTATAATTGAAGGTCGTAAGGTTAGATCATGGTATATTGAGGTTGTGATCTAAATTAAAATCTTGACCATGACAGTAACATTGAAATCGAAGAAATAATCGAGGTATAGTTGATGTTAAGATAAACAAACTCGAATTTGATGATAAGGCTTTTGATTCAGAAATTCGAAGATCTAATCTAATAAAGTTTGTGGAATTTGGAACTTTTATAGATATTAGTTAATGATGAATCACAAGATTGAGAAAAGTAAGATGAACGAGGATAAAAAGGAAGGATTATTTTCTGAAGGTAGTAAAGACTACTCTTTTTCCTAGAAATCAAGAAAGGCGATTAGATGTCTCTTGATTACATTCTGGAAGATGTATTTAAGTTTCTTAAATCAAATTGTCGACTGTATCTTTCGAATTAGCTATAACTTTCATGTCTATATCATTAATTATACTGGGTCTTCCTTGGTTTAGTTACCTTGAAAAGGTAACGTGCATTATTCAAATTATCTGTTTTTGTGATCGTGTCTACTTCCCAAAACCTAACCTTCTAGAGGATCCAAAGCCGAGCCATGATTCCTTCATGTCATTCCTGTCTTAAACCATATTTTCTTTTTCTTCATGTTTCCTTCTGTTGGTAAATATTTTCCTTATAGAAATATTTTTTCAATGATATATTCATCATTATGAACAACAAATTTTTTTCTATCCTAGTCATCCCTAAAATTTCGAGGACGAAATTTTTCTAAGGTGGATAGACTTGTAACCTCCGATTTCCAATTTCCAAAATAATTAGATTTTAATTTATTTTAAAATATCAAGTTTTATAAAATATTGCTCCTTGAAAATTTTTAATTGATTTTGAACGATGTTTGATTTTAGAAGGTAATTTAAAAATCTTTTATAAAAGTCATTTTTCTAAATGTCGATGTATTACAAAATAAATAAATAAATAATAATATATATTTTAGTTTCAAATGTTTATTGGCTTGAAATCATAAAGTTAGTTATTTGATAAAATTAATTAAAAGACTAGTGTTTCTTCATAATAAATTTTATAATTAATTGGGGTAGTAAATAAATGAATTACGTACTTCCTAATATTTTGAAAAATGAGTTTAATTAGTAGCTAATCAAAAGCTTCTAAAAAAAACATTTTTCTTAAATTTCTTTTCTATTTAATTTATCGTTTTCCGTCTCCCATTCACGCCTCATTCTTCCCACATGAAAAGCCCCTTTATATTTAATTCTGGGCCATTCATCATTGGGCCAACCCGCAACCCTTTATCCCACACCCTTCTCCCTATTTAAGTTCTCATTTTCACATCTCCCTAGAAACCCTAATCTCCTAATTATTAGCTAGCCTCCAATTCCCAAGCCAACAAGCCATCACCACCATTTTGTGTGCTCGTGTCCGTGTGTCCAACATCCGTGTCAGCCGTGATGGCCTCGGGTCCGACCCCGGGTGTCCCACCATATCCATTTCTTTTCCTGTGTCCAGATTTACAGTTTACAATCAGATTTCCGTGTCCGACACACCCGGACACAACCCCCACGCCCACAGTACATCGGATTCCTGTGTCCTGCCCCGGACACGTCCTCCACAGAGCACCATCCCCGTGTCCGACGACCCCCTGACACGCCCAGACCCTAACCGGAACCCTAAGCCCTAACCCTAGATCGAGCGCCGCCCGGAGCCGTCGTCGCCTCCGCAGAAGATCCACGCCGCCACCTCGAGCTCCCCGTCGTCGAGCCGCCGCTGGAATGAAGCCGCCGTCTCGATCCAGGCGCTGCCCCTCGAAGCCGCCGTCTCGATCCAGGCGCTGCCCCCTCGAAGCCGCCGCCTGGAACCGAGGAGATCCGCCGCCGCCGGTGAACGCCAGATCCGTCGAGCGCCGCTGGAATCGAACGCCGCCGCCGCCGCTGGAACGGAGTCGCCGTCGCCGCCCTGCCCTCGAAGCCGCCACCGCCGAGTCGAACGCCGCCGTCGCCTCGAGCATCACGCCGCCGCCGCCCTGCCCGGCGAGACCCCGAGCCGCCGCCGCCGGAGGAAACCCAGTGAGCCTCTTCCCTTCCCCTTTTCGATTCAGAAGTCATTTGGGATTAATTAGTTAGTAAGATATTTAAATCAATTAGTTATAATTAATATTTAATTAGTTTAGTGTATTAGTTAATTAAATGAGATTAGTTAATTAATTAATTAATATGATTAGTTAGTTAATTAATTAATTAAATTAGTTTAGTTGATTATTAATCAGTAGTTAATCAGTAATTAGATATTTAATCAGTTATATAATTAATTAGTTTATTTTGTATAATTAGTTTATTTTATATTAATTAGTTATTTTATATGAATTAGTTTATTTCATATAATTAGTTTATTTTATTAATTAGTTAGTTATAATTAGTTTAATTAATGTGTTAGTCTAGTAAATTCATGTATTAGTTTAGTTTAGTATAATCAGTAGTAATTTGTGTTAGTTCTTAATTGGTAATTAATTCCTTATCAGTTAATTAAATTATAATTAGGTTAATTAGTTAATAAATGTGTAATCAGTTAATTAATTCATAATCAATTAGTTAGTAATTTATGTAATTAGTTTACTAACATTTAGTTGTTTAGTTTAAATTTAGTTATGTAATATTTAAAAGGGTTTTAAATTATGTAAATAAAGTAATTTTGGGGTTTCTATAATTAATTAAAAATTATAGTTTCAATAATAAAAAAATAAGATCTACTCGTTTAACTGGGCTGGTGACCAATTTTTCCATGGATATAAAAATATATGATGGCTTTTACATAAATTCTAGTTTTTATAAATAAACTTTTATTTGAAGTTATTGTTCAAAATAAGTTCGAAATGATTTATATACGTAAATACGTATTTCTAGTAGATATAATCAATTTAGTGTTTATATATATATATTTTAAAAAGGTATTTTAGCATATGTATGAGTATACATATATAATGTTCAACTAGTATAAATCAAATATGTATTTAAAAGATATATATATATATATAGTAAATACATTTAAATTGGTGCATGTATAAATATAGTAAGTATTAATAAGAGTAATGTATATTATATACGTGTCCCTACTAGATGACCCTAGTTGACTAGTGCCCTACCTGACATGGCCCTGAGACCAGTACTTTTGACTGTGTTAGTGTAGCATCTGATGCGAATGTGGTTTGCTTGTGTTATGTTTATAGGACTGTTGGGTTACCCAGGGGATACTCTGGAACAGGACATTGGTTTTACCAGCTAAGGACCCAAGGCAAGTACATTCTCTGATTAGTTTCTAATTTATGATATCTCCTATGTTCACTGTATCTAGTGTAAATATACATGTTCTTGACACGTTGGTTACACGGATTGGTATACACGGATCTCGTCATGAGATGTTATTCCTTATTCATGGTGTAGCTTGTACAAGACTTGTTTTCCTTGTTATCTTGTGCATGTACAGACACTGATTTCCGGGGAGATTTGCTACCTTCCTAGGGAATCCCGTGCCATAGCGTACCATGATTGGATCTACTATACCAGTCGGGGGTTGGGGAGTATTTTAGTGTAGATATGTGATCATACCCAACTATCCATGCATCATAGCTCACCCCACATCTCACGTCGGGTGCGGCCTGACCATCTCCATGCCTCATAGCTGTTACGTGTGATTAGCCTGACCTCTCCCTGCATCATAGCTAACCAACGGTTAGCCTGACCTTCCATGAATCATAGCTAATCACATGTAACCAGCCTGATCAAGATCCCAAGCCGATCACATGTTAAAGCTAGTACTCACACACTTAGTCATAGTATCTCTTGCTCTTTGACATATGTTTCTTTTCCTGCATTTACTTACAGTATTTTCAGTATTTCTCTCATTGTACATTTCTCGTACTTATACATGCATCTGGTATGTTTCCATCTAGAACTGCTACATAGTTTATGTCATTTATATAGAACTGCTATTTAGAGTTGTACTTTGCTCCTTCCTGACTGGAAAAATATTTTTCCAGACTGTGACATTAGTAGACTGGTTCCTGACACTTGGGGATTGGAAGTTAAGGATTGCAGGTATGTTATGTTATCATTAGACTTGTGCTGTATTCTTTTATTTCTTCATTTCCTATCGTGCTGTAGTTGTGATTGAGTATTTCTAGATTTATTTTAGTGTTATCCGTGTCTCCTTATGGAGTTGGATACTAGTGTGAGATTATCTAGATAGCACTTGACCTAGACAGCGTTCTACCGCCGATGCTGCGGCGTAGGCTGGACGTACCCACGCTCTCGTGCCCTTATACCGGGTGCGGGTCGTGACACCGGTGTAAAAGAGGCTGGTATATTGCTCGGTCAGCGCAACTAGATCCGATTGAACGCCAGGAGTGGCCGCGATATCAGCAAGTCCCCCTCCGGGAATGATTGCAGACGAAGTGGCCACAGCCTCCGCCTCGACGGGTGGTACGACAAAAGGAGGTGCAACAACGACGGTCGAAGTCATCAACATACTCGCGAAAGGCGAAGTCACGATGACGGGTTCGTCCTCCTCTCGAGATGACAAAACCACTCCAGGCGAACTGGCCCCCGAAGGTATTTCCTCCTCGAAGTCGAAAGCCTCCGTATCATCGCCAGGAGCCGGAGCAGAGCCAGAAGGTGCTTCAACGCTGTACTCCCCGTGGACGCCATCCCCTGAGAAAAGGACCAGAAAGTTGATATCAATATGATGGTAATCTTTCTAAAGGGAGACATAAAGACGATATTTACCCGGAGCCAACGGTATATATGGCGCATCTGCAGCCGATGTAGCTAAACCACGCTTTAATGACGCAATGCGAACTATCATACCTGGAGAAGGAGGTGGGCCAACCGACATCGCCCGGAGTTCTGCCAAGCCTTCACCGAGACGCAGTCGAGGTTCGTCAACTGGAATCTCGCTAGGCGTGCTCGCTGACACAGCGGAAGTTTTATCCGTTGCTGGTCTAGGGAAAGATTCTCCCATCTGCCGCGGCCACGCAGGCAATCTCGCTCCACTACCTGGAGCAGTAGCAACGACAGCGACCTCTAGCGAAGATTCTCCGGCGCCGCCGGCCGGAACTGTAGAAGGTCCCTCTCTAAAAGGCGAGGAACCTCCAGCCAAAGAATCATCCCTGATATGGGGAGATGCAGGCTCACTCCCGGGAGCCTCAATACCAAGAATGCGGAGAGGACGAGTAACCGTCTCCTTCCTCCTCTTACGAAGAGAAGCTTCCTTCGGGGCAGAAGCCCGTCGCTTCCCGGAAGAGACTACCAAAGCCCCCGCAGGCGAAGGCACTTCACACCTCGGCACCGACACCAGAGGCTCATCCGGAGTGCCAGACTCCTCACCCTCGTCAGAAGAAACCGAGGGGACTTCAACTCTTCCCCCAGGCTTGGGAGAAGGCACCCTGAAGCTTCCACGTATGTCAAAATCGCGATGGAAGGTATTAATCGCCACATAGAACTGGGCGTAAGAATGGAGAATGCGGAGCTCCGTGGAGGTTGTAACGACCGGCACAATGAAGATTGCTCCCGTATAACCCATGATAAAATATCGCCACCCTCTGGCTCCATCAATAAGTCCGCCCCTGGACCTAAAGCTGGTGACGGCATTGCCCACGTGCAACTGATCGTACCCAAACTGCCTGGCGAACCGACTAGGCAAGTAGGGCTCGAAGAAGCAATGGTCTTCGCTCATGTACAGCAGATGGGAGGGTCTAATGGAGACCAACCAATTGAAAGCTTCCGGAGAAAGATCGGTCTTCTCTCCACCTGAATCCTCAAGTCTCACCCCTGATTGATTACGATGTACAGGAGGGGGAGTACAGAGGAGCTTCCAGCAGTGACTGAGGTTCAATACCAGCCGACAATCCAAAGTTGTGTTCACATTCCAGGGAGAGTCCTTGTAGTTCGTCAAGAAGTTACCCCCCGAGCTGCTACCAGAGCCGGGAGACATCACCCGAGAATTGTGGAGAATTAACCATCCCATCAAGTACAGGTATGGTAATTCCACCCGGGGAAAACTCTCACGCCGAGCTTCATCGACGAGCAACCCATCAGTCATGGCTCTCAGGCCAGCCTGTATACGGCACACCATGGCAGGAAGCAAGCCCAGTCTTGCCCCGAACACCAGACGCACTGCCAGCCACAGGATGTTCCGGTGAATGCGGTTCGCGGACGCAGTACCGGGCACTACTACTCGATGCAGCCATATCGAGAGGAAACCGGCCAGCTGGGCTTCCTTAGACAGAGGCCTGCGGTAGTGCCTCAAGTAACTGTAGGCCTTAGTGCCTTCAGGGTACTTTTCTACCCACTCAACGAGAATCTGATCTGGAGCTTTAGCCTCCTCCATAAGATCCTCAACGACCTGGGCACTAAGCACGCCCAAACAGTTCACGGGCTCATTCTTGCCCCCTTAGACTTTCTCCGACTTGGCGGCCCTGGCTCGGTGGAAGAAGAGGTAGGACATCCACTTGGTGGTGTGAGCCAAATCAGAAGGCTCGTTATAAAAAGCGGTGCACGCGAAGTATTGACACATCAGCTCCGGATACACTTCTGCTACCCGAGGGTCCAAGTCTCCCAACTCCCGGTTGGTGGAAACATACTCTTCGTATGGGGTATCCCCCATCGGCAGTCTCGAGACCATTGCCATTTCATGGAGGGCCAATCCCAACTCCCCCAGTGGAGTGGCGAAAGTCCCGGTGAGCGAAATGTATCGCTCCATCAGTGCCAAGAACAAGTTAGGGTTGGGAGGCAACCCAACACTAATCGCACTCACAGCGGCATACAGTCCAATGCCCTCCAGTTCTCTCCGAAAGTGCTTCAAAGCCCAGTCAACTAGGCAAGTCCATCGGAGGTTTGTTGGGGTGATCCACCCGTTGCACCGAGGATTCTCCTTGGGATATACCCCACCTCATCCCATGAAGTCGTTGCAAAAGGTCGGCAATTGGACCGGCTGGATCACTGAGCTGTCTTCACTTGGGACACTGTCCGAGCACAGTCCCCTGAATAATGTCACAACGCCGAAAGGACGGCTGACAATCGACCCCTGGTCAGCCCCTTTCAGATGAAAGATCTTCCCCGGCTTGCCGTGAAGATCGGGAGTTAACGTCCATGACATCCTCCTGGGATGCGTCGCATGGAAGAAAGCCGAGATAGGATAATCCCTCGGCATCGTTGGCAGATACAAAACCAAATTCCCGGCAGGGAAAACCCAGGGTTCCCTCTTGGGCTTCGTCTGGGACTGTTTATCAATCATGTCCCCAAAGAGGAAAGCCGGCTTTATGTACTGCTCCCCGTTTACGTATGTCAGGGGCTCCCCGTTGATCATGTTCAGCAGCGTCCGCTCACCCTGAGCCGATATCGAGATCCCCCTTCCTTCAGGATATTGGGGTCCGGAGATAGGAAATGTCATGTGGGACAGATCCTCCAGATAGTTCGAGTGCAGCATCCCGGCAGCGGAACCCATCACCTCGGCCAGTGGAGACTCACCCAAATCAACTCAAAAGTGCAAGAAAAATATGTTATTACAAATCTTGCACGAACATACAGACCAAAAAAATGACAGTCTGTGCTCTACGCCAAGATTGCACAAATTTGGTCATTTTACGCCGGAAGTCCCCTTCACAAGCGTAAAACTCAAATTTTACGATATACGCCAATTTTCGTTAGCCAGAGCTTTTACGCTCGGAACTACAAAAATATGGAGTTTTGACGCTGGCACATTAGAAATGTGGGCGTAAAAGATGAAAACGCCTCCGTGCATCATCTTCCTCAAAGAGGCTATCAGCACAAAAGACGACCTAGCACGGTCACGTTCAACGTGTGCGAAGGATTTTTTTTGTCGTTTTTGTCATCCCAAAAGGCTCTACCTCTAAGACCGGGTGCGCTGCTCGTCGGCGAGATACTCCGCTCAGAGTGAAGTTCACCTTGCCCGACCAAAGACTCCCTCGCTGGGGCAGAAGAATGAGAAGAAGAACCTATGCTCTTTCCCTTAGTGGAGGGGGTTTGTTTCGACGCCATTTCTGAAGACTCGAAATGCTCGGAGAAGGAACGAAGAAAAACTCGAACAGTCGAAAGCTCTCTTTCGCAGAAGACGGATAAAAAGTTTTTCTCTCAAAGGCTTGGAATATATATAGAGTTCGAGTCGACTCCTCGAATCCTCGGACGGACTCCTCGAGACCCTAACCAAATCTCGCAATTAATAGGTGGTTATGATTGGATGCTACGTCAGCCCACTACTCTCAAAAGACGACAGTCAGCGAATTCGAAAAATTCTTCGCGCAAAGCAGTTCGGCGGTTTCTACGCTAAAGGCGATTTCTACGCTCGACAGCAACAGATCTACGGTTTTACGATCGCAAGCTATAAGTCTATGATTTTTCGCCCGAATGCCTTTTGTGCTCGGTAGCTTTTATGCTCGAGAGGCAACAAACCTACGACTTTACGCTCAGCAGATACCAAATCGATGATCTCACGCTCGGTGGCGCTCAGTTTATTCTCAGAAGCAATAGATCCGCAAACTTCACGCTCGGAGAAATTTTCTTTTCAGGAGCTACAGATCTACAGTTCTACGCTAAAGGAGCTTTCTACGCTCGACAGCTACGAATCTACGACTTTACGTTCGACAGCTATAAGTCTATGGTTTTACGCCCGGATGCCTTTGTGCTCGGTAGCTTCTATGCTCGAGAGGCTACGAACCTATGACTTCACGCTCAGGAACCACAAGTCTACGATTTCACGCTCGATGGTGTTCTACGCTCACAGGCTACATATCTCCAGTCCTACGCTAAAGGAGCTTTCTACGCTCGACAGCTACGAATCTACGGCTTTACGTTCGACAGCAATAAGTCTATGATTTTACGCCCGGATGCCTTTGTGCTCGGTAGCTTTTATGCTCGAGAGGCAACAAACCTACGACTTCACGCTCAGGAATCACAAGTCTACGATTTCACGCTCGATGGTGTTTTACGCCCAGAGGCTACAGGCTGATGATTTCACGCTCCACGACTTTTCGCATATTCGAACAGTCCCCGAAGCGGTCAATTGCAAAGAGTTCACACAGAAGATACTCGTTCTTGACCCCAAAGTACCCGAAACATACAGAGTTCAAACATTAAGAAATTACTCTTCTCGGGTCCAAAATTGGAGGTTCATCCAGACTCCAGTCTAAACATCTCGTCTATCAAGATGGCAAACTCAGTTTGACAGACAAAACCTCGATCTTGTTCCAAGGGAGTTTCGAGAGGTCGTTCTTGAAGACGAAGTCTGAACAAAATTTCTGCTCATCAGAAGCAGCAGTTCAGAGCTCTACGCGGTCCCTCAGTCCTAGCAACAGGACAGTTCTAAATGTTCAAAAAAAAATGCTTAACAGCGTTCTATGGACTGTTTGCTATGCGTAAAGGACCGAGCCTAGTACTCTTTTTATCAGAGTTGGCGTAAAGAATCAGACGTGTCGAAGCTACACATATTCAGACTTTACAGCAACGTATGGAAAGATGATCATATGAAGAAGCAAGACGATTTCATTAAAGATTAAAGTCATGATTACATATGAGAGAAATCCAATCTACAAGGGTTTTTTTCTTCGTGTTCGTGATTACATCTGAGGGAAACTCCGTCGATAAAAGGATTTCCCCACCGTCGTCTGAAGGCCGCCCTCGGAATCTATTCTGACAGGTTCTCGCATTGGTGGTCTTCCTCTTCTTCCAAGAAGATGATCAGTGGCAGGAGGATACAAAACTGGGCATATGACCCATCCTCCAACAGAAGGAAAGCAGGGTAATTCTGCTTTCCTACAGACCACTGCCACTCTAGCCGGTCTGTCTGTCTCTCGTCACCAGAGGTAACTGGAGAAGGTGCCACTTGCAAGCAGCGTGGTGAAATACGATTCTTCGTCTCTCCCGAAGAACCACCATACAAAGTTGCTGATTATCCCGAGCAAGGGAGGCTAAGATATCCTTCCATGATCCATCGTTGCAGTGGACACTTGCTTGAAGATGCCGTCTTTTTCGGCTTCCTACATGCTGGAAAAACATGATCTCCTTCTTCCTCAGGTCGACCCGACGAACTCCGGCGATCATCTCTGCATGGTGATGGGAATGTGGGGAGAACAGGTTAACTCCCCCAGCCTTTTTATAGGCGAAAGAGATCACAGTGGTCCCAATAAATCCGCCATAAAATCCGCATCGACCGTTTCAACGCTCCATTCAGAAACGTTTCGAGTTACGAGGGGCCATTCATGCTTCATTCAAAGCGTTTCAAATTCCGAGGAATTTAAAAGCTTTGAAGGGGGTCTTGTAGAAGCATGAAAAATATGCTGGAAGGAGCTACGCAGCATACTGATGCAGAGCAGCATAAACAGAGGCCTTCAAAGCCATCAAGCGTACAAGCAGAGCTTTCTCCGCTAAACACAATGTGAAGTACAAGCTCAAAGGACCATCCGCGTAAGTGCAGTACGTCCAGGCCGCTCCAGCGTAAACAGGGTTCTTCATCGCCTCCATGGCGTAAAACTCAGCCGATCTCAAAGCAGCGTTAAAGCGTACGAGTAACGCTTCGTCTTCCCCGAAATGAACCTGTCAAGTCACGCAGTGAACCTGACCTCTGACTCCTAACAAAAAGTGCTGCACGGCTACCCAGACGACGGCTAGAAACGAGGACAGACCTCTCGGGACGCGCACCACAGTATGATGCGGATCTCTGCATTTAATGCAGAGGATTTGGTTAAAATATCACCAAACCGTCGTTTACTGACGTTCCCTCAGCATAAACTGCTCTTTCGCGTACAAGGGGATACGCTGCCTTGTTTTACACAGGCAAACATGAGCTGTTTTACGCTCCGCAGTAGACAAACCGTCTGCCACGTCAAAAGCTGCACTTCGTACGGGGCTCGAGGCACGTCTCTACGTCTAATTGCACAGAGCAGTGACAGTTTCTCATAAGGCACGTCTCTGCGACGGATGCACAGAAGGGCTGCAGACCTTCAAAATACGCCTCCGTATTTAATGCACAAGATGGTGGCAAATCTCTGCAAGAGATTTGATTATATCTTCAAAAGCCGTAATTCCAGCTAAGACGTCCACATCAGCACTCTGGCACGGTACGCAGCGGCTTCTATGCCCATTTAAGATCTGTGCTCATTCGGCTTCTACGCCCATTCGGCTTCAAACGCCCACTCAGTCTCTACGACCATTCGGCTTCAAACTTCCGCTCAGTCTCTACGACCATTCGGCTTCTACGCATACTCGGCTTCTATGCCCATCCGGCTTCTACGCCTACTCGACTTCTATGCCTATTTTGGCTTCTACGCCAGGGTGACAGTCATTTGGCTTCTACGCCAATCTCTTCTACACAAGGGATACCTACCTACGTGGCTTCTACGCTGTGATCTTCGCAGCAGATATACGCGTTTTGTCCCCTTAGTTGGACATGCATCACATGCTCACTCAAAAGGTCATCTATACACAGGCATTGGTTATTTTAACCGTTGTGTAAAAGGGTGCTGTACTTTCCACCCCTCGGTTTTTACACCGATGGAGTGGTCACTGTCACCAAAACTCTATAAATAGAGACCCCTATCAATGGGGAAAAAGGTCAAAAAACTTCAAACTTGAAGATCGAACAAGGTCAAAACTTTGAAAGAAGGATCAAACAAGGTCGAACTTCCCAGAAAGATCGAACCGGAGGTCAAGAGAGAGAGAGAGAGAGTCCGGAGCTCAGGTAAAGAGTAGGGATCGACGACTTTGGCATCGTGCATCCACTCTCCTTTGCAACCTTCGAAGCTGCTACCTATCTTCCATGGTACTTCTTCAACATCGTGTGGTCCAAGGGCTAAAGTGATCGACTGCAGATCAGACACCTATAGCAATTTATACCCAGATTAAATAAATTTTACTCCCACATCCTCGTATAGGATTAAATTGTACAAGTTTGTTTGTAAACCAAAGGGCACGGGTTTCGTATAAATCCCGTCATTGAAATACACTTTCATTCTTTCGTTTAATACCACAAACAAAGATTTGCCATCATTCTGCACATTAAATGTGGATACGCGCCTCGAATCCTGTACGAAGAGTAACTGCTGTCGTGGCGGTCTGTTGGCCTTCTGCGGAGCGTAAGAAGCTCACGTCTGCCAGTGTAAAACTGGGCAGCGTATCCCCTTGTATGCGTAAGAGCAGTCTACGCAAAGGGAATATCACTAGACGACGGTTCGGTGACATTTAATCAAATCTCCTGCATTAAATGCAGAGATCCGCCATTATCCTGTGCATTAAATGCAGAGGCGTGTTTTGAAGGTCTGCCACCCTTCTGCGCATAAAATACAGAGACGTGCCTCGGGCATCTGTCAGTATTCGGCACATTAAATGCAGAGACGTGCCTTGAGAACCTGTCACCGCTCTGCGCATTAAATGCAGAGACGTGCCTCGAGCCCTGTACGGAGAGCAACTTTTGACGTGGCAGGCCATTTGTCTTCTACGGAGCGTAAACAGCTCACATCTGCCTACGTAAAACTAGGCGGCATATTCCTTTGTATGCGTAGAAGCGGTCTACGCTAAGGAAATAGCAGTAAATGACAGCCTGGGTTGCAGTGCCGCGCCATCATTATAACCGTCGCTTGGGTCGTCGTGCAGTACTCTTCGTCAGGAGTCCAGACGTCAGGTTCATTGCATGATCTGACAGGTTCATTTCGAAGAATACGAAGCGTTCCTCGTACACTTCAATGCTGCATTGAAAGCGGATGAGTTTTACGCCATAAAGGCGATGTAGCACCCTTTTTATGCTGAAGCAGCCTGGACATATTGTATTACGCGGATGGTCCTTGAGCCTATATTTTACGCTGTGTTTAGCGGAAAAGCTCTGTTTGTACGTCGATGGCTCTAAGGTACTCTGTTTACGCTGCCCTGCATCAACATGCTGCGTATAGCTATCAAGCATATTTTTCATGCTTTTACAGCAGCGTATCAGTGAGTGTCAACTCTGTATCCTGGATATCCACACTAGACATTTGTTTAGGCCATGACTTTCTAATTGAAAAGTCAAGTCATGGATATCCAGTGTCAATTTTTTTGGTCCAGGATAGTTGATACTCACTGATACACTCCTAGATATCCACACTTGACATATATGCGTGTGTCCGTGTCTGATAAAATGCTTACAACCTTATCCTCGATATTGTGTCCTAACCTTTCATATCCATGCATCCTACAATTTTACCATACGTATCATGAGATGACATGGTACAAACATGTATGTGTGTTCGTGTTTGTGTCCGTGTTAGGGTTAGTATATGCATATTAGTGTGTTCGCGTATCCGAGTTTAGGTTAGTGTTAGTGTGTGTGTGTTTGTGTGTGTGTGTGTGTGTGTGTGTGTCCGAGTTAGGATTATGATAGGGTTAGTGTTCGTAGAACCGAGATATCCATATACACACACCCTCACTGCACTGTGCACAAGTGTGCACTGCACAACACCTCACTTGATACCCCAGACTGCGTCTGTAAATCCCCTCACCCAAAATTAGGCCTAATTTGCTTAGATAGTGAAACTAGGGCTAGTTTGAACCAATTAGAATTAGAACACGGCTTTTATTTAATTATGCAATAATTAAATATCGTGTAGCGCACCTTACCGTTGCTTCGATAATTAGAGTACCTAACTAGCCACTGCCTGTCTACAAACTTCACGATCTCATCCTAGACATGTCCGCCTACTATTCTGACCCTTGTACAACTTATAATATTGCCCTCTGATGCTATATTTTAGCCGCACAATAAACGTCGTGGACGTTATTTCTTAATTCGATATAAATTCTAATTTTGTACCCTTGTGCGTCCCAATTGAAATTGGGGACACAATCTTGACCGTTTTGTGCAAACCGAATTTTATTAATATTCTACACTGTCCCCTCTACGCCCCTGACAATTGTGGACCGCCTAAATTTAATCCCATGTACTCCTCATTAATTCTAGAACATCGTGCACGTCGATTTAATTAATTAAATCCAATTTTTTGCCTTTGTGCAATTTTCTAATTGTTGGGAGGCTATTATGCAAAAACGCATTGAGGTGTCCCCACCGTTGGACAAAACGTGAAGAAACCCAATTTTTCCTTCACATGGATTTTTTCCGTAATTTTTTCGGATGTACAACGCGCGCACATCGCCCCGTATACTAAACCTACCCTTGTAATTAAATAATTATAATTTAAAGCCCCAACATCCTCATATGAGGCCATGACCCACTCCAAGGATTGTAGACCAAGGCCCAACCCAAAAGGATGTTGACCAAGGTCAATTTTCCTAGGTTAAACCCACTCCCTTACATGTATAAATATCTCTTTTCCCTTAAATTTCCCCAAAAACCTAAATCAAGCTAACCATAGCCAAAACTCATCTCATCCCCATCTCATGTACACGACCTTCCCCCTCCGCTGCCAACAGCCGGCCGGAGTCGCCCCAGCCGCCAGACCCGATCCAAACCATCTCCTCTCATTCATCTCCCACTTCCACCCTCATCCCTGTCCAGGCCATCGCCGGAACCCGACACCCCAGCCGCCTCAACGAGCAACCCCGCCTCACCGATCCTCCCTCCCGACCGCGGTGCTGCACTCGCCAGTCGACGCCACGACCACGACCTCCAACGTCGCCTAGACCGCCGGTGCCGACTGAACGTCGGAGACAGCGCAACACCACCAGCACGAACCACCACCCGAGCCATTCTCCTCCTCCCCTCGTCTGAGAGCCACACCCCGACCACCACTCATCCCCGTCTCCTTCCTCCAGCCGAGCTCGACTCGCCGGAGCCTGACCTCCCCCGCCTCTACACACCACCCTTCCTCCCCCGCTCGACTTCTCCTCCCGACCAACCTCCTGCACCCTCACCTCCTTCGCCCGCCTAGTCCCCGATAGAGCAGCACCTTTCCGGCCACTCCACCGCCGGACGACGTATAGCCAGCCGCCTGAAACTGATCACCTCTGCTGCCACATTGTTTCCCCCACCTGAGAATACTCGACTTCTCCTCTTGCCTCTCCCTCTCGACCCATCAGCCACGAGCCACCTGTCCCCTAGCCCTGACCTCGGCCTGAGCTCCTCCCCCATGGCCGAACTCCTGGCCGGAGTACAGCAGCCACCACCAACACTCATCTTCACCATAAAATTTTATCAACCTAGTCACCATCATCCTCGTTGTCGTCATCACCATCATCGACGTTTTAGTTGTCATCATCATTCCATCACCATTATCATCAACATCACTTCATCATCATCACTTCATCGTGACCTCATCATCGTTATCGCCACCATCGTCGTAGACAGTCGTCATCATCACCATCACCAGCCCACAATCATCATCATCTCATAATCTTTATCATCATCATCTTCACCGTTAAACCATCAACCCATCATCGTCCTCATCATCATCACCCTCGTCGTCATCATCGTCAACTCCACCGTCGTACCCGTACACGTATTCCGAGGTATGAACCTGTTTGTCTTCCCCTTTTATGTGTGTTTGTGTGTGTTCCAGTAGGACAGTAGCATTTCGTTACCACTGTTAGCTGATGTCGGACCCCGAGTTAGTAAACCCAACTCGTATACGCATACGTACGCGTACGCGTATACTGTTCAATCTAGTATATGTATATTAAGTTAATCCTTAACGTATTATTAATTGGTATATATTTATGTACATATTTAATATGTATAAATATTCAAATAGGTATGTAAATAAATTACTAGTTATATTATTATATAACTATATGGATATATATATATGTAATGCCTAATTAAGTAAATACTAATTTATAATTATGACTATATATATTTGGACTATACGACCCTAGGACACCGTGGACTGTCCCGTATTTACCCATGACCCTGTTGACCCTAAGAACAATGTTGGTGTCCGCCTTGTGTACACTGACGTACTGGCGAGACCGTGTTAGTTGACTGACTTATTGTGTACAGTACTTAAAGACCCGACACCCGCGTAATTCAACGCGTAATTGACCGTGTTAGATGACTAGTGCTACCCCTAGTGTACCCCCTGAGTCCAGTATAAATATTGTGTGTGTGCACTAGTGTAATGACTAATAATTTTATTTTATTATATTATATGTACATAGGAGGTTGGATTTATTCTGCGCGACTCCTGGAGCAGGTTATTGGTATATCGCAACTTTCTTGCCAAGCAAGTATACCTTGCCATTGTACTGTTATTCATATTCTATATGTTGCATGCATCTTTATTTTCTGTCTTTAGCTCATATATCTTAACTGTTATATAAAATACGCGCGACGGTGTCGTCGCGATATATTTTTATTTATGGATTGCATTGACCTTATTTATGAGACTACCCCATTATCATGTAGCATCATTAGGTTCATTGGCCGTGACACAGTTGTTACACGAGTTGTGAATTTCATGTAGATCACGGACTTGCGTGCAGGGTTTGGCCACCTATACGTGTGGGCCATGCATTAGGAATAACTGCTGTTAGAAACTTTGCATGCTAGTAGACTTGGCAGTTATTAGAGGTATTATCGTGTCATAGATGTGACATTCTTAGAGCATGGGGTGACGAGAACAACAAGTAAGGCGTGTGGGCTCCGTTGTACTTTCCCTGTGTAACCCGTACGCTCCGCCGGAGATGCGCGGTCATGATGACCACTATATATTATATATTATCAGGCGGACCTCCGCCGTTCAAAAGACGACGTGCCTTTGTAGGCCCCTGGATCTCCAAGAGAACCATGCCAATCCCATTTTAGCCAGATAGCCCACGCGTTGGGAAAGTTGTTCTTAACTGCATTCACTTAGACGGTTAGGCGACCCCTTTGGATATTTATTTCAGTACTTTATTGGCATGTGTTTAAGTATCTTGTTATGTCCCTATGAGGACCTGGTCTCCTGCCAGGTGTATCTGTTCTTGAGTATTCGCAGGAGCGCAGATCCGGATGGCTACATATGATTCGGGGATGTCATCTCTTCGAGCCCGTGATTGATAGCTGGTATACTTATATAGTATTATTGTGTTGTACTCATATTGTATTTGCTCTTATATTCGAGTTTGTAGTGGATTTGTTTCCATCCAACTATCATCCTTAGATGCTTCATATTGAGATCTAGTTTCATAGATACTGGTTATTTATTCATATTGGATTTTTGTGGATGAGATTTAGATTGTACCCTGTGACTTGTGACACATGTTATACCACTTGTGGATTTGTTATTCATATTACAGCGTACGTGTGGATTTGGTTTCCATATATTGGAGTTGCCATATCCATACGGCTGGCATGCTTACGTGTCCTAGTCCTACGTATTTTGGGACTGGGGCGTGACATATTTTTGTGGTGGCCCATGCAGGTCGAGAGCATATTGTCTCAGTTACGTTACTGTATCGAACAAGCCTGCACATAGGACTAGAGTATAGAATCTCATCCATAATTGACTATGATTCATCTTCCTCCTATCTGTTTTATTTGAATAATTGTATCTTGCTTGATTCATGTACTTCCCTAACAGTTCTTGAGTATAGCCTTCTGCCAGAATATAGGAACCCCTGTTATTAGGATGATAATTATGGTAGCACACCTATTAAGAATACAACGAGAGTATAGACACACCACTGAGAGTATAGACACACCACTAAGTTTAGAATATCTAGTGAACCCTAGAATTCCTTATCTCTAGAATTGGTTTACCATTATCCCTTGATGTATTATGAAGACTTAAGAGTAGTATAGACGCTACTAGAGTAGTTAGAAGTTTACCATAATGTTTGACCCTAGTATTGAGGAACCAATGGAGAACCAATATTGAACATTATGACTGAACCTAACCTACACAGTTAGATAAGTATTGGAGAACTATAAATTTAGATTCTTGTCTTGAGATAGGCAGACAGTACCTTAGAAAGCCAAGAGCAATGCCTAGAATATTTTTCTAATCATACCTCAAACATAGCAACTAACACCCCACTCCCCTTTAGAGAACCATGATGCTATCTAGAGCCCCTCTATTTCATATGTTGTTCCTCTGCGACCTTAGCGCTCGCTACTTGTGCGACGACTAAACATGTTTTCTCTTCTTCATCCTTCAACTCGTGCCACCTGACACTTCTGATAGTAGGCCAAGTAATTTTATTCTTTGTTAAGGACACATAGTTTGGTAGGATTATAGTTGTAGTCTTGAATTTGAACATTTTGTGCTTGATAGTTGGAGTTTGATAAGTTTGAGTTATTCTTGTAGACTGTGACCCTATGATTATCCCTTAGTGTTAAATCGCGTAAATTGTACCCTCACCTCGATACGAGTTATACTCTCTTCCCTTGAGACTAGTAACCTTTCTATTCTTGCTATTGACACTTGTTCTATAAGCACTATGACTAAGGCTTAAAACGACCATGACCTATGTAATGTAAGCAGATACCCTAATAAGTACCAAGACCCCTTCTCGTAGACCTTAGCAGGAGCTTCTACAGTATCCTTAAGACAATACATTAGTAGTTAAATTATTTTAAGTTGGGTAGTATACCTCACCACCTAGTATCACATAGTCCTCGTGATCCATTGATGAAGTGTAACTGCATGACATTAATTGTATGCTAGCTAAGACGACAGTGTTTATTCAGACAATAGAATTTAGAGGTCCATTTGGTCGACTAGCGACTTAGACAAGGAGGTTGTATGATAACTGTAGAGATTGTAGAGTCTTTTATTATTATTGCTTATGTTTTTTTTGCTTTTCCGAACTTGAATTATTTTGTAACTTCTCTCATCATAATCCAGCGTTATATTTTCTGTGCTACCTTGAATTATGCTGCTATTATAGCCTAGTTTTTTCAAGCTTAATCTTATATCGAGCTTGTTCATGATATATGTGTTATTGGGGCCTGATCAACCACACTAATACAAATTGTCTAATTAGAATCAGTGTATTATGGTCTAGCTAGACATAGTGCGCTTGATTCGCCCTTCGCAATACTATTTTACGTGGATTGAGATGTATAATTGACCAGTAGACAAATATACTTACCCTCTAGATATGACGAAGCATATCATATCAAGTACATAACCGCACCGATTTGAGCATGCGAATAAGAAATTACCAAATAGTGTTTCAATCCACCACTGTCTTGACAATTCCTATTTGAGTCCTTTAAACACTTTGATTCCCATACTTCCATTCTATTACCCCTTCTTGAACTCTTTACCATTGTTTTTCGTCTTCCCTTATTTCGAAAAGATGAAACCTCGTGCTTGGAAATAAGTGATACACTGATAGTGCTAGGTATACCCCATAGACTAATCATATGACTTGGTGACCCTCTGTTATAAATGATTAAGGGCATATCATAGATGTTATGTTTGGTGTTAAAAACTTCAAAGATTCAATAACATGACTAAATAATTTGGAACATAGCCTTCTTAGATGTATAGCCTTAGATGATAGATGGGTAAATTCTAAGTTGGGTAGAAACTGCAATGTTAACTTAAGTAGAATTCCTTAGACTGTAATCAAGTGAGGTTAGATAGAGAAACCCTACCCTAGTTTAATTTCGAGGACAAAATTATTTTAAGTTGGGTAGATTATAAATTTCCTCACCCAAAATTAGACCTAATTTGCTTAGATAGTGAAACTAGGGCTAGTTTGAACCAATTAGAATTAGAACACGGCTTTTATTTAATTATGCAATAATTAAATATCGTGTAGCGCACCTTACCGTTGCTTCGATAATTGGAGTACCTCACTAGCCATTGCCTGTCTACAAACTTCACGATCTCATCCTAGACATGTCCGCCTACTATTCTGACCCTTGTACAACTTATAATATTGCTCTCTGATGCTATATTTTAGCTGCACAATAAACGTCGCGGACTTTATTTCTTAATTCGATATAAATTCCAATTTTGTAACCTTGTACGTCCCAATCGAAATTGGGGACACAATCTTGACCGTTTTGTGCAAACCGAATTTTATTAATATTCTACACTGTCCCCTCTACGCCCCTAACAATTATGGCCCGCCTAAATTTAATCCCATGTACTCCTAATTAATTCTAGAACATCGTGCGCGTCGATTTAATTAATTAAATCCAATTTTCTGCCTTTGTGCAATTTTCTAATTGTTGGGGAGCTATTATGCAAAAACGCATTGAGGTGTCCCCACCGTTGGACAAAACGTGAAGAAACCCAATTTTTCCTTCACATGGATTTTTTTATAATTTTTCGGGATGTACAACGCGCACACATCGCCCCGTATATTAAACCTACCCTTGCAATTAAAAATAATTATAATTTATAGCCCCAACATCCTCATGTGAGACCAAGACCCACTCCAAGGATTATAGACCAAGGCCCAACCCAAAAGGATGTTGACCAAGGTCAATTTTCCTAGGTTAAACCCACTCCCTTACATGAATAAATATCTATTTTCCCTTAAATTTCCCCAAAAACCTAAATCAAGCTAACCATAGCCAAAACTCATCTCATCCCCATCTCCTGTACACGACCTTCCCCCTCCGCTGCCAACCGCCGGCCGGAGCCGCCCTCGCCGCCGGACCCGATCCAAACCATCTTCTCTCATTCATCTCCCTCTTCCACCCTCATCCCTGTCCAGGCCATCGCCGGAACCCGACACCCCAGCCGCCTCAACGAGCAACCCCGCCTCACCGATCCTCCCTCTCCGTCGTGGTACTGCACTCGCCAGTCGACGCCACGACCACGACCTCCAACGTCGCCTGGACCGCCGGTGCCGACTGAACGCTGGAGACAGCGCAACACCACCAGCATGAACCACCACCCGAGCCATTCTCCTCCTCCCCTCGTCTGAGATCCATACCCCGACCACCACTCATCCCCGTCTCCTTCCTCTAGCCGAGCTCGACTTGCCGGAGCCTGACCTCCCCTGCCTCTACACACCACCCTTCCTCCCTCGCTCGACTTCTCCTCCTGACCAACCTCCTGCACCCTCACCTCCTCCGACTGCCTAGTCCCCGATAGAGCAGCACCTTTCCGGCCACTCCACCGCCGGACGACGTGTAGCCAGCCGCCTGAAACTGATCTCCTCTGCTGCCACATTGTTTCCTCCACCTGAGAATACTCGACTTCTCCTCCTGCCTCTCCCTCTCGACCCATCAGCCACGAGCCACCTGTCCCCCAGCCCCGACCTCGGCCTGAACTCCTCCCCCATGGCCGGACTCCTGGCTGGAGTGTAGCAGCCACCACCAACACTCATCTTCACCATGAAATTTTATCAACCTAGTCACCATCATCCTCGTTGTCGTCATCACCATCATCGACGTTTTAGTTGTCATCATCATTCCATCACCATTATCATCATCATCACTTCATCATCATCACTTCATCGTGACCTCATCATCGTCATCGCCACCATCGTCGTAGACAGTCGTCATCATCACCATCACCAGCCCACAATCATCATCATCTCATAATCTTTATCATCATCATCTTCACCGTTAAACCATCAACCCATCATCGTCCTCAACATCATCACCCTCGTCGTCATCATCGTCAACCCCACCGTCGTACCCGTGTACGTATTCTGAGGTATGAACATGTCTGTCTTCCCCTTTTATGTGTGTTTGTGTGGGTTCCAGTAGGACAGTAATATTTCGTTACCACTATTAGCTGATGTCGGACCCCGAGTTAGTAAACCCAACTCGTATACGCATACGTACGCGTACGCGTATATTGTTCAATCTAGTATATGTATATTAAGTTAATCCTTAACGTATTATTAATTGGTATATATTTATGTACATATTTAATATGTATAAATATTCAAATAGGTATGTAAATAAATTACTGGTTATATTATTATATAACTATATGGATATATATATGTAATGCCTAATTAAGTAAATACTAATTTATAATTATGACTATATATATTTGGACTATACGACCCTAGGACACCGTGGACTGTCCCGTATTTACCCATGACCCTGTTGACCCTAAGAACAATGTTGGTGTCCGCCTTGTGTACACCGACGTACTGGCAAGACCGTATTAGTTGACTGACTTATTGTGTACAGTACTTAAAGACCCGACACCCGCATAATTCAACGCATAATTGACCGTGTTAGATGACTAGTGTTACCCCTAGTGTACCCCCTGAGTCCAGTATAAATAGTGTGTGTGTGCACTAGTGTAATGACTAATAATTTTATTTTATTATATTATATGTACATAGGAGGTTGGATTTATTCTACGCGACTCCTGGAGCAGGTTATTGGTACATCGCAGCTTTCTTGCCAGGCAAGTATACCTTGCCATTGTATTGTTATTCATATTCCATATGTTGCATGCATCTTTATTTTCTGTCTTTAGTTCATATATCTTAACTGTTATATAAAATACGCGCGACGGTGTCGTCGCGATATATTTTTATTTATAGATTGCATTGACCTTGTTTATGAGACTACCCCATTATCATGTAGCATCATTAGGTTCATTGGCCGTGACACAGTTATTACACGAGTTGTGAGTCTCATGTAGATCACGGACTTGCGTGCAGGGTTTGGCCTCCTATACGTGTGGGCCATGTGTTAGGAATAACTGCTGTTAGAAATTTTGCATGCTAGTAGACTTGGCAGTTATTAGAGGTATTATCGTGTCATGGATGTGACATGCTTAGAGCATGGGGTGGAGAGAACAACAAGTAAGGCGTGTGGGCTCCGTTGTACTTTCCCTGTGTAACCCGTACGCTCCGCCGGAGATGCGCGGTCATGATGACCACTATATATTATATATTATCAGGCGGGCCTCCGCCGTTCAAAAGACGACGTGCCTTTGTAGGCCCCTGGATCTCCAAACCATGCCAATCCTATTTTAGCCAGATAGCCCACGCGTTGGAAAAGTTGTTCTTAACTGCATTCACTTAGACGGTTAGGCGACCCCTTTGGATATTTATTTCAGTACTTTATTGGCATGTGTTTAAGTATCTTGTTATGTCCCTCTGAGGACCTGGTCCCCTGCCAAGTGTATCTGTTCTTGAGTATTCGCAAGAGCGCAGATCCGGATGGCTACATATGATTCGGGGATGTCATCTCTTCGAGCCCGTGATTGATAGCTGGTATACTTATATAGTGTTATTGTGTTGTACTCATATTGTATTTGCTCTTATATTCGAGTTTGTAGTGGATTTATTTTCATCCAACTATCATCTTTAGATGCTTCATATTGAGATCTAGTTTCATAGATACTAGTTATTTATTCATATTTGATTTTAGTGGATGATATTTAGATTGTACCCTGTGACTTGTGACACATGTTATACCACTTGTGGATTTGATATTCATACTACAGCGTACGTGTGAATTTGGTTTCCATATATTGGAGTTGTCATATCCATACGGCTGGCATGCTTACGTGTCATAGTCCTACATATTTTAGGACTGGGGCGTGATAGCGTCTAATCAACTCAGATAGGGTTAGGGTCTGTGTTGTGCCTCGGCTTTGGGTTAGGGTCTGTGTCATGTCTTGTATTGTATCATAACCAAATTGCCACTCTCCCACACTAACTGCAGCACTTCTCATATAATCCAACATCCTGACCACATCCTATATATAATATCAAAGAAACCGCTATGAAGTATAAAGGTATAATCCAAGATTCCGTCGCTAATCCAATATCCCGTGTGCACTGCACTTCTCGTATAATCCAACATCCCATCGCTAATTGGAAAAAATTTAGTAGTAACTTGACACGCACACACACACACACACACACACACACACACACACACATACACATGAACATACACATACACATAAACGCACACGCAATTCTATACTCACAAGCCAATTATATGATACTCAACAACATATGATACTAAATTCATAATAAAATCCTATCAAACAACTATATAGCATATTTGTGGGTGTTGTATTATTTGTGTTAATGTGTGTGATACACTAGTGCAACCAAATTTTCTAATTATGCAACCAAACTTTTATACTAACTAGGGTGTGTCTCCATGTATGTCCGGGTGTGTCTCCATGTATGTCCGTGTCCACGTGTGTCCATATGTGCCCGTATATGTCCGTGTCCATGTGTGTCTATATGTGTATCTGTGTTAGTACGAATCGTGTTATGTAGGGTTGTCATGTGTGTGTGTCCATGTGTTCGAGTCCATGTGCCAGGATTAGGGTTGTGTCATGTGTGTGTCCATGTGTCCAGATTGTGTCTAGTATGTGTGTGTGTCCTAGTTGTGTCCGGATCTGGGTTAGGGTTTACCGAGCCGGAAGGAAGGGAGAAGGAGCACTGAGAGAGGGGTCGATGGAGGAGGACCACGCCGGAGGGGAGGAGCCGCGCTGGAGGGGGAGGAGCCACATCTGGGGTCGCCTATGTCGGGGTTGGGGGGCGAACACGGCGGCATCGGGGTGGGGGGCGAGAGAGGCGGTCGACGGGGGCGGGAAACAAAAAGTTGGGAAAAGTTGGAGGAAAAACAAATAAAAAGTCGAATAGACCAGAGAACCCTATATTCAATCATTTAGCGACGTTCGCTCGAGACGTCGCTAAACGTCGCTACATTTTTAATACCCTGCGACATATAATTGTTGGAGTCGATAAACGTCACTGTTTTTAAAAATATAGCGACGTTTAACGACTTGTAGGCGACGTAATCTTTCATAATACTAAATATTGTCACTAATCGTCGCATACAGTCGCTGATAGCAACGTATTACGATTTTTCTAAAAAATGTCGCTAATTTTAATAGTATTAGCGGCATTGTCCAGAGTCGCTAAATTTGTCGCTAATTTGAATCATTTTGGTAGTGCATTTACAGGAGGACCACCTCCATGACTTAAAGACAGTATTCGACCTAATGCGAGCGCACCAACTAAGGATAAACCCCACTAAGTCTTATCTGGGAGTCTCTAGTGACAAGTTATTGGATTTTATTGTAACCTCGAAGGGTATTCACATTGACCTTGAGAAGACCAAGGCTATCCTTGATATGCACCCTCTAAAAATCCTTCGAGAGCTATGCGGACTGCAAGGAAGGTTAGCATGCAATAGGAGAATTCATAGACAACCTCTCTGGGCGATGTCAACCCTTCACTCATATTATGAAAAATGGAGGAACTTACAAAATACCTTAGCAGCACTCCATGATTGACGCTTGTCAACCTTTCCAGTGAATGAGCCAAGGTGCGTAGCACCTTTGTCTGGACCAAAGAATGTCAGCGAGTCTTTGACGACATCAAGAACTACCTCATGAAGCCCCCAGTATTAGTGGCTCCAGTCATAGGAAAACCCTTCTTGCTCTATGTACGAGCAATGAATTACTCCAAAGTACTCTGAGCCACATCCGGGAAGAACTTCCCTTCGAAAAGCTCTTTAAAAGCTTCCCAAGTAAGTCCTGGCGTTGATATCCTGGGGTCTGTCCTGAACCATGTCAGCGCAATGTCGAACATCATACTACCCGCCGCTTCTATCTACAAGCTCTCCGGAATCTGCGCCAATCATAGGTCCCTCTCAATGTCCTCTATCCAGTTGTCTGCGTACAAAATTCTTTCGATGCCCTTAAAGTCCTTCGACCCCATCCTCTTGAAGTCAATGATAGTCCCTGGCCTCGGCTGCTGCGGATCGGGCTGAGACGGTATCGTTTGTGGCTGGACTAATGCGACTCTCTCGACTACTGTGAGCGCAATCTGGTGAGCATTCTCAATGCTCTGCCGCATAACCTCTAACTGTCATTGTTGTGCCTCCATCATTTGCCGAAAGAGTGCGAACATCTGCGTCTGATCGGCTGCGGATGGCGGGAATGGAAGATCCCCTAAAAATGTCGGTGTTGTCCTCTGTATCGGAGGTAGAGCACCTCCGAAAGCTGCTACGAAAATGCTCACTTGGATCGGTGAAGTAGACCTTTGAAATGTAGGTGCTAGAACAACGTCTGATGGTGCTGCCCTCATAGATGATAAAGTGACTGACCTCGCTGACATTGCGCCTGAGCGCTGGGAACGCGTCTTCGGCGGCATCCTGAAGACAGATTCTAAATAAGGAATCAATATTGAGCAAGATACGATATCATCAAAGAAGAAAATAAATTTTCAAGGAAAGCGATATTCAGAATAAAGATGGTAAGATTCAATTATGTTGGAATTATTTTCTAGTTGTGATTGAGTATACGCTCTCATCCTAGTATCCAATATCATATCATATCGCAGGCTCGCAGTAGTACAACTAAGTCGTTGCACTACCACGATATCGCACTATTGCGAAGCCTGACCTGCATGGGCCACCACTAAAAATGTGTCACGACTCGCACCCGGTATAGGAACACGAGTACGTGGGTACGTCCAGCCTATGCCACAGTATCGGCGGTAGAACATAGTCTCGGTCTTCTTTAGTATCTAACATCTCACACAAGATATAAAATATTGCCATGCCATCTCAACTCCAAATGATACTCAATCACATATAAAACTAGAGGAAGATGTAAGCACGATATGGATTAGAAGAAAAGAGATACAAGTCTCAATACATCATATGTCCAACTCAACATCTAAACACAACTCAAGATCTCAAAACAATAATATAATCCACAATCTAATTAGAAACTACTACTACAAGATATGAAAATCTAAATGGCCTCATTATCTGTCACTACATCCTCAGGTGACACTCCATCTGTTGGTCCGTAGTAAGTGGGACACATCATCACTAACCATTCATCTGAAAAATATATCTAGTCATGATTGGAGCGAAGTACAACCCAATAGCAGTTCCAATTAATTGATATTGACTATAAACAGAAATAGAGAATATAATACAAGACGAAAAACAATGAACAATATCATACTGTGGTCGAAGAAACAGGTAAACAAGAGCAATATGGTATACACTGATCTCAATAAAATAGAACAAGACAATGAAATAGAATAAAACAATGAACTAGAATAAGGTGAAGAACTGTAACTATACTAAGTGATTGAATTACTACTTAGATATGTGATCGACTTGGGTGAACATTGTCTAATTAACGTTGGATAAACATTATCTAAGTTAAACATTGAACATTGAACATTGTCTAGGATTTGATCACATATCTAGCTAACACTTCCCCTTTCCCCCGACTAGTACAATGGATCCAACCATGATAGTTTACGATGCAAGATACTCAAGGAATTGTAAACATTGAACATTGAACTTTAAACTTTGAACATTGAACATTGTCTAATATTAAACATTGTCTTTTAACCATATGAGAACACGAGGAACAAAGAAACAATAAATAACATCTCATGACTGGTCCATGTGTATACTAGTCCGTGTACCAATGTGTCAAGAGTCATGTAAAATATTTCTAAATACTTGCATTATAGTAATTATCAAATAATGGAAACTATCGGAGAATGTACTCACATGTGGTCCAGAGAAATGAATGTCAAACTGTGTCCGAACTGGTGTCACACAGACCTATATATGGAATATTACATTAATACAAGGTGTTGGAATAAAATTAAGTTAAAATATTTTAATTCTAGGTCATAAAGTCATTTCTAAGTCAAAACAGTCAAACTAGGTCAACTCTAGATCAAACTAATCAAACTTGGTCAAACTAGCTATTTCTAAGTTGTATGAGTCTAACTCTAGGATACTAAGTCCACACACTATGAAACTAGGCCACACTAGCTAAGCTAAGACACTAGGATACACACAAAATATCATATCATAGGATACGCAAGTTTTTATATATAAAAATACTAATTTATATATATATACACAAGATAATACATATTAGTATCTAAGCTAACTAATGCAAACTGGATAACTTGGCTTTGAACCAATGCGTATCTCACTACCTACACACCCATCTTGATACTCAAACCCAAAACCTTGAGTATCGACCGATACCTTGACATTACCTTGGTATCACAAGGTAATTCAATCATAATATATAGTTAACTACCAAATACACTAGATATATGCTAACACCCATACACTAAACTATATGCTACTTAACTAACTATTAAATACTACTAACTACTTAACACTAACAACACATATATACAATACTTATATATAATACTACATATAGCTACTTATCAACAACTCATATACATAGATACATATAGTTAATAGTCTAACTAATACACATATCTATCTAACTATTAATAGCTATATCTACTAACTATTTCTAAACTAGTAACTAACATTAACACTAAACTAAACCTAACTATCAATGAACCAACTACCTAACCTGTCCTAACTAGCTGAACCACTCAACTACTAAACAATACCTTAATTTACTGATGCACTATTCCTGCTGTTGCTGTTCTACAGCACAGTGCTGCATTGGCTTGCTCCCTGCTAGCTCTGCACAGTTTGCTTGCTGCAGTGATGGCAACTGTAGTGGCTTCACTGCCTCTCCCTCTTGCTGTGGTGAAGGCTCTGTTGTAGCTGCAGTTTGTTGCATGCTATTGGCTCAGCAGCTTACTGTTGACTTGCTGCATATGCTGCTACTGCTTCTTGTTGTGCCATGCTGAAACAACAATGGCTGCTCTGCAGTTGGCTCTTGATGTAGGCAGTTTGCTGTGAAGGTTGTTGATATGTTGTTCTTGCTTATTTTTGTGCTCTAAGCTAGCAGTTGCCTGCACAAGCTGCAGCTAGCTGCTCGAACTGCTCCTCAATGCTACTGATACACTCTTGCTGAATGCTAAGCTACCAAATTGCTGTTGTATGCCTGTGCAAGCTGAATGCTATGCCACTGCATCCCCTCTTGTTGCAACTGCCACTGCTCTCTGTTGTAACTACTACTGCAGATGCAATTTGTTGCTGTGTAGCTCTCTGACTGAATTGCTACTGTGCTCCCCTTGGCTTTGATGCAAACTGCAACTGCTCACTACAATGGTGCACTGCTCGTTGATGCATTAAATTCACTAAATAGGTGTCGGACCCCCTCTCAACGCTATCCACACACATACAACCATATGCACACACACATATATATATACACTTACTTATATATGTATCAACATATATATACACAACCATATGCTCTCATATATATATATATATATATATATATATATATATATATATATATATACACACACAAACATACACATATACATATTCATATTCATATATACATATTCATACATATGTATCTATATCTATTATATATATATATATATATATATATATATATATATATCATCTCACACACACACACACACACACACACACACACACACACACATATATATATATATATATATATATATATATATATATATATATATATATATATATATATAGTATTATATATATATATATATATATATATATATATATATATATATGAATCATAAACATATATCTATCTATACATAATACTAGCTATAAACATATATCTATCTATATATAGCTAGTATTATGTATAGATAGATATATGTTTATGATTCATATATATATATATATATATATATATATATATATATATATATATATATATATATATATATATATATATATATATATATATAAAATACAATTACATATCACTAATAGATATAAACAAGGCGAATGAATCTAAAATGCAATAAAACAAACGCGTGGAGTGCACCGTATCCGTATCACACTCATTCTATGATACGCCTGCGATACGGTTCCACCACACAACCAAACGTATCGCGAAGGACACGAGCAAGTCTAAAATAATATTTATGAACAATATGAAGAGCTAATTAGATATCTACGTTTTCGTATCAAAATGTGACATGCTCAAACCCCCGTGTAGGAAGAAAATCCTCAAAATCAACCCGTATCTCAAAATTGTTGGGATACGACCTACACGTATCCAATTGGGGACACGACACTAGCAACACACAATCAAACACATGTCAATTTGGTCTAATTGACCAATTAACAAATATAACATGTGTCAATATCGAAATTCTCCTAAAATTGACACAAAACACACCATAACTTTCTCCATAGGCCTCCTATGAGCCTAATTCCAATTCCTATGGGTAGCCTTAGCATATAAGATGGTTCCTTATGATTAAATCACATATTTAGAACCTAATTAATGGGGGGAGAAACTGAATTGTATCTATTGGGAGATGGATTCCCAATAAAAATTTTAAATTGGGTGAAAAGAGCCTCCAACTTGTAGATCCTTGCTCATCCTTGTAGATCCTTGTTTCCTTCTTGTAGATCCTTTTCAATAGTCTCCAATGATGATTTGGGAAGGAATTTGGGTAGAATTTGGTAGTGATTTGATGTAGGAATGAATGAATTTGGTTGAGAAAAATTTTAAATCTAGATTTGAAATAAAAAATGAAGAGAGAGAAAGTTTTCACCCCCTTTATATAGACCTCCTTTGCCCCCTCCCTCAAGCTACTATGTAAAGTCTAAAATATCCATTGGGGCCTCTCATAAAAAATTAATCAAGGAGAGAAGGTTCTAGTCTAATTGGTTTCACTAATTAATTCATCCTCTTAATGAATATGCTTACTATTGGGCTCAATTCTAACTAGAATTAAATGTTGGTCCATGAATCTAATCTAACAAGTTGGGTCCACTACACAAGTCAAATTAAATAGGCTAGCCCACTAACTAAATTAAATGCTACAAGCCTCTAATTAAATATAGCACTCTAATAATTAAATAACTAATATAAGCAATAAATAAATATACATGGCCCAATATTATTAATATTATATTTTTAATATTAAATAACTATGCCAAATGACCAAATTATCCCTAGCTGAAAAAGTGAGGGTGACAAGTTTGGAGGCCGAGTTCTTCCCCTACAAAGAAGTCCATCCCTAAGTCCACGGAAGGGGAGGAGGAAGAGATCTTGGCGCTGACCACATCGGTAATGCCATTGTGTCTTATAATTGTAGGTCCCCTTTACAAAGATTTCGTTATTGATTCTTCTTTCACTATACAGGGCCCGGAGTGAAAACAAAACGATCAAGGAAGATGGTGGGCAAGACCCCTTCCCCTCCTGACCAAAATGTTGAGGTTATTACGCTCAAACTTATTACGTCCACATTACCCCTAATGGTTCTGTAATCTTTCACACAATCACATCTACTATTTGTATCCTATCATGGGTACACCATAGATAGTAAATCCACCAAATAAAGCCTTTTTTTTATTATCCAAGCAAGTTTTGTCAAGTCTTTTGGGAACCCCAGTAAGAATTTCTATGTACATAAAGTTCTCTGTTATCACGTCCATATCACCTCTGATAGCTTAGACTTTACTTCTATTTTTTACTAATATTATTTTTCATCCCTACTATCTTTACCTTATCTCAGGTATACCCCTGATAGTAGGACCAACACAAGTCATTTTCTTCTATGATTAATTAGACTCTTTGTTGTCATGTCAATGTTACCTCTAAACAACGAAATAGTCTATTTTTGCAACCAAAAAAAATTAAAATCATTCTTGTCATTATAACACTGGATGGTTTCTGATCCCAAGTGGACCTATTTGCCATGACGCATTCCTACTTTTTGATTGCAAGAAAGATTATAACAAAATTCTATTCATTAAGAGAATGAAGATAAAACAATTCTAAGATAAAGTTTTTCATTGATATTCAAGATCATATTACATGTAATGTTGTAAACTTTATAAAACGCTATGTGTGAAGATCCTTGTGCCAGTCATGCACTAATGCTTTCAGACTACACCAAAAAGCTAAGGTTGGAGGAAGAAACACAGTGCTAGTCGAGGCTTCGCGGCAACCGATGTACCGACAATTATTGATGAGCCTAATGAGACCCTTCCTAATCATGGAGGAAGGATACAAAATTGGACTTGTATAAGTTATCCTAGAATGCCAGCGGTTGTAGCGACACATTCCCGCAATAGTTGGTTGGGATCTTCATGGACATAACCAATCCCAACCTGTAGTCGACACCTTCGCTATGCTGCCTGATAATATCATGCCTAATTTTGTTGGTGCACAAAATCAAACTATTTCAATGATGACAAAATCTTCTGGGTAACCTATTTGTGTACTCTGAACAAGAGACTTAGGATGTCCTTTCGTGCTTTCTTACTGTCGAGATGAAGAACTGGAGTAATTCCTACAAACAAATATATATATATATATATATATATATATATATATATATATGTGTGTGTGTGTGTGTGTGTGTGTGTGTTTTCCTTCTTCTTTTTTCCTTTAAGGTGTTCTTTTTTTGTTGGAAAATCTTGTTGGTGTATGACCTTAATCAATTTTAAATGACTAATAAGACAGATTTCACTACTAGCCAACTATGCATAACCACCAAATCCCATCTATAGGTTTCTAATAAGCACCTCATATGTCCATAGATTCCTAGATCCCCATAGATGCTTAATGTTGGATTCATGTTGTTCCTTGTATAGGTAAGCCATCTAATTCTAGTTGTAAACCATGTCCAAGCCCATTTGGATGGCAGAACACTTGATTGAATATGATGATGTGATGATAATTCAAGACCCCCCCTGTCGGATATGCATTATCTCAAGTCTCTTTCTCTGGATCTTCAGGATGCTTGAAATTTGAAGACGATTGTGAGTTTTTTAAAACAAGTTTTATATAGGCATCTTGGATTCACCAATCCAAAAAAGCACCCTTAAGTTCAAAAGTGAGGTCAAATATTCTGTCTCATCCCTTCCCTTTCTCTCTTTCCCTCTGGTCAATGTGGTTCTTCTTTTAGGGGTTTTTTTTTTTTTTTTAAGAGAACTAGTATATATGCACGTGCTTTGCACGTATATTGGAGTGAATGATGTTGATGAGTTAGTTTATTTCTACTGCTTTTAATTATATAAGTTAATGGTTCAACCGTTCGAATTCTTTGGTAACAATTTAAAAGACTTAGCAAGTAGCATGAACACTTTGATTTCCGTAAATGATTGTCATTATTGCATCTCTTAAATGGTTGTCAGTGGAATTTATTGTAGGTAATCTTTTTAATTACTAAATATGTTGAAGGGTATTTTTGGAACAAAAAATTTTCACGGTGAAACCTAGTTTTAGCATTATATAGTAGAATAGATTTATATCCTCGCTCTAATATATATACTCCACCACTCTACCTAGTGGAGCACGAATAATAATTTCCATATAGAATTGTTACTAGCACTCCAACCTTGTGGAGTGCTGGAGTATAGATTAAAACTCATTTTTTTATCTTCTATTATATCCTAAAGGACTTATATTTTAGGATCCCGCCCTAGCCTCCCATTAACTTTCCTCCACCTACCCCTAACCAGAAAGGTTACACCCATATGCTTCTCATGTCGCCGCTAACACAAACTATAGAAATCAGTATTACTATCCTCAATTGCTGTAAAAATTCTCACAAACAAATAGTTATTCAACGAGTTGGAATCATGTACAAAAGTGATAATTTGCAAATAAGAACACGAAATAGAAAGCAAATAGACTTTTGCTTGGGTGGAGTTCCGGAGCAATCTTTCATATTTTTGCTTGGTAGAACAGACATGCCCAATAGAAATGAGAAGCCGATGGACAACGTGATAGTTTTTTTTATTTAATAAGATCAAAGATTGAGAAGGATGTTATGCATAAAATTAAAATATGATGCTTGAAATAGAGAAGCACTTATAGAGTACTTTTTTGACCGAAATATATCTTTCAAGTTGAAAGAAATATTACTATAAGACCAAATATTCTATATGGATTAGAGTGTTAGAAAATTAAGAAACAATATTTCCAGAAAATTATTGTAGCAGAAATTAGAATGCTAAGATGGACGAGTAAAAATACACTGAAAGATGGGATAAGAAGTTAGCATAATTTCATGAAAAGTTAGAGGTGATGCTAATTGAACACAAGATGAGAAAAAATCATCTTAGATAGTTTGTATGTGCAACGTAGCCCAATGATGCTCCGGTAAAGATGAGGAATAAGATAGTAGTTAAACAAGCCACTTCGAGGTTTTAAAGAAAAATATTTTTGTCAGGTTTCTGGAGGATATAACCCTTAACATGGATGAATGGAAAAAAAAAAAAAAAAAGTGTTCAAATAGTCGACCCCAAATTTTTAGAGTAAAAGCTGTGTTGTTGCTGTTGTAGTAGACTATGCGCATCTGGAATCCTCGTATGCATATTCCTGTAAGATGATCAACATGTATATAGTTTGACCACAAAATAAATCAGTAGAAAGTATTACATCCAACAGTTTTGAGTGTTCGTGTTCAGAAATTATTCAACAGAGGAACCTACCACAAGAGCCTAGAATTGAACAACAAAGGAAATCCTTAAATAAGCAGCAGGTGCAAGTATGAGCAGAATTGGATGGTTCTCCCTAGAACAAAACCTTAAGAAGGTCCAACCCTTATTTTTTGTCAAAAATGGAAAACCATACAAATTAAATGCATGTTATACAAGTTGATATCCAAAACTTCAGTGAGTGAAATGACATTACATTTGCTGCTGCACTATATCTATACCAGTCAGAACACCAGTAGGTCATAGGAATATCCGAGCCACAACCATTCGAGAAGGTATAGAATCTAAATTCTAAAACAAAAGAGTATCAAACAAAAACATGCAGGCCTAACCATAATGAACTTGCAAGAAAAAATTGACATGAAAGGAAGAACAAGTAAAAAAACAACTGTAATCCCATGAATCAAACAGAAGTGGTGATGAGGTACCCCTTAGAACAGCTCTGCCAGATCCATGGCCTTATTTTAGAACTTTCTTCATGCGCAGAAAATGAGTTGAGATACTAATGATGGATCACCCACGACATCACTTTTTGGTCTTGCTGTTGTCCTCAAGAAACTTGCCATCCTTTGGCACCAAGCAAGGGATGCCGTTCACAACCTGTAGAAATAGCAAAGCATTGAAAGAACAGCCTTTAGTAAAATTCAGAACATGAAAGGAAATATAAGGATACAACCATAGTATATGGAGATAAACTGTCATCTGATTCAAAAAACGGCGTGGATACACGGACACACTGACAGATGTTATATATATATATATATATATATAGGGGGCAACAAAAAGGAGAAGATCCAAACACAGACCGACATGCATAAAAGGTTAAACATGTCAAGAAATTAGGGTTTTAATTAATGGAAGAGATAAAGATGGGACACATTAGAAAGGAAAACACTAGCATTAAGTCGTAAAAGTCTAGAGCATAGTTATACGTGGTACTGGTACTACGTGATAAGCTACTTCCTGGTATGCAGTATGAAGAGGGCTAGCTTTAACCTGTAGGTGTGTACTAGGGAAGAACACATCATTTCATTTTTGAGAATAATTGATTTGTTTGCCTTTTCTATTATGTCACGACCCGCACCCGGGTGTTCGGGTACGAGTGCGTGGGCACGCCCAGCCTACGCCGCAGTGTCGACGGTAGAACGCTATCTGGAACTAGTACTGTATAACCAACATCTCATAATATAAAGGAAACAGATATTATACTCAATCACAAAACTAAGGTAGGTGAAAACATATTGTATATAAATGTTACAGTACAAAATCTTGTATTCATAAAGCATACAACTATAGTAAGTCTGCAAATTTTAATTATTGTCATAACTACGTCTCCCGCTTGCGGCCTTCCTCGATCCTCCAGGAGGTAAAATCAGGCTCGAAGCTATTTCCCAAAAATCCATAATAGATGGGACACAGGTCCTTCTAAGTGCTACTTGAAATATTATCCAGTCAGGATTGAACGAGTACAATTCTAATAGCAGTTTCAATACATGATAAGGACTATAAAATAGTGATAGAAAAAGTAGTACATGATGGATATATAAACTGACATCAAGGCATGATAAGAAATGAACAGGAAAAAATGAATAAACAGAAAAATGTCATGTATCAATAAGGAAATCTATAGTCACTAAGTATTTTGAAATACTAGTTTGATTATGTGATCGACTTAGGATTGCACAATGGGAGCCAGCTAATCATGCGTGAAGTGTATGGTTAGCCTTTGCACAGAAATTATATTTGCACAGGATTTAAGGGTTATAATCGCATATAAAGTAGCATTTTCTTATCCCGACTAACATACATGAATCACACGAATATCAAGTATTACACAAGATCAAGGTCTAAAAACACAAGATATGCTAGTCCGTGTTTCTTCGTGTCAGGAATCAAGTACAACAATACTACATCTGTTATAAAAATTATCAATAAGAAAAACCATCAGAGATTGTAATCACCTGGGGTCCTAAGCGGGTGAAACAAATCAAAGTGTGTGACGGGGTCCAGATAACTTATATCATGAATAATTCATATTAATTGGTGAAATATAATTAAGTAGATTTAACCCACTAGATTTCTAGGTCAATTTTATGCTATTTCCGGTTATAGATGGGACAAATATCTATATAAAAACTTAAATATAAAAATAATTTATATATTTGTATATATATATATATATATATATAAAATAGAGAATATACATATATATATAGATACATATATATATAGATACATAGATATATAGTATATATAGATAATATAGAGTATATATATATATATATATATATATATATATATATATATATATAGAGTATAGATATAGATATATATATATATATAGATATATATATATATATATATATATATATATATATATATATATATATATATAAGATATATAGATATATATATATAGATTTAATAGAGTAGATATATATATATATATATATATATATATATATATTTATAAGATATATAGATATATATATATATATAGATTTAATAGAGTATATATATATATAGATACATAGATATATAGTATACATATATAGATATATTATAAGATATATAGATACATAGATATATAGTATACATATATAGATACACATATATATAAGATATATAGATACATAAAGTATACATATATAGATACATAGATATATAGTATACATATATAGATAATATAAAGTATATATATATATATATATATATATATATATATATATATATACAAAGATATATAGATACATATATAAATACAATATAGTATACATATATAGATACATATATAGTTATGTACATAGGGTACATATAGAATATAGTATACATATGTATATAGGTACATATATAGTATATATATAATTATGTATATAGTATACATATATAGTATAATATATATATATATATATATATATATATATATATATATATATATAGCTTGCAGCTGCTTACTGCTGCTCTGCAGCTTGCTGGAGCTGCTTGCTACTTGCTGCAGCTGCAGCTGCCTGCTTGTTGTTGTTGCTACTACAGCTACTGCATGCTGCTGCCATGATGTTGCAGCTGTTGCATACTACTGCTTCTGCAGGCAGTGCTTGCTGCTGCTGCTGCAGGCAGTGCTTGCTCTGCTGTTGCTGCATGCTGTTGCAGCTACTGCTGCTCTGCTGCTGCTACAGCTACTGCTGCATGCTGCTGCTGCATGCTGCTCTGCAGTCCCTTTTCCCTCCCCATTTTTTTGACACATACACACATCCCTATATGTATATATCTAATTTAGAACATAAGGGTTAGGTCATACCTTAGTGGAGAGCTAGAAAACCTCCAAGTGTGTGTTAGGGTTGAGGTGGGATGAGGGATGGTGAGTGAAGGAGGTGGAAAGGTGTTTATATAGAGGGGAAGGGTGTGGGTTGAATGTGAGGGTCATGTGAGAGGGAGGGTGAGTTGTCAAGATATTATTATGGTGAATTGACCATTGTGCCCTTAACCAATTCAATTTGGATTTCTCTTCTTATGAATAACAATCCAAATTGAATTTGACTTCTCATTAACCTAATTAAATTCTTGATTAAAAGTTTTTACTAAGCACTAATTTTAATTTTCTAATTAACATGAAGGTTACATATTACCATTTGATTGGTATCTTTCTTGAAATTCATCTTGTAAGGTCCGGAATGCTCGGGTAGCCACTTTTGTCTATCCGGATCGTACCCACTGCATTCAGGGCTGCAGGATCTAGAACATGGTCCCTAGGTAGTAGGGGAACCTGATATTTATGGTGTAGTATAACTCGCCTTAAAAAAACTAAACATATACCTTTGTTTAACCTAAGATAGTATCTAGATAGTAGATACATAAATTATTGTGAGAAATTTAGTGTCACTACCAGCCAAAATTTGGCAGACTTTGGAATAATAGTCCCTCAATGCATGTGATTTTCTAATGTTGGGTAGATTCTAGATCGTGTAGGTGAGTGGAAGGAATTGAGGTTCCTAATTCTTTACTCAAGGAGTTTGAACTATTGTTTCTGGTTGTCAAATTAACAAGGGTTATTTAGTTTTAGGGTCTCGTATAATATTAAAATATATGTTTAGGTTTCCATATTGTCCAAAATAGGGTTCGGGTCTCGTTCTAACGGTTGACTTTGATTAACCGTCCAAAATAAAAATATAAACGTAAATTTTGAATATTATACAAGAATCTAAAACTAAACAGAAATATGTGAGGGTTGTGTGACTCGGGTTATTCAGTTTAGGGGTGAGCAAATTTCAGTTTACAGACCGAATGCCGACCCGACCCAACCCGTATAAGGAGTTCGGGTCGGGTTCTGAAATTACGGGTGGTCGGTTGAAGCAAATGGAAAATATCGGTTATCAGGTCGGGGAATGGTTATTGGATTCGGTTCTCGAACCGAACCGAAAACCGTTTATAATTTTTGAAGCGATTTTACAAAAATACCCCTCATCCCTAACCCTAAGTATTTAAGCCAACCATTTATCCGACTCTCTCTCTCTCTCTCTCTCCTCACTCTCTTTTGACACTCAACCGAAAGTGGAACCCTCTCTGTCTCTCGTCTAGTCGTCTTTCCCGGCGATGGTGTCCTAACCCTCAACCCCCTGTACCATAACTTTCTCCTCTAGTCCTCTCTAGTCTCTCCTCTCTCTCTCTCTCACTGTCTAAAATCTGAATCTCTCGACTAGATCTGGTTGACTCTCTCGATCTCGATTAGATCTGGTCCGTCGATCTAATCTACAGCCGCTCTCCTCTGAGTCCTCTCTTGATCTGGAGTCCTCCCTCGATCTCGACTCTCGTCTCTACAGCAGCACTTCGATCTCGACCTCGACTCTGACGCTAGATCTGTCTAGATCTGAACTTTCTGTCTAGATCTGGTAATTTTCTACCATTTTTTATTTATTTATTTTTTTTCTAATTATTGTTTGTTATTCCTTGCATGGATCATGGAACTATAGAAGGAGAATCTTATAGCCTTTGTTGTCTCGACATTTCGAATATAATTTTCTCACTATAAGCTACACTGTCTCACTCTCGAAATTTCGAATATTGTTATTTCTTGCATGGATCATGGAAGAATATGCAGGTGTTGTAGAAAAAAGCATTTGCTGCCAAAAAAAAGCACAAAAAAATGTGTTGTCGGAAAAAATGTTGTTGTCAAAATAATGTGATGTTTATTTAGTTGGTTATTTAGTTATTATGTAGCTTAATATGGGGAGTGCTCTCACTGTTGTAGGAAAAATGTGTTATGGACAGTGTGTAGTTGCTTATTTAGTTTTTATGTTGCTTATTTAGTCATTAGTTATAGTAAATTTTAGTGTAGGATTCTATGAATGCTTTACTGTAAAGTTGTGGAATGCTTACTGTAATGTTTTGGACTGCTTGCTATTTCCAGTTTATTGTTTGCATTGTAGAATAGTCATTTGTCATAATGAGTTTTTATGTTGCTCAGAGTCCTCTCTCGACTAGGAATGCTTACTGTTTGCATTGTAGATCATCTGTTTACTAGGAATGCTATGTTACCTATTAGGGTTAGGTAAGGTTAGGTAGCTTAGATGACTCATTTAATTATGTGATGTTAATAGGTAGCACCAAACAATGGCTACAACTTTATATTCATGCAATGTGCGTTTTCTTCATTTTTATTTAAATTTCATATTCATAGTTCATATATATTGAAATACACATTTGTTTTTTTAGAAGTCGCACGAAGGTGATCTACCTCAACCACCAATTAGTTCTCAAGACACTAATGAGCCAATTTCCAACCCTAATTTGAGCCTTCAGGTTACTAGAAAACTTTCAAAGAAACTGGCTCCATTTTGGAATGATTTTAATATATTTCAGGATGCGGAAGGTCGTCCAAAAGCTAGTTGCAAGCATTGCAAAAAAGAATACCATTGTCATAGTAAACTAAATGGGACAACCACTGTGAAAAATCATTGGAATGCGTGTCCGTTGAATCCTAAAAATCAGGACCCCAATCAATCTCTACTTAACTTGCAACCAAAAACAAAGGCCACGGATAGAATACTCACTAGTAGAAAATTTAATCAGGATGAGGTGAGGAAAGCCTTGACACGTATGGTAATTGTTGATGAACTTCCGTTTCGAGTAGTAGAATGTGTAGGCTTTAGACACTTTATGAGTGTTGTGTGTCTTATCTTTCGTATTCCAGCTAGATGGACATTGACACGAGATTGTTAAAATATTTACTCTACTGAAAAGAGTAAGTTCAAAACATATTTGAAAGAGTCTAAGCAAATTATTAGCCTTATAACTGATTTGTGGACATCATTGCAGAAGATCAATTATATGTGTCTTACGGTACATTACATAAATGAAGATTGGGAATTGAAAAAAATATATAAATTTTTGTCCAATTTCTAGTCATAAAGGAGAGGCCATCGGAAAAACTGTAGAGGCATGTTTGCTTGAGTGGGGTATTGATAGGATATTCACTATCACAGTTGATAATGCTAGTTCTAACGATGTTGCTATTTCTTATTTGAGCAAGAAAATTCAAAATTGAGGAAATAGTATTCTTAATTGCAAGTATTTACATATGATATGCATTGCTCATATCATAAATCAGCCATCTGAGCCATATTTTACTCTCTTTTTCTTCTTGTTTTCTCTTTTTGTTGCATGAAAATTGAACTGTGGAATTGATGGCTCATGGCTTGATGGATAAATTCTCATATGATGTTTAAATCAACCATCATACTACTGCAATAATGCAATTTATGTATTGATGTTTAAATTTTGTTAATTTTTTTGTACTAAAACATTAGGTAAATATGTACTTTGGGTAAATATGTACTGCTACAATTTAAATATATATTAAAACTTTTGGAAGACTGTAACTTTGGGTAATTATTTATTGCTGCAATTTACGTTAAATTTTGTTATGTACTACTGCAATTTAAGTTATGTACTGTTGGTTGCTGCCAGTTGCCACTTTTGTATATTTGAATCAAATAATTTAAGTTAAATATGGTTTTTTTTATCTCTAAAGTGGAAACTAAAGGCAAATGGTCCAAAATTCTGTTATGTGCTGCGTTTTCAATCACAGGACTGCAAATGGGCTAAAAGATTTATTTTTTTTGATGTAAAATGCTACAGGCCGGTCCATTGAACCGAATTAGCCAAAAACCGACCCGATTAAGAACGGTTTGGTTGGATTACAGTTTTCAATTAAATCGGTTCGATTTTTCAAAAAATTGGTTCGGTTCTTGGTCAGTTTATATTTGCACAGTTCGGTTTGGACCGAACCGAACCGTTGCTCACCCCTAATTCAGTTTTGCATAGTGGGGGTTGTGTGACTTGAGTTGTTTAGTTTTGTCATGACCAATCGAGAGTGAGAGTTGTGAGCTTGTTGTTTGAAAAAGCTAAATAGCCCGTCACACAAACCTCACCATGCAAAACTAAATAACCAAGTCACACAACCCTCACATATTTTTCTTTAGTTTTAGGGTCTCGTATAATATTAAAATTTTACGTTTATGTCCCATTTTGGATGATCAGCCTAAGACAACCGTTAGGAAAAAACCCAAATCCTATTCTGGACAATATGGAGACCTAAATGTAAATTTTCAATATTATATGAGATCCTAAAGCTAAATAACCAATTAACATTGGCATGAACTAGTTGAGGAATTCAGGAATCGTGGCCGTCGAGCCCAATCCCTTCTCCGAGAGAATTAGCTAATTCCTTAACACGAGTTCCCCAATACTCCATTCAAGAGATGCCTAAAAGACTTGACCAGCTATAACTTAACCATGAAGCAAAACTAACTCGTCGAACCAATTGACTTAGCGGTATTCTTGCCAAGAAGACCAGCTTAATACAACAGTAGAAGAGCGGTCACTGGCCGTCCAGCTCACAGACAAATCAGCTAGTAAGAAACTAAAGACTTCTCAACTGACCACTAGTTGTTCCTTACCCACCAGTGTTCTTAAAGCGTAAGAAGTAGCAAAGCACGCCTGGGACGCTTCTCTATTTCTGAACAGTCAAGGTTGCAATATAGATATAGAACTAGGCACTAATTGTCGTTGCCATTTACCTAAATTTCAGTTCTCAAATCGGAAGATTCCCCTCAAGTTGTTGTGTGGATAATATGTAATCCATCTTGATACAGAAACAATCAACAAACCCGAAAACTCGTAAACAAACCTCTACAGGCAATCAAACCCTAAATAATGATTTTATGTTTCAACTGAACCCGATACTTTCTGCCAGTTTTGTTCAGGACATCCGAAACCCAACCCGTACTCGGTTTTGACCGATACTTGACTAAAACTCAAACAGAAACATCCACGTAAAAGAAACTTGGTTCTTATTATTTCCATGTTGGAGTTATAATTGTCTTGTATCTACTTTTGGACTTCCAAGTTTTCACTTATAGAAGAAACTAAAAAAATTATACATACTTATGTAACTTTGAAAGAAACCTATCAAATTTAATATATATATATATATATATATATATATATATATAACAGGTACAAGTTATTTGGATGGCATAGTAATTTGTGATTAGTATTATTAAATAATTAATTTAGTTGAATATAAAATTAATAGCTTTATACAACAAATTTGAATATGTAATGAATTCAACAATGTTGTTATATGTGCTAAAAAAATTAGTCATACAAACAACTACATTGTTGTATTCTACAAACATCATTAAAATATTTATTTATTCTTGTTATTTATTCAGCACTGTTAGTGAGTAATTACTTCAACTTGAAGTTACATAAAGTTATGCTTAAACATATCAATCTTTAATAAATATTTTATAAAATTTTAAATAAAGCCTGATACACTTGTCTAAAAACCACCGGAACTTCCGAAACTGAAACTCATAAGAAGGGTCTGCAATCGATATCAAAACAGAAATTTCGAACCTTGCCCTAAACGAACTAGAATCATTCCCCATGAGACTCAAAATTTTCATATTTAATATTGTAGAGTGTACCATGTATCTCTTTGTATTTAGCCTTCTCGTATTAGTCTCTAATCTTAATTCCACATCAAGTAGAGCCAAAAGTAAGAGGCTCACCCTCTCCTAGAAATATGTACTCACTCCCCGTTTATACTCTTCGTTTATGAGATTACCTCATTGAGTTGATCCTTGTTCTCAACAAATAAATTAATAACTCTCAAAGGATTCCAACACCAACAGCAGAAATGACTCCAAATAACTTGAAAAGTTTACTAATACCAAGTTTGCAGTACCAATATCGAAATTGGTTTGGAACCCTTCTTATGAGTATTAGTATCGGTGGTTTCTGCATCTTCGACGGTTTCAGATCAAAGTTTCAGAGTTCTTTGTTTCAAAAAGACAATTAATAAAAAGAAAAAAAAAGAAAAAAATGATAATTTTAGGCATAATTCTTGTGTTATTGTTGTTTCTCATAAAGTTTGAATGGAATAATATTCAGAATAACTCAATCATTCATTCCTAATAAATATTATAGTTTATTTTACTTGTTACAAAGTATCCAGTAATATAAAGTTCTGAATTGAATAAGATTAAAAATGCATAAATGTTGTAAATTTATAGATACAACTTCGACAAACGGTAATGGTTACAATGTGTCAAAAAGGAAACTTATCCACATTTTAACATGTTGTTTCAATCGAACCATTATGTTGGCATTGTTATCTACTGTACTTCTCTTTCTTCTTCTTTTCTTTTCGTTTCTTTTTTAAATTTTACTTTGTTGTATTGACCGAGAAAGAGAGCTCCAATTTTGGTATCAGCAAGTATACTCTATGGAAGTCATAATCGGATTAGACATGCCAAAAGTGATGCAATATGACAGATATTGCTAAACCTTGACTAATACCACTAACATCTTCATATTTCTTCTAGAAGGAAAGCAATGAACTTTTTGTAAAACAAGATCATTAACTGAGACTCTTACTTTCCAGCTAAAAGAATCACCAAAACGGAGACTTCTCCAATTAAATATGCCACAACGGTATTGGTCCATTGTGAAATCTTGAAGTATATGAGATTAACCGTGACTCTTACATGGAAACCTCCATTAACAAACATGTAAAATAAACTAACCATAGTGAACCAAGAGGTTTGTGAAGTGACAAACAACATGACATGAATTTGACAAGCTACAAAGAAACATATGATTCTAGATCCAAGAATCCACTACTAGAAGAAAAAATAATTACTAGGAAACAGAAACTAATATGTAAATAAATCCTAACAGGAAATGAAATCAAATGACTGAATCACACTAGAAAACTGGCACCAACAAAAAATAAAATTCAACTAGGAAAGGAAATTAAGAAGCCGAATCTTACAGGAAATGGTAAGCAACGAACTGAATCGCATAGCGAAAAAAACAAACAAAGAAAAGAATCCCACTGGAAAATGAGAAGCCAACTAACAAAACAAACAGTATCCTACTGAAATTAAAAATCCATTGAATTGAACCCACCGGTAATTGGAACACCAACCTATAAAAAAACAAATCCTGGTAAAAACAGATGCGAACCAAAGAGAAAAAGAAAACATTATGGTAAAGATAATCCAAGAAACAAGACATTAGTTTGAGATAAAGAATAGACCCCCAGAAGATAAAGATATCACATGGAAACCACAGATTAAGAAACCGATTGACAGGGTAACCCAGGAAAAACAAGACTAAAAAGAAACATAAGAATACAAAGACATTAGGCATCAAAGAAAAATTTAAGAAACACTGCTAAAAAATCAACACTGAAAAAAGGAGGGAGAAAAGAACACTAAAACAGAACGAAAATGAAGAACCGATGAAACCCGGCTTCCCAGAACCTTGATTGCTCGAATATAATGTTAGGACCGTAGAAGCCAGAAGCGGGAGCGAGGGAATGCGCCTACTTAGAAGAATCTAAAGTTGGGAGCATGATGGAAGCATGCACTAATAAAAAAATTATGCTTATTAATTATTGTTATCAAATTTTATAGATATCTTAATATATATTAGAATTAATAAGTTCAGTTCAAATTTGAAGACAGATCATCCGCCCTGTAATTTTTATGATGTTAAGGTAAGTAATCATTAATTTATGTCACTTTGATAAACGTGTATTAAAATTTATCAGCTTTCTTCCCAAAAATTGTCCTTTTTTAAAATTTTGGTCTTGTTATGAGAAGCTCCCGTCACAGGGGAAACGCGCTCCCGTCGCAGGGGAAACGCGCTCCCGTCGCATGGAACAAGCTCTCGTCTCATCGCAGGATAAACGATCTCCCAAGTAAGATCCGCCGAATTGAGGTTCTTACTGAGATTCGTTGGCTTCCTAGGAGATTCTGACTTCTAAGGTTAGGACTAACGATTTTCATTTACAGAAGAAAGTTTAGGAATACTTTCATTTTGTCATAATAATGTACTACAAATCTTGTATAAAATCCTAAAATACCCTGTTAATAATAGTAAAAGAGACTACAATTTTGCCATGAAGCAAACCTGATTAACCTTCCAAACCAGTCTGCCAGTAAACTAGTTTTGCTGGAAAGAAGGCCAGGAGCTGTTCATGATCATAATAACTAGCAGACTGGTCTCTCTAGCTCAAAGAACAATCCACTATAATGTAACAGAAGAGACTTTTCAACTGGATATTACTTGTTTCTTATCAAGTCTTCGTAGTTCTCCAGAAGAAGAAACATATACCTTGAGATAATATATTTCTCCTTTCTGGACATTAATTCATTTATCTATCAAATGATTGTAATTCATTTTGAGCCTCATCAGTCCAGCAACATTTCAACTTCTGCTTAAGGTTTAAGGATGACGTATAAAACTACTACAAGTATCTCAAATTTATCGAATAAAAAAATACTGTTTCAATTTAGGATGGATAAGATGGTTACATCAAGCTTGTAACCTTTCGATGTCCGTGTCATGAATACATGGGACTTGGAACACTCTGGGACGGAGAACCATAATGAGAAAACAGTACATTAGTGTTTCATGGAAAGATGCAAGCATATCGACATCCCATTATCATTTCATCCGAAATTTGATCAAAGACACAGATTGAGCTACTTTATTGCAAGATTTCTGCAAAAATATTCACAAAGCTTCGTGTAGCTGTCAAGGTTGGTCGTAATTTGCTCGATGGAGGAATTGGTTTAAAAGGAGGATGTTGGAAAAGAAACCAATCATGTGATAAATAGCAGTCTTAAATTCTAAATTAAGAAACTTGCCTTATAAAGCCTTAATCTACTTATGTAAAGATCTCTATATATTACTGTATAAATGACTTGTCAAACATTTTCTATTATATCAAGTATGAATCTATTAGGTGGAACACAAAGGAACTAGAGTCGGTGGTTTGTGTCTATAAATAGAGTCAAAAGAAAAGAAGTATTTAGTATAAACTAGTAACTACTATAACTAGGGCTTTCGGAATCACGGCTTCCTGTAGCCAACTTTATTTTTCTAATATATAATTAGCATTTGCCAGCAGTGAGGCTTGTTTGAATTGCTTTGAGAGGGAAAAAAAAAAAATTTGTTCTTACACCAGCTGTTATCTCTATTGTTCTTATATACAAGGGTTGTTTGACTCAACAGTGATACTAGTGCTCTCATAAGATTCAACAAAATTTAGGGTAGTCTTGGGAAAAACTAGAATCTTGGATTCAAGAATTATGACGTCTCCAACTATTCCATGTTAAGAAGGAAAGGAATAGATGTTCAACAGCTAGGTTTACAGAATTGGAAATGGTTCAATTGTGAAGAAAGGTGAAGAACAACCCCAATCGAGGTTTTCACACCTAAATTACCTCTGACAACTCAAACCAGGTATATAGACTTTGATCCTAACTGTGCAAGTTGGAATAGGATGTGACCTTAAACCATATTGACCCAATTAGTTTATTCAGATATTACTAAAAACCAGCCCAAACCAAATCTTGTATACCTTTGCTTTTTTGGATTAATTTGACAACTTGCAATAGCCCCTAGTTACACAGCCTAGGCCCAAATTTTCTATAAGGTTGCATGCTCCAGATTGCAATATGCTGATCCTAAGAAATAGGAATGCATTCTGACTAAACCATAGTAGTCCAAATAGCTAATTCAATTATGTTAATCTATCCAAACCAAACCACTTAGACCCCTAGCTTTTCGCCTCAACCAGGCAATTGGCAATAGCCATTAATTGCATAGCCCATGTCCATACTTCCTACAAGTCTGCATGTGAAGAAGAACGGAATATGGGCTACCCTGATGGTGTAGAGTACAGGAGGATAACAAAAGAAGATATTTGATTTTATTGGCTGAATAATCAACTTTGTTCCACTCTCAAAACATTTGAATACATAGCTATTAATAAGATTCAAGATATATCAAGAACAATGAACATGGATCTTAGAATTCCTAAATACATGCATTCATGAATGACTCGTAGGATACCTAATGCAGGCATAGTTCAAAAATATTATTGAGAAGACTTGACTTTGGGAGAAAAAAAAACACAAATTTGGTTTAGTTTTCCAACAATGCCTCCCTTTAACCAAATTTGCTTTTGACTCCTAAAGCTTCGATATTTCTTCTAAAGACTTGTCCTCTCAGAGGTTTTGTAAACACATATGCAAGTTGTTTTTCAGTTGTGCAATATTCAATGTTAGTTTCTCCTTCATGAACAAGTTCTCTTAGGAAGTGAAATCGCGTGCAAATATATTTTGTCCTTCCATGTAGGACTGGATCCTTTGAGAAAGAGATAGTAGAACTATTGCCACGACAAATTGTTGTTGGTCCTTCTTACTTGAAATTCATGCTTTCCAATACACCTTTCAGCCAAATACTTTGACATGCAGTAGAAGATGCAGCAATATATTCCGCCTCTGTAGTAGAAAGTGTCACAATTGGTTGCTTTTTTTAACTCCAAGAAATTGTCCCACAACCAAGGTAGAAAACATATCCATAAGTGCTTCGAGAATCATCAATGCTTCCTCCCAAATCATTGTCAGTATAACCGACAAGTTTAATAGGAATATTTGCTTGATAGAAAATGTCGTAGCCAATGGTTCCTTTAACATATCGTAATATTCTTTTAGCTGTTTTCCGGTGACTTGAATAAAGCTTCTCCATGGATCGGCTTACCAAACTTACTGCATACACAATATCTGGTCTTATGGTAGTCAAGTACATCAAATTTTCTACTAAGCTTCGAAACATAGTGGAGTTAACACGCTTTTCTTCACCATCTTTACTTAATTTCAGTCCTGCTACATATGGAGAAGAAAACGGATTTGCATTCTCCATATTAAACTTTTCAAGATTTCTTTTGCTTAACTTTCTTGTGAAATGAAGATACCTTTCCTAGATTGTTGAGCCTCAATACTAAGAAAATGATGTGACTCTCCTAAAAATGTCATCTCAAATTCCTTCATCATGGAATGTTTATATTCCTTCAGCATTTTCATATTATTTTCTGTGAAGATGAGATCATCAACATAAAGACTTATTATAATGAAGCTTCCATATGATCTTCCTTTAGTGGAGAGAGTATACTCATATGGACATTTTGGAATCCATGCTTCTCAAAATATAAGTTGTTTCAACTATACCAAATTTTTGGAGCAAGGTTCAAAATATCGGTATAGGAATCGGGATCAGACCATTCCTATGAGCATCGGGATCGACGGTATCGGTATTATCGGCAGTTTCGGATCGGAGTATCGAATATTTTGATATCAGAAAGCAAATAACTATTAGTAAATTATTAACATTTTAGAAAATATATTTTATACATTTATGCATAATTTTAAGTATTTCCAATGTTGTTTTTTAGTATTTTTAAAATTGAATGAAATAGTAGTCACCCTTGTCGATTGATTTACATGCGATAGATAAGATTTCCTCTTTTATATGCTTTAACAACCTTATTATTCTTTTACACCATTACTAATTGGTCTTTTTTATTCAATTTTCTTTGTCGATTTGACCGAAAAAGAGACATCTAATGTCGGTATCGGTCAGTATCGGGTATCGTTCGGTATCGGATCGGGACATGCCAAACTGTATCGGTATCGGTCGTATCGGATCGGTATCGGGCGATACTGTAAACTATGTTTTGGAGATTGTTTAAGTCCATATAATGCTTTCTTCAGTTTGTAAATTGTCTTCTCCTTTCTTCACAAAATCAAGAGGCTGCTCAAGATAAACCTCTTCTTCAAGAATGTCATTTAAGAATGCCGACTTCACATCTATTTGGAATATTTTCCAACAGTTTTGAGCTGCAAGATATATCATTAGTCTAACAGTTACAATTCTAGAAACAGAAGCAAAAACTTATGTGTAGTTTTTTCCTTCCTTTTGTTTGTACCTTTTGCCACAAGCTTTGCTTTGTATTTGTTGGTTGAACCATCAAGATTCATTTTTAGTTTGTACACCCATTTCACACCAAAGTAAATCTTGTCTGGTGGCAGATCTGTAAGCTCCCATGTATCATTCTTCTCAATAGACTTCATCTCCTCCATCATTGCTTGTTTCCAAGTTTCTTCCTTATTTGCATCATCAAATAAAATTGGATTTTCACCTGCAAAGAAAGCAAATAGACGGTATCATTTGATTCAGCTTGTTCAGTTGAGTCATAAAGTTCATGTATATTTCTCATTTTTTGGGGAGGTCTTTGATGGACATCTCCTCTTGATGAAGTTGGAGATGCACTTTCAGTTTGAGAGCCAACTTCTTCATCTTCTTGTATAAGAGTATGAGTTGTACTTGTATCGTCTTTATAGGTTGAAGCTTCGTCAAATCGAACATCTCGACTGATTACTATCTTCTTTCTTGTTGGATTATATAACTTGTAGGCTTTGCTTCTTTCACTATAGCCAACAAATATATACTTCTCTGCCTTGTCATTGAGCTTGGACCTTGTAATGTGTGCATAAGCGATATTCCCAAAATTTCTTAAGTGTAGAACACTTGGCTTCAATTCATACCATGCTTCATGAGGCGTGATGTTATTTAGACTCTTCGTCGGTGATCTATTTATCAAGTAAACGGCACAAAAAATAGCTTCATCCTATAAAACTTTGTCTAGCTTCTTTCTACTAAGTATACACCTCACCATGTCCATAATAGTGTAGTTCTTTCTATCACAAACACTATTTTGTTGTACTATATATCGAGTTGTTAATTGATGCTTTATTCAATGATCTCTACAATATTTTTCAAATTCATTTGGAAGATATTCACCACCACGATCAGTTCTCAATGTTTCTATATGAAGGCAAGAAAAGTTTTCAACTTCAGCTTTAAAATCTTTAAAGGCTTGAAAAGTATCGAATTTTTTTTTGAGGAAATAAATCCATACTTTCCTTGAGTAATCATCAATGAAATGATGAAATATCGATTACCTTCATGAGATGCAACTTGCATTGGTCCACACAAATCTGAATGAACAAGTTGAAGTGGCTTCTTAGCATGCCAAATGGACTACAACAGGAATGAAGATCTATGAAGCTTTCTGATTTGACAATCTTCACAAACATCATCAATAGAATAGATTTGAGGCAGCCCTTTAACCATCTCCTTTGTCACTAACTGCTTCAAGCTTCCATAGTTCAAATGACCAAACATGTCATGCTATAGTTTTAAGCATCTACTGTCAACACTACTGAAATAAGACAAGTTAGAAGTCTGTAGTCTTAGAGGAAACAGATTATTTTTCGTAATACCAATCTTTGCAACAAGTCGACTGTTTTTTGGCAAGAAAAAAGCGATTTTTGAAAACGAATATCAAAGCTTTTTTTAAGAGATGACCAACACTTAGAAGATTGCATTTTAGCCCTAGGATGTAGTATACATCTCCCATCTTCTCAATATTTTCTGATCTTGTTTTGAAAGTTATTTTACCAACTCCTTTTATTTTGTATGATGTCATCACCAATCTTCACTTGGCCACGATCAGATTTTTTAAGCTTGTAAATAAATTCTTATCTTCTGCCATATGCTTGCTAACACCACTATCAAAATACCACACATTATCCAAGGTATCACCATGACAAGCAAGTAACAAAGTGTCTTAATGGTTACATTTTTCTTTATGTTTTGCTTCATGTACATAGCCTGCTTCTTTTTTCATGTCATCATCTTTCTTATACCAGCATTCATTGATTGTGTGACCTGGTTTGTAGCAATGGTAGCATTCAAAGTAGCCATGGCCTCTTCCTCTTTGATGTCCACAGCCTTGTCTTCTTTGTGAGCCATTTTGTGAGTATCTGGAGTTGAAGTTATCTTCTTCTTTATTTTGGTTATTGTTTGAATGACCTCTTCCTTTGCCATCGAAATTTGAAAACTTCGCCAACGAAAATTTATGCCTATTCCACATCCATGGTTCTGAGAAGAAACACAGCCTCCCGTAGATATGACGTTGGAGTTGAGAGCTTGATCAGGTTGAGAAGAAACACTTTAAGGCAAATCTTTAGTTATCAGTTAAGATCTAGTAAGATGAGGTGCCCGAAGGAAGCTTTAACCGGTCTCGCAAGTCAGGAAATCTCTGAGCGATTCCTTTCTCTGCTAATCACCCCTTCCCAACCAGCCCACCCGATCGATCGCCGAACTCGCTCTCTTGCCACGCCTTTCACTCACTCGCTTGAGTCGAAGCCCATGTGAACGGCGGTCGTAACTATAACGGTCCTAAGGTAGCGAAATTCCTTGTTGGGTGGAAGAAGGGGTACCAGTGGAACATCTCTACTGACGAACCATTGAAGAGCCTCGTTAGCCTCCCTACAGACATCTTTTATTAATCTGAATATGCTTCTAATCTTCCTTGTAAACTCTCCAAAGACAGATTCAAGATCTTTAGTTTCTTCAATAGAAACTACTACATGATCATATTTACTTAGTAGACTTCGAAGAACTTTTTCCACAATTTTTTTAGTTTCTAAAATTTCTCAATTTGAACTCATTTGATTCATAATAAAGTTCACTTTTGTAAAATATTCTTCAATTTTTTCATTATCTTTCATTTCTAGCTTCTCAAATTATGTCCTTAAAACTTGCAAGCGTACCTTTTTCGTTTGATCTTGGCCAGAATATGATGTCTCAAGAATTATCCACGCCTCCTGGGAGCTTTTTGCCTTGGATATTCTCTCATAAACTGGAATTTCAATTGCTTGATAGATTTAGAATAGCGTCTTCTTGTCTTTTGTTTCTTATCCTTCAGCACCCTTTTTTGTGCTTAGGATAGTTGATTTTCACTTGCAGGTTGCTCTACTCATTTTTCAACAGCACTCCATAGATCTTGAGATTCAAGACAGCTTCATGAGATTGCTCCAATAATCGTATTTTTCTCCATTGAAACGGGGCACAAGAGAGAACGTTTTTATTTGAGGTGGGCATTGTTTTCTTTGGCTCTGATACCACTTTGTAGGATACTAAGAGGATAACAATAGAGGATTTTATTTTATTGGTTGAATAATCAACTTTGTACCACTCTCAAAACATTTGCATACATAGATATTTATAAGACTCAAGATATATCAAGAACAATAAACATAGCTCAGAATTCCTAAATACATGCATTCATGAATGACTCTTAGGATACCTAAATGCATGCATAGTTCCAAAGTATTATTGAGAAGACTTGACTCTTTGGAGGAAAAAAGACACGAATTTGATTTAGTTTTCCAACAGATGACATTCTCAAATTCCAGGTTTCCAGTGGAAAGCTTCTTGAGGTGAGCAAAATAGCAAGCTTCTCGAGAAAGGAAAGAGATCTTCAACGCTTTAACAGCAGTAGAATCATCACCATTGTAAAGTAGATTGTCTTGAAGAATAACTGGTTTCATGGTTATTTCCCTATTACCAATTGGATGCAAAAGGGAAGATTCAAAGAAAATCAATATTGTGACTAGAGAGTCAAAATTAAATAAGAGAATAAAACATGATTATTTTTTTCATTTTTTATCAGTATATTTGAGCGAAAGAAAAGCTAATCCTCATGAGTAGGAGTAAAGGTATCAAAGTTAAGATGAACTCTCAATAATTGTTGGCAGACAAATGCCACAAGCCTTAAGAACCTCTAATCCAGTACATGCATATAACTCGAACTCATACTGAACTCTTGGATAACCACAACGATGCTTATAAATATTCGGTAGGGATTTTATCGACACTTTTAAAACCATCATGTAGAGTCTGCCAACAATCTGGCACATATCTAGATATCTAGTATGTGCAGTACATAAACTTAGGTCACTGGATGCAACTTGGCCTGCATTCTGGTTCAGGCCTCTGCCTATATTATTCCCAACATTGGGCTATGCAAAGTCATATTTCAAGTATCTGGTAGGCTGCCAAGCTTCAGCATCCCGACATGAAAGGACCGAATATGAGGTGGCACAGGGAGAAGTTACCTTATGGAATAGCATATCTAGAAGCCTCAAAAAAGCCACACCCCTACAGAATAAAGTATTTCTTATAGTTATTTGGCAATCGGAAGCCCTTATGACTAACAAAGTCGAGCAATATCTAGGAAGGCTGCATCAAATAGAGGATAGAGGTGTTCAGATCTAACATATCACAACCCCATTTTTGTTTGCACAAGCATGGAAACATAGCCATCTTGTACTAAAACCTATGCTATTGTTAGTGGATGTTTGAATGGCCAGAGATGTAGATAAATGTATCTAGTATGATATCTACACAATATCAGGTGTTTCATTATTCATGTGTGTGCATATACCAAAATGTTACAACCACCAAAGCACTCTCTTTGGGTTTTGTTTGGCCATCCGAAGCTCAGATTGAAATTTGAAACTAGGAAAACGGTATATATATATGGAAAACGGGATATGAGTCATTGGCTCATATTCCTACATGAGCCATCCTATATGAGCCATGCACATGTGGACCAATAGAAATGGACTCCTACATCCCATGTGCACTAGTACACTTAATTCCTATTGGTCCACGTGTACATGAGTCTATTGTAGGAATATGAGTCAATGGCTCATATCCCATTTTTTCATATATATATATATATATATATATATATATATATATATATATATATATATGCCAAGCACTCCTAGTCCAAGTGGTAGGAGTGGGAGGCATCCCTCCCTCCAATGGTCTCGAGTTCAAGCCTTGCGGGAAGCATTTAATTCCCCATGTGGTGGGATAATTAAATGGCTCAACCGAATGCGGGTCGGGTAGGGCTGGGTGCAGACTTTCGGGCCGAGTTGTGGCCTTCTGGCAGGATATGGGCCTTCGAGCCGGGTTTATAGGCCTTTGGGCCGGGTTATAGGCCATTAGGTGGCCAATTGTAATAAAAGTTACCAATTTAATATTTTTTAATTCAATAATATATATATATATATATATATATATATATATATATATATATATATATGTTGTAGAACCACCAGGGTGGTTTTATATTATGGAACCACCATATATTATATGGGTTAGATTTGGATTAGGTGGTTGAGATTAAAAGGTGTAGACCCCACCACATTTTAATCCCATCCACTCAATACCAATCCAACATATGTAATATAGGGTGGTTCCATAATATGAAATCACCCGGGTGGTTCTAGAGCATTGCTACATATATATATATATATATATATATATATATATATATATAATTGGAAGCTTAGTTGGAAACAATGATCCCTAGTTTCTGAACAGTGTTCCAAATTGCCTTGGAGCCTTGGAGGAGTTCCTATTCAAAGAATCACTTGATATCCTTGCAGCATACACTCCAAAAAATCTGACTTGAACTTGAGCCCATGTCTTGTCTGTGTGGGAAACATATCAGACAAGAAACAAAGACACCAAAATATACATGGGCACGGAGAAAGCAAGGACACTCGACAAATGGTTGCCGTGTGTGTAGTACACTAATTGGACATGACACTAAACTCTAAAATACATTAGGACATGCCAAAACTGTCTCGTGTCCCTTTTTGTATTGTGTTGTACACATGCACTCGCAACATGGATGGATGGACACGCAGAATTGGCACAATTTCAATGTTTGCCTGTCATTTAGCTTGATAAGGACCATCATAAAAGAATGGGAAAGGTAACCATTGCAAATCTTAACTCCAAAAATATTTTAGAAAAAACTTTTTAAAACCTTATCAATTCTTGTTTATTTTACTTCAATCAGAGAACAGTTTCTCAAAATGACCAGTTATTCATAATTCATACAAATATTCAGTAAAAAATGACAAACTTTATCTGGACAGAGACAGAGAGGAACAGACCAATTTCTCAAGATGCCACTTGGCCTGTATTTTGGTTTGGGCCTCCTCTTGGCTACAGTAAGAACTTAGGTCATTGCTAGTATCTATTATTCCTGAACAAAGTTGGAAAAAATATATCGTTGTATATTGTATTCACGAGATTCGTAATATATATATATATATATATATATATATATATATATATATATATATATATATATACAAAATCAAATAGTGACTTGAGGCTGAAGAAAAGGAGAATATAAGAAAAGAAACTCATATAATATATTTTCTAATAAGTATATTCTCTGATACCCCCCTCAAGCTGGAGCATAGATTGTAGTGAAGTCCAGGTTGTCCAGAAAAGGGATGAACATTTTTCTAGCAATTCCATTGTAAAGAAGAGAAGCCAATTGAGAACTTGAGGGAACATGAGAAAGGGAGATTACCTTCTTGCGAACTTCATCGCATACAAAGTAACAATCAACTTCAATATGCTACGCTTTGTTCGCTCATGAAATATTGGATTATCAAATATATGGATCGTTGCATGATTATCACAGTGCAATGGAATAGTCGAAGAGGCAGGAAATCCCAAATCATAAAGAAGAGACCACAACCACAAAGTCTCTTACACTAACTGTGCAATGGCATGCTACGTGGCCTCAGCACTAGAACGAGCAACGACATACTTTTTCTTGCTCTTTCAGGATATAGGATTACTACCATAAAAGACACAATAACCAATAGTAGAGCGATGTTCATCAATAGAGCCAAGTCTAGTCAACATAAGAGAAGCCCTTTTGAAGACACGGAGCGTCCGGGACGAAACATAAGTCCCTTTCCTGCACTCTTCTTGAGGTACCATAATATACTAAGAGGTGCCTCCAAATGAACGGTAGTCAGTGTGTGCATAAATTGACTAACACAACTGACGGCAAAGGTAATGTCAGATCTAGTCATTGTCAAGTATATGAGTTTTCCAACCAGATGATAATATTGGCTAGGATCAGAGAATGGTGTTTCTGAGGTGAAGGCTAGAGGCGCAAATTTAGATACATGGGCATTTCACTATGAAGACAACCAAACAAACCTCTCTCTGATAGTAGATCTAGCACATTTTCATTAAAAGATAAATATCATCCTTTGATCATACAACCTCGATCCCAAGAAAGTAAAAAAGAGGAGTCGAATCCTTTGTTTGAAATTGAGAAGCCAAATGTTGTTTGATGCAGTTGATGCATTGTGGATCACTAAATATGATGATACTATCATCCACATACACCAATAAAATATCTACCCATTGAGGACCATGATGGGTAAAAAGGGAGTGAGATGTCAAGTTGCATCTGAATCCATGAACAAACAACTTTGTTGAATTTATCAAACCATCAATGAGGGGATTGCTTGAGACCATAAAGAGACTTATGCAAGCGACATACCAACTACTCCCATTGACCTTGAAAGCTAAGAGTTTGTTGCATATAGACTCTTTAATATTCCCATAAAGAAGCGTATTTTTGACATCCAACTGATGAAGAGGCCAAGACTGGTTGGATGCTAAAGAAATTAACAGTCATAAGGTGTAATCTTTGCAAGTGGTGAAAAAGTCTCAGCATAGTCAACACCGTACTGCTGAAATAAAACCATTGGCTACTAGACGGACCTTTAGACGCTCGACTGACCCGTCAAGATTGTATTTAACAGTAAAAATCCAACGACATCCCAACAACTTACAACCAATAGGAGGCTCATCAATGTCCAGGTACGAGTGCGTCGAAGATCTTGCAACTCATCTTCCATAGCAGCTTGCCAGTCAAAGATGTTGAAGTGCTTGTGCTTCATGAAAATTGTTAGGTATAAAAAGAATCTAAAGAAGGTACAAACGCTTGAAAACTTGGGACCTAGGTGGTAAGGGAAAACGTAGAGAGAAATAGTTTATTTGGGATGATGTCATTTTGTTTTACGAAGTGCAATAAGTAGATCATCAACAGGAGGATTGTTACCAATGGATGTTGATGGCTCATAAGTGGACTGAGCAGGCTCAAAAGATGTAAGTATTGGCGGAACAACAATAGGCTCCTCTTTATTGTCCCGAACTGGATGTCTCTTTTCTCTTCGCACGCACACCTGAAGTGGACTGCTGGTTGGAATAGGTTCTGATGGAGGAAAATCAAAGGTGTCCACTACTGCAGTAGGAAAATGTGTTGATGGAAGTTGTGTAGTGTTAGTTTTTTTTTTTTTAAAGATTGATTTTTAAAAAAAAGTGACATTACCCGAGGTAAATATTTTGTTACGAGAGAGAATAAAGAAATATCCTTCTGAAAAACGAGAATAATCAAGAAAAACACATTTAGCGCGTGTCCAATTTATCCTTACCGCCTAAGTTTTGACGTTCCCAAATACGTTAAGAGGTAGAGGAAAGGTTCGCTCGTAGAAAATATAAGAGAAAATGGAGTTTGATTGTCGAGATGGGGTAGGAATCTGACTTAAGAGAAAAGACGTTGTAACTTGTAATCACAGCTAAACTCTAATAAAACTTGGGCACAAACATTATAAACATAATAGATCGAGCCACAGTTAGTAGATGACGGTTTTTACATTCAGTAATACCATTTTGTTGAGGTGTATACAGGCACGGCATGTGATGACTAATACCTTTTTTTTACTTTTAAATTTTTTTAGAAATATGACTCAAATATTCTTTTTGTATTATCTGAATAAAAACACTTAATTTTTCATTCCAAACTAAGTATGTATTCATTATAGAATGTCCAAAAAAGTCAAAAACCTCATAGCCATCAATAAGAAAAAATAACTAAGTCATTCTACAATAGTTATCACGACACAAAATAGTTATCAATAAACGACACAAAATAAAATTATTTAGTAAAACTAGGAATTTTACCAATCCCCATATATCTGAATGAACTAAATCAAAAAGGAAAGATACTACGTTTAGTAACACGCCTTGGATAAAAAACACGCTAGTGTTTTTCTAACTCACAAGACTCACAAGAAAATTCGGAAGAAAACGACTCACAACTAGAAATAACATGTCTAACATTAGATAGAGGCAGATGTCCTAAGCAACGATGCCATACATTAGGATCTGTGGAAACTGAAATTGCTGAATCCAAACTAGGACATGACAGTCCAAAAGATATAACAACGCTGCTCACAACCTCCACCAATCACCTTCTTCGTTTGTAGGTCCTGAACTACACAGCATGGTAGAATGTAAGGAGCAAGTGAATTGTTTAGTGAGTTTAACAATAAATGTGAATTGTTTAGTGAGTTTCCTAAAGATTGTAGATACAAGTAAAATACAACAGTTTCAATACAACGGGTAAATGAAGGGAAAGGAGTCAGAGATATGTTACCAACACCATCAACAGGAACAGGAAAACCATCAGTAGTACAAAACATGGAAGTCAGATATAGGAGTAAATGATGATAAAGAAGCGGCCCCATATGAACCGAGGCTCCTGAATCTATGGTACACTATAACTGGAAGCAAAATAAACATTACTTGTTCCGGCAGAGTGAGTAGAAGGTTGAGCAAGTAGTTGACTTACAGTCCAACTATAACTGGGAAACAAATAAACATTACTTGTTTTGGGAGAGTGAGTGGAAGGTTGAGCACGTAGTTGACTTATAGCCTGATGCTCAATAGCAGACAGAGCACAGAGATCATGTGACGGCATCACAGGAACCGATAAAGAAGAAGAGTCGTCAATCGAGACAAATAAATGAAATGTCCAACAACCGAGATTTGAGTCGACGGGTCAAAAGGGAGCCGAGAGACAAAATCCGAGGAGCCGAGAATCGAGTAGTCAAGATATCAAGAACTCAATAAGACGAGATGGTGAGCATGACCAAACGATAAAGATCATACGATCAGAAATGATATGAGGGCGACAAGAATAAAGCACTCCGATACCATGAACAAAGTTAGAGAAGGTCCAATTGCATATATATATATATATATATATATATATATATATATATATATATATATATATATATTAAATTCTTTTATGTACTATTTTTTATTGGTTGTGTTTACTATCAACAATTGTATATAGTATTTCACGAATAAAGAGTCTACCTTTAGTAGAAAACAAATTAAAAGCTTGGCATATTGCTTATTTGCTAAAGCCAAAAGTATGTCTTGCTTATGCTGATATAGAGTCATATATAAGCTTACATTGGTGTGATAACTGGTGATATGACCTTAACCTTTTATTCTATAAGGAGAATGTCAAGTAAGATATGGTGCTTGATGGATGAAAATATGTTGCAAGTAGATGCAGTCAAGTTCATATTACTAAGAACAATAGTTGGTATTTAAGATACCAGTATTAAATGAACCTCAAAATGATCTAACAATCATTCACTACCACAACAAATGAAATAGTGTAAACCCTCTGACCCAAAATCTAGGATTAAGGTTTATTTAGAATTATTCTGGATTAATAATTTGAGTTATTTCAGACCTATTTATTTTTGTAACACTTGTTGCACCTCACCGTTGTTTGAAAATCTAGAGCACTACACTTGTTTTTACCTTCCAACAAAATTCGCACTCTTGACCTAGACAAGCCAATCTTCAATCATGACCTTTGTGTCACTCATAAATACACTCTCTTGTGCTACATTTTGAGCACACAACATTCGGCACATAATATCTAATTCAATCCTAAACTTTGCACCTATGTTCGTTCCAATCGAAATTGAAGACACAACTTCGATCCGTTCCTTACAACCTAATATATGATAATGATCTACTTTGAGCCTACTATATCCATGACACTTGTGTCCCACCAAATTGAAACCTTATGTACTTCCAATTCATTGACACATATGACACAATTTCTACTCGTTTTGGGCAACCGGCTTGACCAAGCCCAAAACTAGTCCAAACACCCACCCCAAAGCCTCACATCCATTCATTTAGCTCATACTAAACACCACACACCCATTCCCCCTCTCTACAACACACCAAACACCAATTTCCCCTCATCCAATCTCATTTTTCCTCATTGGAATCACAAATTCAGCCACACACCAAACTAGGTAAAACCTATCACTTCTTTCACACCCACACACTTGTTTTCACACCTAAAATTGTGTAAATTCTGTGGAACACAGCCACCCCATCCCTTGGACCGACGTAGACACTCAAATCACTCTCAACCCTTGATCTCTAATTACCCATTCAATCCCCACCACTCATTCAATCGCACTCCCATGAAGAAACACCCCCCCCCCCCAATCAGCCGACTACATTTCCCCTAGCTCTTGACCGACCCTTTATAACTCCACCCTCATCTCCATCTTCCCTCTCTCCTTCCTCCATACTTCATCTTCATCTTCACTTCTTCTTCTTCTTCTTCTTCTTCTTCTTCTCCTCTTCTTATTCTTCCTCTACTTCTCTTCTTCTTCTATTCCTCTCCTCCTACATACACCCGACCACCACCCTCTCATTCACCAAACCCCCAACCACCACCACCATCAACCACCACCATCTCCTCCTCCTTTCCACCTCCACCTTGCTATTAGAGCTGCTACTACTGCTGCGTTTAGCTGCTGCCGCTGCTACAAGTATTGCTGTTGTTGCTGCTGTTGCAGCTGCTCCGGTCTCCCTGGCCGAAGCAGGCTGCCGGAGCACCCCCCGGCCGGAGCACCCCTGGCCGACCCCTACAGCATCAGATCCGACCCCAAGACCCTGGTCGAGCACTGACCCAATCACACCCAAGTCAGAACCAAGTCTCAACCACCTGAATTTGCGAGGCAATATCTCCCTCCTCGCTTGACCAATTCCTGAACTGTCTTCTCTGGTATTCTCTCCACTTAACCCTCTTGCAATGTGTTCAATTAGAATAATTTAGCTTGCATTCTATTATTAATAATTAGAGTTCCAATTCATGAGAAAAACAGTTTTATAAAACTTGAAAATCTTCGATACAGAGTTGGTCCCGTCAAACCGGACAATCTCGTCGCGTACCAATTTCATCGAAAGGCGCGTACGATGTTTTTCAACGTGTTGGCTTTGACATAATTCAATTTGGTCGCGTGTGCGAGATAAAATTGACCCGTATCCGTCAAAAAATTTCGTATCGATATTTTTGCAAATGTCCCAAATTTGTGCACGCTCGTCGTATCGTGACGAAACTTGCACCATTGGACTCGCGGCGTTCGATTTGCCATGTGATCCAAGTTTTGTCTGATTTTGAGGCATTGACAGGATCGCCGTTTCGCGGGTCCCACGATTCGTTCCAATAGGCATTTTTGTGATGGCTCATCGAAATCCAAATCTGGACATACCATTGAGTTCGTATCGTCATTTAGAACTTGGTTAACATATAATATGCTAAGTTTAGAGACCTTTGTTCCTGGCACATTTTTTGGTGCAAATTGGACGTATGGACCCCGTATTGACTAGAAAGTGTCATTTTGCCCCAGTGTTCAAATTGTACGTATGGTTATGCTTTTCTAATTATCTCTCTCATTCCGAGACTATTGGTGACAGCATCCGGAGACATCTGCTCCAGTTCCCTTCTTGTGCTGCTACTTTCTTGGCGAGTTCGTGTTCAAATCTTCGTCTGGCTTCCAGGCAAGTATACCTTGCCTTATTGTACTGTTTAATTTCAGTTATTATTATATTGTGCTATGAATATTATTTAACTGTGTGCGTCCAAGAATGACTTGGATGCAGTCGACGAAGGCGCCGACATTAGGACTTGTGTTTGACCTAGTTTCTAGAGAACGTACCTAAAGTTGCGGAGTTATCATTATAACTCTGAGGCCATATCACGTATCATTTCACGTCACAGTGTGAGTTCATGTTAGGACACGAACTTACGCACTTGACTGGCCATCGGTGCGAGTAGCACGTGTGACGGTACTTAGCATAGTGGTATAGTCCTATGTGACTTGCATTATAGTTACGAGATGTCAACGTCGTACTTGAGACTTGTACATTTGCATTGGACAAGGAGCATAACTAGTAGGCGTATGGGACACCCACATCAGTAACCGTAGTATCCCGAGGAACTACGGAAACTGATGACCTCTATATATATGCAGGCGCCGCATTCTTCGGAACTTTATGGTTTTATATACTCAGATGCCTCGTTCTCCGGAACGTTATGGTTCTATATATCAGATGACGCATTCTTCGAAACGTTATGGTTTTATACATCAGATGCCGCGTTCTATGAATGTTATGGTTTTTATACATGCAGAGTTGTCCCGGTTATAGGGGCATATGTGGCATATATTAGCTGGCCATGACGATTGGTATTACGTCAGCATATGTCTAGCCGAACATTTCTATACGTACTAAAGTTGTCATCAAATTGCATTCACGTAGATGGATAGTTTACCCTGATTCACTTTACTCAGTATTTATTTTATGGCATATATTTTTTGTATCTTATTACGTCCCTCTGAGGACCTGGTTTTCTTCCAGATTATTTGAGCATGTTGCATGATGCTTGATCTAGTGGAGTGTTGGACATCTTTGCAGGTATCATTATATCTTTCAGCTACTACAGTCATGTACTACTTCTCATTTTGATTCTGCTTTTATAGCATAGTATTTATAGGCCTATATTGTTATTTTAGCCTATTCGAATGGATGTATTATAGGGCTGCAAACTAATGATGCGTACCATTCTTTCTTGAGATTTATTTACCATGGATTGAGATTTAGTTTAGTTGTTGGATATTAGAAATAGATATTTAGCTTAATCACTTGACCGTGGACAGCGTAAATGCACTTCGTCGGGTCCATTAAATTGGAAAGTCCTACGGAGTCATATCAGCTGGTCATTGCCACGTGTCTGGTACCACACATTTTGGGACTGGAACGTGACAAATAATAGAAACGTATGGATGAAATTAGAAGAGATTTTAAAATTTTACCGAAAAAAGTAGTCATAGTTTGAAAAAAATAGAAGATAAACACATACGAGAAAAATAGGGTAGAATATTAGTAGTTATAATTATATATTTTTGTGCTGATATAAATGGAATAAAATAATATAACTACTCAAAAACATAATAAAATAATTTAACAAGCAAGATTTTTAAAATAATTTAACAATCATGAAATTTTAAAACACTTTATAAACGGTCGGTTCAAAAAGATCCCAAAATCGATGAAAACAACGTAACCAAGCAGGCCCTAAAGAAAAAAAGAATACAAGAAAAGAAAAACATACAATATATTTTCTAATAAGTATATTCTCTAATAATTTCAACGTTGGGCTACCAGACATATTTGGAGTGTCCGGTAGGCTACCAAACATCAACATTCCGGCAGTACAGGGCCGAGGATGAGGTGGCATAGGAACACTGTTCTAAAAGGCGGCCGCCTAGGCGCTAGGCAGCTGGTGTCCGCCCGATGCCCGCCTAGGCGTCCGTCTAGTTCGTCCGACCGCCCGACTACGCATGTTAAAAAAATTTATGAACTTTTTATGCAATTTTTATTAGCTTTTTTGAGAAAAAAAATATATATTTTGAACCGCCTACATCTAGACGGCCGCCTAGACGGGCTAGACGGTATGATAGGACAAGTTACCTTACAGAATAGCACATCTACAAGCCTAAAAATTCCCATACCACTACAGAATTAAGTATTTCTAATATGGTTATCCAACAGTAGGAAGCCCTTAAACTCAAATGGTTCAAGCATGTCTCATTGGGGAACTATGACTAAAAGCATCATTAGTAGTTGGGACTCTCCAATGAAATTTGGGGTCCAAAATTTCAAAAAAAAAGGTAAATTTAGAATGGGTTGGGTTTGTACGAGAATAGTAGAAAATGATAAAGTGAGCTCCGGTCCTAAAGATTGTGTGGTCAAAAATTGATGTGGAAAAAAAATAATGTAAAATCTAGAATCTAGAAAGTTGCGCTCCAAATTGGGACTTACTATTTTACAAAATGGGTTCCTACAATCTAGAATCTAGAAATTGGGAGACCCAACCTATAGCTCTCATGGGTGGAATGGAACCCAAAATCTAGAAATTGGAACTAGGGATGGCCTTACTATTCTACAAAATGAGCTACATTTTAAATCTAGAATCTAGAAGGTAGGATGGGCCTTACTAATGTTGCTCTAACAAGTTCCGAGTGTTACCTAGGAAGAATGCTTCAAATAGCGGAAGTAGGTGTTCGGATCTAGCACATCACAACCCTCTTCGTTTGCACAAGCACAGAAACATACCCATATTGTACTAAAAACTATGCTATTATTAGTGGACATTTGGGACGAGCAGAGTGTATTTCAAAGAATCACTTGATATCATAGGCACTAACATGAGAAATTATTCAGCGAGCCGGATCACCGTGCACCTTGATTCTCCTCCAATATAGGGATGATGAGGACTGTTGCAGGCTGCAAGTGTATGCACTCATCCTCATATCATGGAGAATCAAGATGTACGGTGAACCCAGCTCACTGAATAATTTTCCGAGTCCATTTTTGTTCACCTATCACAACTGGGATGAATGTTCACCCATCCACTCAAAGGTTACCGCATGTAAAATTAGTGGTAAAAACTAGTGTGGATGTTCACCGAACTATTTCCAAAATAATTTTATGTTGAATGAAAATGACATGCGACAATCTTTTAATTCACACTAGTTTTTGTGGGTGAACAAAAATCACCCAAGTTGAACAAAAATGGACTCTAATTTCTCCAGTACTATGGAGAGAGAGAGAGAGGAAGGAAAGGGGGGGCTTACGGGAAAGGCAACACCAATGGCATCACTGACGAGAGAATTGGAGTCTTGGCAGTGCCTATAGAGTAATGGAAGAATAACAAACAAACAAACAATTATAAAGAGAAGAAAGGTGTGAGGATAGTAGGGAGGGGGCGGTGGGGGGATGATACCTTAATGAATTCTTGGAGAGGGGGCAGACTAGAATGTCCAGGAGGGACTTGCTGATGGCTTCTTTCATGTGGAGGACGCTGCTTCCCCTCACCATATTCTTCCCTTGTTCCTCTGATTTTGCTCATAAGAGTTCGGAAATTCAATTTGATGTCCACTGTTGTTTTGTTTCTTGGAAATTCTTGTAAACTTTTTTTAAGCCAATAGCTCAGGGTGTGAAGAAATTATTTTAGACAAATTCTATCCGCACTACAAAAATTATTTAGGGCATCCCAAATTTTTGGGGGGTTTTTTTTTTACAAATTTGTTATCGAAAAATTGTTTCAGGCACACTAATTTTTTTCAGGACTGCCATGTCAACATAAGTGACAGTCCAAATATGGATTGTAAACATAGTGACAGTCCTAAATATTATGACTGTCCTTCCAATTGGAAGGACTGTCAACTTTTTGACAGTCCTAGTACTGTCACAATGTTGACAGTCCTATTGAAGGAGGGACACAGAAGAAGAAGAAGAAGAAGAAGAAGAAGAAGAAGAGCGGCGGCAGTGGTGCGGGAGAGGCCGGCGAGGGCGGGGTGCGGGGGGTGGGCGGCAGCAAGGACGGGTCATCGCCCGCCGCACGCGGTGCAGGCACGCGCACGGGGAAGAAGAAGCAGCAACAGCAGCGACGGTAGTGGTGCGGGGGCGGACGGCGGATGCGGGGGGTGTAAACACCCTGATTTTTCAGAATATTTTAATATAATTTTTCCCAAATTTTCGGTAAATTTTCTGGAATTAAAACTAAGGTAATTATGATTAAAAGATTTTTAAATGCTGTTAATTGATGTTAAAATATTATAGAAATAATATTTTATGGTGTAAAATGGAAAATCGGACATAGGATAATTTTCTGCGAATTTATTGGACTCCGGAAACAGTTTTAAAGCCCTAAAGACCAACGTAGAATTAAACCCAAATTAAACCTGACTGAACCAAACCAAACCGCTGACTGAACCAAACCAAACCGCTAAATTGAACCGGACCAACCCAGCGTTGCTGGTCGGGTCGGGTCGGATCCATGAAACCCGACCCAAACCCGAACCCGACCGAACCCTAATTCCCCCACCGGAAACATTGTAGCAGCCCTATAAATTTCTCTCGACTTCCGTGCCCAGCCGCTGCCAGACCTCTCTCTCCCTCTCATCTCGCCGTCGCCGTCGTTCTACTGATCCCCAGTCGCCTACCTCCTCCTTGCATCACCCGAATCCGCCGCAGTCGCCGTCGATCTCCCCTGCTCAGCTGATCGACCCCGACTGAACCACCGCATCATCGCCCCCATCATCACCAGCTGAACCGGATCCCCGACAGCGCCCCCTCGCCGTCGACCTCACCGGACCGCCTGACCCGCTCCGCCCGACCTCGCCGACCCTCGTCTCCCTCTTCCCCCGCCTCGAGCACAGCAGCTCCAGCGCAGCCGTCTCTTCCGCCCAACACCGCAGCCCTCCACCCCGGCGAGCCCCTCCAGCGTATCTCCGGCCATCGAACCCAAACCCTAGGCCGGACACAGCCAGGACACGGCTGGCACGACACAGCACAGTGTTGAGACGGGACACGGACACGTGAAATTCAGATTTCACGGAGCCCTGTTCAGGTATCATTTTCTCTCTCCTCGTTACCCCGTTTTCGATTCCGTCAGTTATGACACGTAGACTGTGTGACCCCCTCGATGCCCGTGCAACTCGCTCGGTGCGTCGCGTCATGTGGTGATCGCGAACCGCGATCCAAAAACAGGAAAAATAATGCCCTGTTTCACCCCGAAACTGAGTGCGCCCCGCCAAACGGGACGACTTGGTCGCACGCGGTCTTTACCGAAACGTGCGCGCCATTGATATGGACATGCGGGATTTCGCAGAAGTCGATTTGGATGTGCGTGCACACCGGAATCAACGCGTATCCGCCGACAACGTCCCGTATCCGCCTATTCTGGAACACGCTGTAACTTTGTGTACACACATCGGATCGAGACGAAACTTGCGCCATCGGACTCGTAGCAATACGCTGGGCCCTGTGACCCAAGTTTGGTTCGATTCTGAGAACGTTGACAAAATCGGGTATCGTGGGCCCTACAAGCTCCACTTGACGGGCGATTTTGTGATCGGCTCATCGGAATCAAATTCTGGAAGTTCCGTTGGGTTCGTATCATCGTTCCTGACTTGTTGACACTAAGTTTGAGGAATTTAGAGATCTTTGACCCTGACACGCTTTTCGGTGCAAAGTGGCCCACATGTGGACCCCGCTTTGACCCAGAAATGTCATTTTTGTCCTTGTGTCCAAATTGGACTTAAGAACAAGCGTTTCTAGCTGTTTGATATTTTCTGAGACTGTTGGTGATGTTTATTACAGCTTTTGGAGGAGTACCTGCAGGATCCACTGACACAGGGACAATTGTTGGTATTCGAACCCCAGGCAAGTATACCTTGCCAAACCCTACAATTTTGCTACTTATTTCCTTGACATATTTATACATTGTCGTACAAGATACCTTGCCAACTCTTACACATTATTTGCATGCTTTCCTTTTCAGTTGTTACTTTCTTGTCGTATATAGTTTCTTGATGTGTTTTACATATTGATTTATTCCTGCTGCTCTAGTCTTATTTTCTCGTTTTATGTGCTTGTACATTAATTGCTCTTTTCCATGGATCACTATTTGTTCCATAGACATATGGTGATGGTATATGTTTACTCTACGTTTCCTTGCGTTGACTAGATTGGTTTCTTTACGTTCCTAGATGATCGATATTAGGCATTGACTATACTTGAGCATTTTCGATTGTGAGTACCCATTGTGCTGCGATAGAGACTTGTTCATTTGACTACCTCATTCGTGAGCTCCCATTGGACTGCGAAAGAGCTATACTATAGATTGGGAGTCCCCATTGGGCTACTTTCTATAGGACCGTGATCTCCCATTGAGTTGCGGTTACCCCCAATTTGCTTGTAGTCATGTTTGATAGCATCTTAGGCATGCCACCGTCTTAGATGTAGTTATTTCTCGTATCTTATTGCTTCTCTTGTGTTTATTTTCTTGTCTATCTTGCATGTTCATTTACTGTACTTTTGGCTCGTATTCTTTTGTATCTTGTTACGTCCCTCTGAGGACCTGGTTTTGTTCTCCAAATTTAGGAGACGAGGAGTACCCGCGACTTTACAGACCGACACCAGACGAGGGTACGATAGCAGTTGATGGCCCTGCTTATACTTAGTTACTTTCTAGCATGTTTCTAGTTATATTTTCTTGTCTTTATTCTCTCGTTTATTGGTAGTGGATTTGTCTCCACCCGACTTAGTATCATTTTGCTGGATATTCGACAGTGTCTTTACTTATAGCATTTATTCCAGTTTGCTATTCAGTTCATATACTGTTCTTGTGGATGAGATCTAAATACCTGACAATTATATGTATTTTCGTAGATTCTTGGACTATAGTTCACATTAGACAGCTTATACGTATTCGAGTCGGACATGAGTCTGCTTGAATGCGTAGCTGGCCATTGCCACGTGTCGAGTCCCTCGATATTTTGGGACTAGGGCGTGACAGGGGGCACGGGTGGACGGCAACGAGGGCGGGCCGCCACACGCTACGGAGGCGGGCGCACGCGCGCGGGGTGCTGCTCATCGCCTTCTCCTCCTTCAGATTCCTCCTCCTCCTTCTCCTCCTCCGGCGGGGTGGAGTTGGGATTAGGGTTGGGTTGTCCTGAGTAAAATTTGGGCTGTCCTAAGAATTTTTTTAGAAATTTGGATTGTCCTAAGCAAAAAATGGAGTGCCTATAGAATTTGCCTTATTTTGTGGTCCCGACTCACCACGTGGTCATAGTGAGTGGTAAGTCCGACCAATAATTTTTTAACACTTGGCATAAAATTTTTAAAAAATATTAACAAAATATCAACAAAATTAGAAATCCACTATGCATAAAATCAAAAAAATATTATGATTTTTTTCTTCAAAATTATTATAAATAATTTATATATGAATTAGAAGAAGTGTAGTGATATGGTGAAATAAGACAAGTGTCAAAAAATTATTGGCCGGACTCACCACTCATCAATGCTAAGTGGTGAGACGGGACCATACAATAATTTCTCCAGGGTGTGGATAGGGCCGGGCCGAGCCGGACCGGCCGGACCCGATTTTGATCGGATTTAATCCGACCTGAGTCTGGCCTAGAACCAAAAATAATGAGGTGGATCGGACTTAACAGAGCTTAGCTCAGACTGGTTCGACGTAGACCCGGTTTAAAAAAATTGGGCTTTAGAAAATAGGCCAAGATTTTGGGCTAAAAATGTAAATAAATAAAATTGTGGACTTATAAAAAAATTAAATAATTTTTTTATTAATTTTATTTATTTCAAAATTTTAATATAATATTTCTATTTTTATTTTGGAAAGCTGGAAAAGTGAATATACATATTAATTTTAGAAAAAAAAATCTGCTTAGACGATATGATTGGTATCAAAAAAATCTGTGATATCGTTAAAAAGTTCCTTTGTTGTACTAAATAAATCTTTTTTCATACCGAGCTTCTAGTTTCTTTCATATTATTTTTATTTTTTATCTACTTGTAAGTAATATGTTGAATATTTTTATAAGTTGCTAATCAAAATATAAATTTTTTAAAATATTAAAATATTTAAGAAAGTCAATATTGTAATAAGTTTCATTCAATATTTTTTTATCTTCTAAAGAAGCACTTGATTAGTAGTTTGCGCACAAAATATAACATAAGTATTTGATTTAGAGAGAGAGAGAAAAAAAACCATGCATGGAAGAGGGGAAAAAAATTATAACTTAACCCTTTTCCATCAATAGTTTGGGCAATAAGAGGGTTCCCAAAATGGCGAATTTATAATGCATTGCATCAACTATTTATGCTACTGTACTACATGCAACAAACATGTAATACTTCACGAAAATCGCCTCCTAACACTAATTATTTTTTTCCTCTGAATGGAAGAACATTTACAATATGTCCTTAAGAGTTATGTCCACGGCTTCAACTACACAACAATGTGTCATTGTTGTTTTGCCCCATATAAGTAAACGTGTTTTGCGTAATTCAGCTAAATTAGATTGTTTACTTATTTGCATGTTAAAGTTAAAAGTGTACCAAAAGGTATCTTTGTCAGGCCCCTTTTTTGGCGCACTTTGGCTCATATTCTATTGGCGCACAATGGTTGCTAGTCCGGCCATTGTTTAGACCGGACCCGAGAGCTGTGGAGAGAGTAGGTTTGGTTGGGTTGGTGGCATGTGTGGCTTAGATGGGTTTGAGTGATCCAACGATTCACATCTCAAACCTAAAACTATATATACATTCTCATTTCTCTCTCCCTTCTTATTATCTTTCCTTTACATTTCTCCCCCTTAGGTTTTCTCTTCCTCCGTAGGCAAGTACATCTTGCATAAGAAGAAGAACCATGGATTTATGTATGCTTTTAGTTCTTAATTATTCATGTTTATTTCTAGCTCATATTGTTGGGATCGAGCACCCTTCATCTTTAATACTTGTTATTCTTGTTTTTCTTGGTTGGAATTGCATGGACCTGAGTTTGTGTATATTGTTTCACTTTTGTTTTTCTAGGGTTTGATCTCCCTAAACTTTGTGTTTTACAAAAATAATTAGCTCATAGTGTATAGCTCCATATTTTATGTAACTTTGCTTTTGGTCGTGCTTGATTTTGAGCCCAGCTAGTTCAGTGCTGAAACTTGATTCAATACGTATACCAAAATGCTGACTGGAGAAGAAGAACAGTGCCCTGTGAAAAGTATGCAAGATGACCCCTTTGGCATAGAAATACGTATGTTTCAGTTTGTGCGCATTGGTGTGTTGTCCCAATTTTTTGTGCGTACTAATCATACTGTACTCAGTCTCCTCGCAAAAGTGCGTCAGTCACACTCCTTGAGTCAATGGCACACTTTCGAGAGAAAAACTCAGTTGACGTACTTTGGTGCGTATTCAATCAAAGTTCTCCCTGAAAAACCAAGAAAAAGTGCACCACAGTCAGTCAGCACACTTTCTTCGCATTTGGCAATATGGCACACTTTTCCTATGTTTCGTCAGTCGGTGCATTTTTCTTATGTTGGTCTGCTCGCGCACTTTCTTCCATCTTCGTTTTCTTAAGGACGAAGCTTTTGGTTGGTTTCTCAATTTTTGTGTTATTGATTTGTGTACTCCTCGACTGACGAGTTTCTCGCCTGTCGAGCTTTGACTTCGGATTGTGTGTTTTATCTTTTAGCTAGTTGCTCGCGCACTTTCTTTGAAAGCATGCCTTATTTTTTGTCCGCGTACTTTTGTCAAGTGCGTCGTGTTGATTAACTTGACAAAGTGTGCCTCCCACTTTGTAGCTCGTGCACTTTCTTGCGAAAGTGCGCCAACCTTGTTTCTGTAAGTTTGTGCGCCAAGCATATTTCTGTGAGTTTGTGCGCCAACTTTACTTTTGTGAGTTTGTGCGCTCTCTGACTTCATGAGACTTTATGCGCTGCGTACAATTTCATGCGCAAGTTATCCTTGGTGACCCCTTGTGTGCACGCAGTGCTTTCATTATGTGTTCACTTATCCTATTTAGAATGTTCTTATCATCCTCTATGTGGTTGATCCTGATATTTCTTGTGTTATGCTTCTAAAGAATAATGGACTTAGAAATTAGACCTCATGCTAGACATGACCATGTGCTAAGAATTGTCTTCATACATAGCATGCATATGTGTTGGACTTGATATTTTTCTCGGTGAACCAGTAAATAGTAACTAACCAGTTATGTGCATGACATAAGCTTCATGTTATAATATGATAAAGATTCATGTAACCTAATGATAATTGGTAATTGGACTCGAATACTGTATCCGTGCTGATAAAATTATTGTTTAATAAGTTCTTGATCTATGTGCACTGAGGTGCGACATATCGTATTACGTGTTAAAGTGATTATATTTGGGATGTGCATCGAGCATGCCTCCAAATTCTTGAACTCGTAATACTATAAATATACTAATTTTTCCAAAACGGGCATGATATGCGAGTCAAGTACCATAGCGTGGCTAGGATATTGATTTATTGAATGTTGCATACATGCTCGGGTGAATCCAGATTGAACTTTCATGGATTCGTATCTAGCGTGTCCGTACTTTTGTAACCTCCCCTATTTTTTTAGGAATTTTTCTTTATAATAATTGGAATAATAATAAGAATAATGATAACATACAAATAATTAGTAATAAAATAGATACAAATAATGTTAATTCAATAAATAAATAAATAATTTAAAGTAGGAATTTTGAGTTAATAATAAGAATATTAGTGATAATAACCAATAGGGGAGTATTTTGTAGTAATACTAATTATAATAATGATATAAAAATTATTAATAGTAATAACATAAAGGAAAAGTTATAAAAGAATATAAAAATATTTGTGAAACTAATATACAACAACAACAACAATAAGCAGCATACAACCACATACAATAGCAACAAGTAGCAGCCTTAAATCCAACCCGACCCACTCCTTCATGATCGCGGCCCAAGCAACCCGTGGATACCACCTCGACCCCCCTCTCAATATATATATATATATATATATATATATATATATATATATATATATATATATATATATATATATATATATATACGAAACGAAAATCCTAACCCTAATCCTTCCTCCTCTCGTCTTCGTCGAGTCCTCACCGCTGACCTCAGGCCGCTGTACCGACCGCCGACCGACAATTACTCCGCGGCCGACAGCATCACCGACCGCAACCCCCCCATTGTTGAGGGCTCTTCTCTTCATCGTTGCTTGCTCGATTTTTGCACCAATTTCTCAGGTACAAAGACAACCTCACCCTCTTTGAATACCCATAACTAGTTTCAATTTAATCTCTTTTAAATCCTGTGAAAAATCCAACCAAAAATCTCGAAAAAAAACTGTTTCGTATGAATACTAGGTTGACAGAAAAACTGTTCCGATAACCTCTGTTGGAAGGGCAGTTTCTCCCAAACGACTGAACCAAAGTTCAATGTTAGTCTTTTGATATATAGCCTATATAACAAGGATCAAAATAAACTAATATTTGCATATTTATGATTATTAATTCTGTGATAAATTAATAGTTAAAAATCACGAAAAATAGTTTTCCAAATCTTAGAAAACTAGCGATATAGAGTGCTTCTCGACAAATTAGACCACCACGTCACATACCAGTTATACCGAAAGGCGCCTATGGTATTTTTTGACATGCAGACTTTCGCGAAAGTTAATTTGGACATGTGTTCACGCCGAAATCAACCCCTATCCGTAAAAAGTCTCTAATATCGACGTTTTGCAAAATTTTCCATTATTAGGTGCACACTCGTCGGAACACGACAAAACTTACGCCAATGGATCCGTAATATCATGTTGGTCCTGTGACCCAAGTTTCACGCAATTTCGAGACAGTTGACCGAATCGCCATTTTGTTGGTCCTATGGTTTGACTTGACGAGCGATTTTGTGATCGGCTCATCGGAATCCAAAATTGGACATACCGTTGAGTTTGTATATTCGTTTAGAATTTGTTTGACCTATAATTTATCCCATTTAGAGACCTTTACCTATGACACGCATTTTGGTGTAAAGTGAACCATGTGGACCCCGCTTTGATCCAAAATTATCTTTTTTGCCCCTGTGTCTAAATTGGACGAAAGGGTAGAGTTTTTGACTATCTCGCTGATTCCGGAGATGTTGGTGATGTTTATTTCAACATCTAGAGACATTCGTTCAAAGCCTGTAGTGTCTGATCCATTGTGCTTGACGTCAGATGCCTACATTACACAATTGCTTGCCAAGCAAGTATACTTTGCCATTATGATGTTTATTAAATTCATTATTAGAATGCATATTTTCTGTTGTTTATTTAGTTATTTTATTTTTCTATATAAAACTGCGCGTCCAAGAATAACTTGGAAACAACGACGGTTGTGTAGCCTTTTGTCACTCATTTAATATTTTGCATGACGACCTAGTGTTACGAGACCACCCCATGATGTTGAGGTATTAATATATTTCATTGGCCATGACACATTTGTTACACGAGTGTGAGTCTCATGTAGGACACAAACTTGCATGATAGGCTAGCCACCTGTACGTGTGGGACATGCGACGGATAGAAAATAACTGCTGATAGAAATGCATGCTAGGAGACTTGGCAGTTATTAGAGGTATCATCGTGTCATGGATATGACATGGATAGAGCATAGGGTGGGGAGAACAACAAGTAGGCATATGGGCTCCTTTATACTTTTCCTTTTGTAACCCGTACCCTCCACCGGAGATGCGTGGTCAGATGACCCTTATATTATATTATTTACAGGCGGCCTCTGACGATCGAAAGACGTTACGCTTTTTAGGCCACTGATTCTCTGAGAGAGTCACGCCAATCCCATTTTTAGCCAAATAGCCCATACGTTGGAAAGTTGTTCTCAAAAGTGTATTTCATATACACGGTTAGGCGACCCTTTGGATGTTATTTTCAATATATTATGGCATATACTTTTTGTATCTTCTTACATCCCTTTGAGGACCTGGTCCACTTTTAGGTATAGACGAGCAGGATTATCCGCAGGATTATAGACCCGGGACTGACGCATCATTCTCTATTGTGGAGGTCTTACCTTCTGAGTACCAGTGATTACTTTAATGCTGATGGATCCTTAGTTGTTGTTTCTTTATTATCACGACCCGCACCCGGTTTAGGGGCACGAGTGCGTGGGTACGTCCAGCCTACGCCGCAGCATCGGCGGTAGAACGCTGTCAAGGTCTTGATACTATCTAACTAATGTCACGCAAGCATCCAATCTCCATTAGGAGGCACGGATGACACAAATAAGATGAACACATACTCAATCACAGGATTACAGCACGATAAGATTTCGAATGGTAAAACTAAAATTAAACACAACACAAGTCCACAAGTAATATTCTAACTCAACAATATCCAAGATACATCAAAATGCCGGAGACAAATCCGGTACCAAATAGTCTACTTAAAGAACTAACAATAAATAATAACTCCGGATAGACCTTCCAGAATCACAACTAAACTACCAAGTCTGCAGCTACTCACCATATGGTCCATAAAGTGTCGGACAGCGGTCCTCTAAGGCATAGTCTGGAAAAATATTTCCAGTCAGGAAGGAGCAAAGCAACACTCTCAAATAACAGTTCCATTAATTGATAATGTCTATAATACAATAAAACATGTCATGCTAGCTACTGAGAAGACAGTAAAATAAATGCAATGGCAATTTAAGAGAGACAGGCAATATAAAGAGACATGCAAAATAGGCAATGAGATACAGTCAGTGCATATAAGAAAATGAAAAGAACAAGGAACAATATCATATACGGGTGATGTAGTATATGATTTAAAATAGGGAACTATAATCTATTCTAAGTGTTTGAAATAGTAGTTTCAAAATGTGATCGGCTTGGGAACATGTACGATAGCTACAGGGCCTGGCTAATCATGGGTGAAGAGCATGATTAACACTTACAATTTCTATACTACAATAAGAGGTTATGATCACATTTCTTACTACTACTTCCCCGCCCCCAACTAGTACTGTGGATCCAACCATGACACATCACGATACACGATCAAGTCAAGTCTATCATGTACGATGTCTAAATATATATGTCGTGTATAATGTCAATACGATAATCAAGATAACATCTCATGACTGCAGATCCAAGCTATACTAGTCCGTGTAGCACAGTGTCAAAGATTCAGTTGTAACATTTCAAGATCATTGAACTTATAGCAATTATCAAGAATTGGAAATTATCAGAGAATGTACTTGCCTTGGGTCCTTAGCTGGTATTTATGGATGTCCTGTTCCAGAGTATCCCCTGGGTAAACCAACAGTCCTAAAAACATATCACAATAACACTTGTATCAAGGGCTATACTAACACACAATAGAAATATACTGGCCTTAGGGCTACGCTAGGTACGGTAGGAGTCATCTACTAGATAGGCCAACTATATATATTAATATCCCTTAATTACAATAATGGATATAAGTATAAATATATACACTTTAAATAAAACTAATACCTGTATGTACATACAAACATATCTCAAATTAAATACATATACAAAATATGCTTTACAAGTACATATATATATATCAATACAGTTTTATATATATATACTATATATTTTTACATACCAAAATATGTTTATACATATATATATATGGGTACACATATTTTTACCAAAATGTATTAATTTAATATATATTTTACCAATATATAATTATACCAAAAATTACATACATATATAGGTTTGTACATATACCAAAATATGTATACTATATCCAAACAGAGAAAATACACTATATTTATAGATATATATATATATGTACACATATACACAAAATACACGTATATGTATTTATATACATATATACATATATATATACCAATTACCAAAATACATATTTACATATTTATACATTTTTACCAAAAATTACATATATATAGATATACTAATTTAAACTATACTATATACACCAATACGCAATATTTATACATTTTTACATACACTATACTATACATTAATCAATATATACACATACATATACTGTTAAACATTAATTTAAATACATATGTTAATATATACGTATACATTAAATACCTACATACATACATTATATATATATACAGGTATTATGCATTAATTAAAATAATACCATACACATACCTACTCATTAATTAAAATAACTATTATACATATACATATATATGTATATATATTCACGTATATACGTATGTATATATACATACATACATACATATATATATATATATATATATATATATATATATATATATATATATATATATATATATATATATACAAGGAAGGAAGATGGAGATGGGAGGAGACTCACTGGGGAATTTGGCCAGAAAGATGGCCGGAGCTCAGGCCAGGGTTACGACAGGGAGGAGCAGTGGTGGTGATTGGTTGATGGAGGTGGAGATGGAGGTGGTGATTGGTGAGGGAAGAGCAGCAGTAGGTCGGCGGGGTACTCCGGGCCGGAAGGGATCGTGAGGGACCGGAGCAGCAGTAGGCCGGCTGATGGTCGGGGTGATCTCGGCTCGGGGACAGCAGGGAATGGTCGGGCACAGCAGCGGCGAGGGGAGGAGTATGATGATGATGGTGGTGGTCGGAGTTCACAGCGGGGGAGGGAAGGGCTCGGTCTGGAGGAGGCCGGAGCTCTGTGCAGCGCCGGAGGGAGAACGCAGAGGGGAATGCTCCGGAGTCGGGGAGCTCGACAGCGGGGAGCCCGGGGTGGAGCGGCTGAGTCGGATGGGTGCAGCGGGAGTCGGGGTCCGATCGCCGGAGGAAAAACAGCAGAGGGAGAGGAGAGGATGGAGCGCCGGGGTGGGGCAGTCAGCGCCGGAGGGTGGCTGTGAGGTGGTGATGTCGGCTGTAGGAAGGATGGGGAAGGAGCCGAGGGGAGAGCCGCCTGTCGGGGGATGGCTGACGGCTGAGCAGCGGGGTTCCAGTGACCCGCCGGAGCACAGGGGCCGGACCGGATGAACAGGAAGTCGGGTTTGGTTTCCCCCCTCTTCTTCCTTTTAAATTTTGAATTTTAAAAGTAATGAAGAAAGGAAGAAGAAGAAAAGAAGGAGAAGAGAAGAAGAAAGGAAGGAGAAGAAGAGAAGAAATGTGGAGAAAAAATGGAAGCCTACGTTGGAGAGATGGGGTGGAGGCTTGTGAGGGATTTTGGAGGCTTGTGAGGTGGGGGAAAACCTAGGTTTCTAGGGATTAGGGTTGATGTAGACATGTCATTATATAGGATGAGGGGATTTTGATGGAGGGTTGTGATTGACCCCTAGAATGAGTGGCTCAGATTGAACATGAGGTAAATTAATTCATGTGGGAAATGAGGGTGAGGTTTAATTAAAATATTAAGGATTCCTCATTGGTTAAAATAATTGGGTGTTGGCACAAAATGCCAATTTACAATTTAACCCCCTTAAATTTGGAAAATTGCACAAACACATGAAATGACGAAAATTTGGCGGGCGATTCGGGGTCCGGTGTTTTGTAGGGTCAGGGGACGCTGTATGATCGGTATGGGCTCAATTTACAGGGCACTGGAATTAAATTGGGATTTTAGAATCAGATAAAATGGTATCCTCAATTTAAATAGAAATAAATGCAAGTTGTGTTCAACAATTAATTAGGAGTACATGGAGCCAAAATCAGGTCAGGTCATCAATATCAATATTGAAGAAGACTCAGAACAGAATATTACCCTAATTTGGGTCGCACGAAAAATAGGTCAAGATTGTCTCCAATCTCGATTGGAACGCACAACGATAAAAAATAGGGATTTATTAAATAACGTCCGCGACGATATTTGTGCGGCTAGAAATAATGCACAGGGAGCAAAATTATGAGTTGCAAAAATAGCAGAATGGAAGGCGGGCATGTCTAGGGCAAGATGGCGAAATTTGTTGGGAGACAAGAGTCAGGGTACTGCTCCAAATATCGAAGCAAAAGCAATGCGTAAAATATTAAATAAAATACAGTAATTAATTTCAATCTTCAAGAATTAAATTCTAAATAAAACAATTTACCTCAAAATTCCATAATTCCGACAGGTGCTCATCTACTGGCTTCTAGGTCAAGTCTACCATCACAACACAAATGAACACTGTCTATAATATAATATATTAAAGTACACATCACACAGTTATTAAATTTAATTATATACTATTCATGCAATTAATTAATTATAACTACAATAATATTAAATATTGTAAAAAGTCGAAAATATCCCTGTTTTCGGAAGGTGGTAGTGACAAGTCTACCCACCTTAAAAGAATTTCGTCCTCGAAATTTAAAATCCTCATAGTAGTGTTTACTCATACACATTATTATTTCCCTCAAATTTAAATTTATCATCCATGAAATCTTTTAATAATCCACAATGTCCTTTCGTAATTTCAAAATTCTAAAATTGTTGTATAACCTGAAAAATCCTCAAAGTAAAAATCAAAGTCCATCAAAATTTTCTTGAAAGTTTTTGTTAATAATTCAATACTCGGAATTTAATATTCACTCCTTAAATTTGATTTTTCAATGCACAAGTATAAAATGAAATCTCGTCCCACAAATTTAAATTTAAACATTTATCCATCTAAATTTTATTTCTCGATTTCCTCTTCCTCAAAATGCTCAACAATATGATACTTAAGGATTCTCCAAATGCAACATCCAATTATAAAATTCAAAAAAATCCTAACTTGCAATCAAATAAATATGATGATAGTCTCCCAAAATTTCCAAATTTTAATAATCCATTTAATCATGTCATAATCTTTCTGGAATTAATAAACCACCAATTATGCAATGTTAATTTCTTAACCATTTATTTAAATCAATATTTATCCTCAAATTTTAATCATCTTGTTCCTCTTGTCAAGTAATAACCTCTTCATGAATCTTTACTACAGTCAACACCAATAATCACGGTCTAAGAAAATTCTACCTATAGTCATACCACATACAATCTAGGGGGAACATACATGGTTATGGTCTCATTTGTTATGGTGTTGCAGTCTATGTATCAGGGGTACTACTAACTACATTCTAACAAGAAAATCATGCATGCAAGCTACGGTACTAAGGTATCAGTCAATCAATCAAATAGATAGGAACAAGAGGAAGGAAGGAACAGAACCTGCTAACACATTACCTGTAGTATCGGTCTCCTCGACCGTCACCGTAAATGCCCGTCCTGCTGGGGTGGTTCCCTTCGCGGGTGCTGAGCAATATACGGTTCCACAGGTAGCCTAACTGGATCTCTATAATCTGAAGTTGTGCGCTGGCCGGGAAGATAAGAGGCTAGAAGACAATCCCTTACTCGATGTCCCGCAGTGCCGCAGTGCAAACAAAGTCCTAGCCTCGTTCTACAGCTCTCCCAAAGGTGACCTGGCTTCTTACAGAAATGACAAGTCTGTTGTGTCTCTCTCGGAGGCTGTTGCTGATCCTGCTGAACGCGGACTGGTGCCTGGTACTGTTGTTGATGCTGATACGCCCATAGATGTTGCTGGATAGGAACTGGTGCTAGGTACTGCGGTGGATGCTGAAATGTCCATGGTTGTTGTTGAATATGGAATGGTACTTGGTACTGCTGTTGGTGCTGAATACGGGGATGCTTGGCTGGTCCTGCGCTATTATTTGTATCTCCAATAGTATTGCGACTCCTCTTAGGCCTGAGATCCAGATCCTCTTCTACAATCTGGGCATCCATCAAGATAGCCTCATAGGTAGCGGTACGTCGACCAGAAGTGCGCGACTTAATCTCTCTTGTCAGTCCCTTTCTAAATTTCCGGGCTCGATCTCCTGGGTCTCGAATCATAGATGATGCAAAATGGCTCAATCTACAGAATTCTGCAGCGTACTCGTCGACCGACATGTTTCCTTGAACTAAGTCATGAAACTGACTTTCCAAGGTTCCCAATGCCACGTCGGGAAAGAACTTCTCCTTGAAGAGTTCCTTGAAGGTCTCCCAAGTAAGTCCTTGCGCAGCAATTCTCGGCTCTGTGCGAAACCACGTGAGTGCGATATCGAACATCTGACTGCCAGCGGCTTCTATCTGCAAGTTCTCCGGAATCTAGGTCAATCGCAGGCTCCTTTCTATATCCTCTAGCTAGTCGTCAGCGTAGAGTATTCCTTCGGTGCCTTTAAACTCTCGAGGCATCATTCTTTTGAAATCCACTATAGTGCCTGATCTCTGCTGCTGGCCAGGAAACTGATGGTACTGTGCTACTTTCTCCAAAGCTTGGAGAGTCACCTGATGAGCATTCTCCATGTTTTCTTTCATCAGCTCGGTTTGTGCCTGGTGCACTTCTGCTTGCACCCTCTGAGCCTCAGCTTGAACTCGCTGAGCGTCTGCCGTCACTCTCTGGGCATCTACCATGCCTTGGATCAAGGTAAACATCTGCGTTCCGTCAATAGGCAAACCTCCGGGAATCGGAGTCGGTGGAGGAGGAAGGTTGTCCATCACAGCTGTGGCTATCTTCTGAACAGGTGGGGGGGAGGATCCCCGAGAAGTGCAGATACACCTATGTGTATCGGAGATGTAAGAGGAACTACGGATGTCTGTCCATCAGGTAGAGAGGTGGCAGACCCCTCTAAAGCTGATGTTCCCGCTCTCATAGATCTTGTCTGCGGTGACATCCTGAAGACAGATCCCAAAGAATCAATTTAGGCAAAAATGCGATATCATCAAGGAAGGACAGTACAGTACTAAAGAGCAACATTCAAGATAAAAGATTGGAAATAAACCCTAGTTGTGATTGCACAGGTCAAAGGTGCATCTAAGGTTTGATACCTCTATCCCCTAGGTATCACAGTCCAACCACACTCACTGCTAGCTTCCTTACTTACTGAAATCGTTGATACTAGTTATCCTTATCACTCAAGTGCATATCAAATGTAACACACCATACTAAGTACTGTTCTCTCTCTAATACAATCCTAGATGAACACCCAAGTCAGTTTGCAGTGAAATCACTATCATGCTCAAGCAACATATCCTTACACATGCATCTCATATACTTATATACTAATATATCTCTCTCACTATAAAATCCTTTCCTCAAATAAAATTCCTCAAAATAACTCCTCGAAATAAATTTACAGTAAAAATGCATACACTTTCCTCAAGGTTAATTATCTAAATACTGAAGTAAAAAACTTATCAATTCCAAAAATCCTTATAGCTTGTCTAGGTTCATTGAATCGAATCTGAATCCTCAAAATAAAATTTTAATAACCATATTTCAACTCCTCAATTTCAAAGTTTTTGCAATTCATTGAAATCTTCAAAATTTTTTTTTTTTTTTTTAAATCTTCAATTAAAAATTTAAATCCACCTTCTGTAGTCCAATAGCTCTAATGTTAATCATTTTCACTGTCCTCATCGATATGCGTCATCAAGTAATACCATAAATTAGTCTGTAAATATATCTTGATATGAAATCAAACCCTATAATGAAACCAAAATCCTAATTTAATACCTAATCAACAATCAACAAGTGAAACCAAAATCCTAATTTAATAACTAATCAACAACAATCAAATTCAATATCAATAAGTGAGAATGGACGGAACAAGGGAATGATTTTAAATTGGAAATTATAACAAGATTCTCAGGGGTCATCCCAGGAATCTCTCAAGGAATTGTGATTGAGTATTTGCTCTCGTCCTAGTATCCTATGTCCTAGATCCTATCGCAGGTACGCAGTAGTATAACAAGGATGCCACACTACTACGACATCGCACAACTTGCGAAGTCTGACCTGCATGGGCCACCACTAAAAACGTGTCACGACCCGCACCCGATTTAGGGGCACGAGTGTGTGGGTACGTCCAGCCTACGCCGCAGCATCGGCGGTAGAACGCTGTCAAGGTCTTGATACTATCTAACTAATGTCACGCAAGCATCCAATCTCCATTAGGAGGCACGGATGACACAAATAAGATGAACACATACTCAATCACAGGATTACAGCACGATAAGATTTCGAATGGTAAAACTAAAATTAAACACAACACAAGTCCACAAGTAATATTCTAACTCAACAATATCCAAGAATCATCAAAATGCCGGAGACAAATCCGGTACCAAATAGTCTACTTAAAGAACTAACAATAAATAATAACTCCGGCTAGACCTTCCAGAATCACAACTAAACTACCAAGTCTGCAGCTACTCACCATATGGTCCATAAAGTGTCGGACAGCGGTCCTCTAAGGCATAGTCTGGAAAAATATTTCTAGTCAGGAAGGAGCAAAGCAACACTCTCAAATAACAGTTCCATTAATTGATAATGTCTATAATACAATAAAACATGTCATGCTAGCTACTGAGAAGACAGTAAAATAAATGCAATGGCAATTTAAGAGAGACAGGCAATATAAAGAGACATGCAAAATAGGCAATGAGATACAGTCAGTGCATATAAGAAAATGAAAAGAACAAGGAACAATATCATATACGGGTGATGTAGTATATGATTTAAAATAGGGAACTATAATCTATTCTAAGTGTTTGAAATAGTAGTTTCAAAATGTGATCGGCTTGGGAACATGTACGATAGCTACAGGGCCTGGCTAATCATGGGTGAAGAGCATGATTAACACTTACAATTTCTATACTACAATAAGAGGTTATGATCATATTTCTTACTACTACTTCCCCGCCCCCAACTAGTACTGTGGATCCAACCATGACACATCACGATACACGAGCAAGTCAAGTCTATCATGTACGATGTCTAAATATACATGTCGTGTATAATTTCAATACGATAATCAAGATAACATCTCATGACTGCAGATCCAAGCTATACTAGTCCGTGTAGCACAGTGTCAAAGATTCAGTTGTAACATTTCAAGATCATTGAACTTATAGCAATTATCAAGAATTGGAAATTATCAGAGAATGTACTTGCCTTGGGTCCTTAGCTGGTATTTATGGATGTCCTGTTCCAGAGTATCCCCTGGGTAAACCAACAGTCCTAAAAACATATCACAATAACACTTGTATCAGGGGCTATACTAACACACAATAGAAATACACTGGCCTTAGGGCTACGCTAGGTACGGTAGGGGTCATCTACTAGATAGGCCAACTATATATATTAATATCCCTTAATTACAATAATGGATATAAGTATAAATATATACACTTTAAATAAAACTAATACCTGTATGTACATACAAACATATCTCAAATTAAATACATATACAAAATATGCTTTACAAGTACATATATATATATATCAATACCGTTTTATATATATATACTATATATTTTTACATACCAAAATATGTTTATACATATATATATATGGGTACACATATTTTTACCAAAATGTATTAATTTAATATATACTTTACCAATATATAATTATACCAAAAATTACATACATATATAGGTTTGTACATATACCAAAATATGTATACTATATCCAAACAGAGAAAATACACTATATTTATAGATATATATATATGTACACATATACACAAAATACATGTATACGTATTTATATACATAAATACATATATATATACCAATTACCAAAATACATATTTACATATTTATACATTTTTACCAAAAATTACATATATATAGATATACTAATTTAAACTATACTATATACACCAATACGCAATATTTATACATTTTTACATACACTATACTATACATTAATCAATATATACACATACATATACTGTTAAACATTAATTTAAATACATATGTTAATATATACGTATACATTAAATACCTACATACATACATTATATATATATACAGGTATTATGCATTAATTAAAATAATACCATACACATACCTACTCATTAATTAAAATAACTATTATACATATACATATATATGTATATATATTCACGTATATACGTATGTATATATACATACATATATATATATATATATATATATATATATATATATATATATATATATATATATATATATACAAGGAAGGAAGATGGAGATGGGAGGAGACTCACTGGGGAATTTGGCCAGAAAGATGGCCGGAGCTCAGGCCAGGGTTACGACAGGGAGGAGCAGTGGTGGTGATTGGTTGATGGAGGTGGAGATGGAGGTGGTGATTGGTGAGGGAAGAGCAGCAGTAGGCCGGCGGGGTACTCCGGGCCGGAGGGGATCGTGAGGGACCGGAGCAGCAGTAGGCCGGCTGATGGTCGGGGTGATCTCGGCTCGGGGACAGCAGGGAATGGTCGGGCATAGCAGCGGCGAGGGGAGGAGTATGATGATGATGGTGGTGGTCGGAGTTCACAGCGGGGGAGGAAAGGGCTCGGTCTGGAGGAGGCCGGAGCTCTGTGCAGCGCCGGAGGGAGAACGCAGAGGGGAATGCTCCGGAGTCGCCGGAGCTCGACAGCGGGGAGCCCGGGGTGGAGCGGCTGAGTCGGATGGGTGCAGCGGGAGTCGGGGTCCGATCATCGGAGAAAAAATAGCAGAGGAAGAGGAGAGGATGGAGCGCCGGGGTGGGGGCAGTCAGCGCCGGAGGGTGGCTGTGAGGTGGTGATGTCGGCTGTAGGGAGGATGGGGAAGGAGCCGAGGGGAGAGCCGCCTGTCGGGGGATGGCTGACGGCTGAGCAGCGGGGTTCCAGTGACCCGCCGGAGCACAGGGGCCGGACCGGATGAACAGGAAGTCGGGTTTGGTTTCCCCCCTCTTCTTCCTTTTAAATTTTGAATTTTAAAAGTAATAAAGAAAGGAAGAAGAAGAAAAGAAGGAGAAGAGAAGAAGAAAGGAAGGAGAAGAAGAGAAGAAATATGGAGAAAAAATGGAAGCCTACGTTGGAGAGATGGGGTGGAGGCTTGTGAGGGATTTTGGAGGCTTGTGAGGTGGGTGAAAACCTAGGTTTCTAGGGATTAGGGTTGATGTAGACATGTCATTATATAGGATGAGGGGATTTTGATGGAGGGTTGTGATTGACCCCTAGAATGAGTGGCTCAGATTGAACATGAGGGAAATTAATTCATGTGGGAAATGAGGGTGAGGTTTAATTAAAATATTAAGGATTCCTCATTGGTTAAAATAATTGGGTGTTGGCACAAAATGCCAATTTGCAATTTAACCCCCTTAAATTTGGAAAATTGCACAAACACATGAAATGACGAAAATTTGGCGGGCGATTCGGGGTCCGGTGTTTTGTAGGGTCAGGGGACGCTGTATGATCGGTATGGGCTCAATTTATAGGGCACTGGAATTAAATTGGGATTTTAGAATCAGATAAAATGGTATCCTCAATTTAAATAGAAATAAATGCAAGTTGTGTTCAACAATTAATTAGGAGTACATGGAGCCAAAATCAGGTCAGGTCATCAATATCAATATTGAAGAAGACTCAGAACAGAATATTACCCTAATTTGGGTCACACAAAAAATAGGTCAAGATTGTCTCCAATCTCGATTGGAACGCACAACGATGAAAAATAAGGATTTCTTAAATAACGTCCGCGACGATATTTGTGCGGCTAGAAATAATGCACAGGGAGCAAAATTATGAGTTGCAAAAATAGCAGAATGGAAGGCGGGCATGTCTAGGGCAAGATGGCGAAATTTGTTGGGAGACAAGAGTCAGGGTACTGCTCCAAATATCGAAGCAAAAGCAATGCGCAAAATATTAAATAAAATACAGTAATTAATTTCAATCTTCAAGAATTAAATTCTAAATAAAACAATTTACCTCAAAATTCCATAATTCCGACAGGTGCTCATCTACTGGCTTCTAGGTCAAGTCTACCATCACAACACAAATGAACACTGTCTATAATATAATATATTAAAGTACACATCACACAGTTATTAAATTTAATTATATACTATTCATGCAATTAATTAATTATAACTACAATAATATTAAATATTGTAAAAAGTCGAAAATACCCCTGTTTTCGGAAGGTGGTAGTGACATTTATTGACATTTATTTCATATTGGGGTTTTGATCTCCTCTATCATTTTAGTTTTTGATATAGTCGATGGATAGTGGATTTGTCTCCACCCGACTATTATTCTTTTGATACTTCGTACTTGAGACATTTAGTTATTTATTTTGATATTTCTTTACTTGTGCTTCTGGATGAGATATAGATGCCTGTGACTTGCGTTGACAATATAGGAACCACTTGTGAATTAATATTAATATTACAACATACGTATGTGTTATGATTTTTTAACATATTGGAGTTGTCATATATATACGGCTGGCATGCTACGTATTCCTAGTCCTACGTATTTTGGGACTGGGGCATGACATATTTTTGTGGTGGTCTATGCAGGTCAAGGGTATATTGTCTCGGTTACGTTACTGTATCGAGCAAGCCTACAAATATGATTAGAGTATATGATCTCATCCACTTATTTAATCCCTTTATTTGAATTCCAATTTCGTACTCTCCTTGATTGCTTGAATTGTATCTACCTTGAATCTGTTCCAATGCTTTCCTTACCCCATGAGACGTGTTGTTACCCTCCCCATCACTGCAGATGACTCGACAACTCAGGAGGAGTTGTACCTGTTAGCCGTGCCTGTAAATTTTGCCCTGTAGTGATTTGCGACAGAGAGATGAAGGCTCGACTCTTAGTCTTTTCCATGTCGAACTTTAATGTTGTCCTTGGGATGGACTGGCTAAGCAAGTACCACGCTTTCTTCAACTGCTATAGAGGAAGCATTCTCTTTAAGGTACCAGGCCAGCCGGAGCTCGAGTTTGCACGAGGATCCATAGATATTCTTGATGGTGTTCAGATGACATTGAATGACGTCATTGATCACCCTATCATTTCAGAGTTTGAGGACGTCTTTCTAGAGGATTTTTCAGGACTACATCTGGACAAAGATGTGGAATTCTCAATTGAGTTGACTCTAGGAGCAGCACCCATAGCATCGCATGTTTACAGATTGGCAAAGAACAAGATGGATGAGCTGAAGGCATAGTTGAAGGAGTTAGAAGAGAAAGGCTTGATCCGACCGAGTGCATCACCCTGGGGAGCCCCAGTATTATTTGTACCCAAGAAGGATGGGTCAGTACATGTACATTAACTACAGGGCCTTGAATGTTGTGACTGTGAAAAATAAGTACCCTCTGCCAGGCATTGATGACTTATTTGACCAGCTTAGTGGATCCAAGGTATTCTCAAAGATAGACTTGAGATCAGAATATCACCAGGTGAAGGTGCGGAAGCAGGATATTTCGAAGACCGCATTCAGGACGAGATATGGATACTACGAGTTTTTGGTCATGCCATTTAGATTAACTAATGCTCCAGCTATTTTTATGGACTTGATGAATCGAGTCGTCCATCAGTATTTGGACCAGTTCGTAGTTGTCTTCATAGATGACTTCCTTGTCTATTCGAAGAGCCACGAGGAGCATGAGAAGCACCTGCGGATTATCTTAGAGACATTGAGAAGATAGCAGTTTTACGCGAAGCTCAGCAAATGCGAGTTCTTCTTAGATAAGGTCTCTTTCCTTGGGAATGTTGTCATTGGAGATGGTATTTCATTATATCCGGAGAAAATCTTGGCACTTGAGACATGGCTCGTTCCTAAGTTGGCATCGGAGGTGAGGAGTTTTTTTGTACTTGCGGGATATTATCGTCGATTCATGGAAAACTTCTCGAGGATATCAGAGCCTATGACTTGGTTGATGTGCAAGAACTGAGAGTTTATATGGACGGATGAGTGTCAAGCAGCTTTTGAAGAGTTAAAGAAGCGACTGACCACATCACTAGTGTTGACCATTCCATTATGATCAGTAGGCTACGTGATCTACATCGACGCATCAGAAAAAGCCTTGGGATATGTATTGATGCAACATGGCAAGGTGATTGTGTATGCATCTAGATAGTTGAGAGTATATGAGAAGAATTATCCAACTCATGACTTGGAGCTTGCAGTTATTATTTTTGCCTTGAAGCTATGGAGAGATTACTTATATGGGGAACGAGTGGAGATCTATACTGATCACAAGAGCCTCAAGTATGTCTTCACGTAGAAGGAGCTAAATATAAGGCAACGCCGGTGGCTTGAGTTGATGAAGGACTTCGAGATAAAGCTGCATTATCACCCAGACAAGGCTAACGTGGTAGCAGATGTGTTAAGCCGAAATCCTATGGCGCTATTCTTGACAATGTAGAGGGAGTTATTGGAGGACTTGCAAGAGATTGGCATAGAGGTTGTATTACCCGGATCAGATGGGACACTAGCTAACTTGCAACTGTAGTCATTGCTAGTAGAGAGGATCAGGACAGCCTTGCCTACGGATGCTAGATTCAGGAGGTTTAGAGAGAGGGCCGAGGCAGGAGAGTAGACAGGATTGTGCATTCATGATGACAGGACATTACGATGTGGTGATCGTCTATATGTTCCCAATTGAGAGCTTCGACGAGATCTGATAACAGAGGCTCATAGTTCGATATATTCCATTCATCCTGGAGGCACCAAGATGTACCGCGACTTACGCCAGCACTTTTTGTGGCATGGGATAAAGAGGGAGATAGCTCACTTTGTTGTCAAACGTTTAGTGTGTCAGCAGGTTAAGGCTGAACGCTAGAGGACAGTAGGGTTACTGCAACCATTTTCGATCATTGAATGGAAGTGGGAGAACATCATTATGGACTTCATCACTGGCTTTCCGAAGAGTCCAAGTGGACGAGATGCAGTATGGGTGATAGTAGATCGACTTACCAAGTCCGCTCACTTCTTTCCTTTTCGAGTTGGCCATTCTACAGAAGCTTTGGCTGACTTATTTATGAGGCAGATCGTGAGATTACACAACATTCTAGTTAGCATTGTGTCAGACAGGGACTCGCGTTTCACATCTCACTTTTGGAGGAGCATGCAGGAGAGTCTTGGGACTCGTCTGAAGTTTAGTACGTCTTATTAACCGCAGACACTAGACGGGCAGTCTGAATGTACTATTTAGACACTGGAGGATATGTTGAGAGCATGTATATTAGATTTTGGAGGATCATGGGAGGACCACCTATATCTTGTAGAGTTTTCCTACAATAATAGCTATCAAGCGAACATCCAAATGACTCCGTTTGAAGCTTTGTATGGAAGGAAGTGTAGGTCTCCCGTGTATTGGAGCGACATGGGAGAACGCCAGATCTTGGGGCCAGAGTTGGTTGTCAGCACTGTAGAGAAGGTGAAGAGGAAACATGGGTACTTGCAAGAAGCACAAGATAGACAAGCAGCGGACAGATCTTCATCGTCGTCCTTTGGAGTTCAAGGAAGGCGATCATGCTTCTTGAGGATATCACCCATTAGAGGCACTATTCGCTTTGGGGGACGCGATAAGTTGAGTCCAAGGTACATTGGACCATTTTACGTGCTAGAGCGAGTTAGAGAAGTTGCATATCGACTGGCACTACCACCTTGGCTTAAGGGAGTGCATGATGTATTTCATGTGTCGCAACTAAGATAATATATGACAGATATCAGTCATATTCTCGATCACTCCGAGATTATCGTTGGAACGAGCTTGTCTTACCAAGAGTAGCCTGTAGAGATCCTTGATCGTCGAGAGAAGGTGTTGAGGAATCACTCTATTCCTTTGGTACGTGTGGTATGGAGAGATCACTCGCCAGGAGAATCCACCTGGGAGCGCGAGGATGACATGCGCAAACGTTTCTCGCATATGTTCGAAGATCAGGGTATGAGTTACTTTATTCTTTTCTACCGTATAGCATTCTCATTTTCATATCTTGCTTTAGCTTTAATTTCGAGGACTATTTTTTGTAAATTGGGTAGAATGTAACCTCCCATATTTTTCTAGGAATTTTTCTTTATAATAATTGAAATAATAATAAGAATAATGACAACATACCAATAATTTGTAATAAAATAGATAGAAACAATATTAATTTAATAAATAAATAAATAATTTAAAGTAGGAATTTTGAGTTAATAATAAGAATATTAGTGATAATAACCAATATGGGTGTATTTTCTAGTAATACTAATTATAATAATGATATAAAGATTATTAATAGTAATAACATAAAGGAAAAGTTATAAAATAATCTAAAAATATTTGTGAAACTAATATACAACAGCAACAACAATAAGCAGCATACAACCACATACAATAGCAACTAATATGTTTGTATTTTGATATAAAGCCTATATAACCAGGATCAAAATGAACTAATATTTGCATATTTATGATCATTAATTATGTGATAAAATAATGGTTAAAAATCACGAAAAACAGTTTTCAAAAACTTAGAAAACTAGCGATACAGAGTGCGTCCCGACAAACCAGACCACCACGTCATGTACCAGTTGCACCGAAAGGCGCGTATGATATTTTCTGACGTGCGGGCTTTCACAGAAGTTTATTTGGACGTGTGTGGACGCCGAAATAAACCCGTATCCGTAAAAAGTCTTCCGTATCGACATTTTACAAAAATTTTCATTATTAAGTGCACGCTCGTCGGAATACGACGAAACTTGAGCCAACGGATCCACGGTATCACGCTGGTCCTGTGACCTAAGTTTTATGCAATTCCGAGACCGTTGACCGAACTGTCATTTTGCGAGCCCTGTAGTTTGACTTGACGAGCGATTTTGTGATCGGCTCACCGGAATCCAAAATTGGACATACTTTTGAGTTTGTATCATCTTTTAGGATTTGTTTGACCTATAATTTGTCCCATTTAGAGACCTTTATCCATGTCACGTATTTTGGTGTAAAGTGGACCATGTGGACCCTGCTTTGATCCAAAATTATCTTTTTTGCCTCTGTGTCCAAATTGGGCAAAAGGGTAGAGTTTTCTGACTATCTCGCTAATTTCGGAGACGTTTATGATATTTATTTCAGTATCCGGAGATGTTCGTTCAGAGCCTGTAGTTTTTGATCCTTTGTGCTTGACGTCAGGACGCCTACATTTCATAGATTGCTTGCCAGGCAAGGTTACCTTGCCATTATACTGTTTATTACATTCATTATTAGCATGCATATTTGTTGTTGTTTATTTAGTTATTTTATTTTGCTATATAAAATTATGCGTCCAAGAATAACTTGGAAGCAACGACGGTTGCGTCGCCTTTTGCCACTTATTTAATATTTTGTATGATGACCTAGTGGTACGAGACTACCCCATGATATTGAGGCATTCTTATGTTTCATTGGCCATGACACATTTGTTACACAAGTTTGAGTCTCATATAGAATACAGACTTGTGTGATAGGCTGGTCATCTGTACATATGGGACGTGCGACGGATAGAAAATAACTGCTGATAGAAATGCATGCTAGAAGACTTTGCAGTTATTAGAGGTATCACCGTAGCATGTATATGACATGGATAGAGCATAGGGTGGGGAGAACAACAAGTAGGAATATGGGCTCCTTTATAGTTTTCTTTTGTAACCCGTACGCTTTGCCGGAGATGCATGGTCAGATGACCCTTATATTATATTATTTATAGACGTCCTCTGATGATCGAAAGATGTTATGCTTTTTAGGCCACTGATTCTCCGAGAGAGTCACGTCAATCCCATTTTTAGCCAGATAGCCCATACGTTGGAAAGTTGTTCTCAAAAGTGCATTTCACATAGACGGTTAGGTGACCCTTTAGATGTTATTTTTAGTATATTATGGCATGTACTTTTTGTATCTTGTTACGTCCTTCTGAGTACCTGGTCCACTTCCAGGTATAGACGAACAGGATTATCCGTAGGAGTATGGACAGGCCTGACGCATCATTCTCTGTTGAGGAGGTCTTACCTTCTGAGTACCGGTAATTACTTCATTGCGGATGGATCCTTAGCAGATGTTTCTTTATTGAAATATATTTTATATTGGGATTTTGATCTCCTCTATCATTTTAGTTTTTGATATAGTCGATAGGTAGTGGATTTGTCTCCACCCGACTATTATTCTTTTGATACTTTGTAAAACCCAGATTTTTCAGAATTTAAAATTAATTTTCAGATTTTTTCTGGAATTTTCTTTATTTTTTAACTAATTAAAATTAAGGTATTTTAGAATTAAATAAATTTAAATGTTTTTATTAAATATTAAAATATTATAAAAATAATATTTTTGGGTGTAAAATAAAATATTAGACATTGGGTAATTTTCTTGGAATTTATTGGACCTCAGAACCATTTTTAAAGACCTAAAAATTAATATTTTTAATAAACCAAAATAAACCCGGTTTAATTCTGAACCAAACCAACCCAGACCGGCCCAAAATCCTGAACCGGGCCTAAACCTTAGCGGGTCAGGTCGGACCCATACCCGAACCCGACCCGAAACCCAAAATTCGAAATCCATAACCGTTATAACCCCCGCCCCGCGACCGATCGGCTCCGCCACCGCCGGCGGTTACGCTCCGCCTGCTCCGCTGTAACCCCCGACCCATCGCCTTCCCCACGGCCGCCCGTCTCCCCTCCCTTAACGACCGCTCCTCCCTATTTAAACCCGGTCGATCCCCCACCGAATCCACCACCACCATCATCATCCACCGCGGCCACCACGATCTCTGTCGATCACCACCTCCACCACCTCCGGCGATCCTCCGGCCGAGTTTCCCCCGATGACCCGGCCGATCCCCCACCGAATCTACCACCACCATTATCATCCACCGCGGCCACCGTAATTTCTGTCAATCATCGCCTCCACCACCTCGACGAACCCCGCCGTCTCCCCCATCACCATGAACCCTCACCACCGCGGCTCCGCCTCCGCCGAGAGCCGCACAGTGCCGCCTCCGCTGTGCCCTAGCCGTCGCTGCCAGCAAGCCCGCCGGCCGCGTTACGCCACCTTACGGAATCGTGTTTTCAGTCTTCTTCGGAGCCCTATTCAGGTGACTGTTTCTCTCTCCTCGCTGCCCCATTTTTTGTTCCGTCTGCTATGACGCGTAGACTGTATGACCCTCTCGATACTCGTGCCATTAGTTCTGCGTGTCGCATCCTGTGGCGGTCGCAAACTGCGACCCAAAATCAGGAAAATTATTACCCATTTTTCCCCGGAACTGGGTGCGCCCCGTTAAACGGGACGACTTGGTCGTGTGCGGGCTTCACCGAAAGGTGTGAGCCGTTAATACGGACATGTAGGATTTCGCGAAAGTTGATTTGGATGTTCGTGCACACCGGAATCAACACGTATCCGTCGACAACACCCCGTATCAGCCCTATTATGGAACTCGTTGTAACTTCGTGTACGCACGTCGTATCAAAATAAAACTTGCGCCATCGGACTCATAGCAATACGCTGGTCCTGTAACCCATGTTTGGTTTGATTCTGAGAACATTGACAAAATCGCGTATCGTGGGCACCACGGCTCCACTTGACGGGCGATTTTGTGATCGGCTCATCGGAATCCAGTTCTGGATATTCTGTTGGGTTCGTATAATCGTTCTGGACTTGTAGACACTAAGTTTGACGAATTTAGAGAATAATGTCTCTGACATATTTTTCGGTGTGAAGCGGGCCACATGTAGACCCCACTTTGACTAGAAACTGTCACTTTTGCCCCTGTGTCCAAATTGGACTCATGGACAGGCAATTCTAGCTATTTGATGTCTTCTGAATCTGATGGTAACATTTATTTCAGCAACCGGAGGAGTACCTGCAGATCCCGCTGATACTAGAGCAACTGTTGGAGTCAGAACCCCAAGCAAGTGTACCTTGCCATACTTGCAGCATTTGTTTATACTATTCTCTTGATTTATTACTGTAATATCTTTGTTCAACCTAGGAACGTGTGACATTACTTAGCGTCCGAATAATATATGGGTGCCAACACCGTACGCGGAGTTATGTAACATTACCTAGTCATGGATATCGAGACCCTATACATTCTCGTGCTTGTATTATCAAGTACGTCATACCTCAGGACACCTGACACAATTCATGAGACAGAATCTTCCTGAGATATTCATAGTGATTCTGTATAGGTTACAGGTTCATGACATATACTTTATGCTTAGCTATCATTATGACTCACTGCATCAGTTAGAGGTTATGATCTTGCGTGTCATGAACATGAGACGTGTGATTACATTGGGTGGGGAGAGACACACAGGCTACAGGCTGATATATATATATTTATTATGGTGAGGCCTTAGACTCTACATCAGAGCTAGGCACTCTACTAGCGATATCACTGCTACCGGCTCCCCGACACCGAGCTTGTAGTGGTCTCAGCCTGGGTTCTAGTGATGCTCTCATCTTGCATATCACTTAGCTGGTTATATAGTTTACCCTATTGATTCATTTATTATTGTACTGTATTTATTTTGTCTTGAGTTATTTTGTACCTTGCTATGTCCCATGAGGACCTGGTTTCGGATTATGTCCCCAGGAATAGCAGAGGAGATCTATCCCGAGGTATATGGGACATGAGCAGTAATAGGAGCAGGAGCAAAAGCAGGAACATGAGCAGTCATTGGAGCAGTACCAGAACTTGAGGACGAGGTAATTGCCGAGGATTTCTCCTGAGTATATACTTTATCCATACTCAGTATTTGCTATTGTTATCTTTATTCTTGTATCTTGACTATTGTATCAGACTTATCCTTGGGTTGTTCCCCGAGTTATGTTTTATTGAGACTTGATATTGCTTTATATTTCTGATATTGATGTATTCATTTCTGTGGATGAGATTAGTATATTAGACCCTTATTGTTGTATTACAGCTTAAGTATACCCTGATGGGTCCATTAAATTGGATTTGCCCATCGGTGTGTGCTGCTGGCCATTGCCACGTGTCTAGTCCCTCGATATTTTAGAACTGGGACGTGACATAGTTTTTATGGTGGCTCATGCAGGTCAATGACTAAATTGTTTGGTTTCAACTTAGGGACCGAGCAAGCCTGCAATAAGAATAGGATAAGTTTTAGGATCTCATCCACTTGATTGAATCGTTCTTGATCTCTATATCGGATTTGAATTTCTTGACTTGCATCCTGCCTTGATTCCTCTGTGCGCCTCTTATCATTTATTTTGGATGCAGAGTAATGGATCCACCAGCAAGCGACGAGATTCCTACAAGATTACCACGAGGAGTTGTGGTTACCCATAAAGAAGAAGCGACACCAGTAGGTGAAGGGCAATCAGCTCAATAACGCAGTCAAGCAAATCAGCATGCATCGAGAATCTCACAAGATGACATTCCACCATCGACACAATTCACTCCACCAATGCCCATATTCCCACAAGGGCAGGTTATGGACGGGCAACAGATATTGTCACGCCCCAGTCCCAAAATACGTAGGAATAGGATACGTAAGCATGCCAGCCGTATGGATATGGCAACTACAATATATGGAAACCAAAATCCACACGTACGCTGTAATGTGAATATCAATCCACAAGTGGTATAAACATATGTCACAAGTCACAGGGTATAATCTAAATCTCATCCACAGAAAATCAGTATAATACATAACCAGTGTCTATGAAACTAGATCTCAAAGTAAGTATCTAAGGATGATAGTTGGATGGAAACAAATCCACTACCAACTCAAATGGAAAAGTACAACACAATAAACACAATGTAAGAATACCAGCTAACAATCACGGGCTCGAAGAAAGGACATCCACGAAACATATGTAACCATCCGAATCTGCGGTCCTGCAAATACTCAAGAACAGATACACCTGGCAGAGGACCAGGTCCTCAGAGGGACGTAACAAAATACAGAAAAGTGAGCCAACTTGAATACAGTAAACATGCATATAATTTGAAAATAAATAAGTACGCTGTACAAGACAATCTATATGAATGCAAATGAGGACAACTTTTTGACGTATGGGCAAGGGTAGGCTACTCGATCTAATCCTCACAACTCATGCACTCGTTAGTGGACATCATCAGCCGACATACCTCTGGGGTAGCGACCCTCGGACTCCATCAATCGACATACCTCGGGGGTAGCGACCATCGGACACGACCACCATAGTGCGTGCTAGTTACTATGGTTTACCAGAGTGGTTAAAAGCCCATACGCCTAATGATTGTCCTCGATGATACTAAGTGCCATGTGTGTGTCAACATATCTAATACATAGTAATGACTGGAAGAAAACTACACATGCAAAAAATATACCGAAATGCAATAAATATACAGAAATATACTAAGCATGCAAAATATTGTATGCAATTTGGCAAGGTATCTTGTCTGGTCTGAAAAAGAATGAAGTCCCAACTCAAGGCGTCGTCCGACCTACCCGTCACATAAATTAAATAAGTTAGGTTACAAAAGTGGGTGAATAGGTTCCTCCATTTTAATCTATTTTAATTTTGAATAAAATAATCTAAAATAGTATTTTAATCTTATTATAATCTAATTTTATTGTTAAACCCTAATTTTGGTCCAAAGAAAGTCAACTTTAAGGATTTTTATATGGAATCCTATATATTTCAATGCTACATAAACACTGGAATAGACGATTTCATAAAATCACAAGTCAGTAAAGAGTTATGGCCACAAGGGCGCACAGATGACAGTTTTCGGTGGTTTCCTATTTACGTCTACATTTGCACAAATTTTACAGTAGAATAAACTTATATTTTAAATTTTGAAAAAATATTTTCTGGAAGTTCATCATGTCAGCTTTCCGAAACTTTAAACGGTTCGTAATTCCGAGTTCGGGATCTCCCGAAATCTCGAAAATATCAAAACGCGTCTGATTTCGGACAACTGACACTTTTAGAATTTTATGGAAAAATAGGTTCATAAATTATTAAAATAATTTATATATTCAGAAAACTAACCTTGATATAGTTATAACAAAAAAACTGGAGCGCGTTTGGAGTCCGGAGCTAGGAGATATCGTCTTTTTAAGTCGTAATAACTACTAGAAAATAAGGCTGGATTTATGATAATTTTTTACTATTTTTGGACGAAAAAGAGAGAAATTTGGGAAAAAAAATATGAAGGATGAGGTATTTATAAGGGTGGACACTACTTAATTAAATACGACTAGGATTGATTAATTTGGATAGGATTATGATGAATTTAAATAAGGATAGGATATGCATAAAGTTGTTTTCCTAGTAGGTTCAGGATTTGAATTAATTTAAAATAAAGTTTGAATTTATCTCAATAATTTATAATCTTAAATAGAAATAAAGATAATACAAATAGTTTATATATAATCTTATTAATATATATTAACACTAAATTAGCATCTATCTAATATTAAGACTATATATATCCAAATAAATCCTAAATAATTTCAAAAATCTAATTTTTTTTAAATCTAAATAAATTACAGAAAAATATAATTAAATATTTTAACCTAAAATAAATATTTTTTAGGAACAATATGTAAGTATGGTCTTACAGTAAATCATGGAAGTCCTAGAAATTTACGTTCCTTATGTTTTAATTACCTAAAAATTCTAGAAAAATCTCCAAAAATCTAAAATAGCCTAAAAATAATTCTAAATAAATATTTACATAAGTAAATATACTAAGAAAATTTATTTTCTAATTAACTAATAGAATATTCTAAAGTAATTCAATATTTAAAATAATCTATAATAAATAAAATAATATAAAATACACACAAAATACCTATTTTGGGTGAGGGGGTTTACAGATATTTCAAATGATCTACGCAATGATGCAAGCTCAACAGCAGATTCAACATGAGGCTCTGCGTCACAGCCTAGCAATCGCACTGGAGCATGCGAATCTACCAGCACGACGGCCAACGACGAGCTCTATCACCGATTTCTGCCAGCTGAAGCCCCGCACCTTTTCAGGTAAGGAGGAGCCCACTGAAGTTCATGAGTGGCTCACCAACACTCAACATCAATTAGAAGCAGCTGAGCTTCCATGGGAACGTTGGATGACTGCCGTCAGAATACAATTGACGGGCAATGCACATTACTGGTGGCTATCTGAGGAGTCACGGCTCAAACCAGACCGAGTCACTTTGGAAGAGTTCTCTAGACTCTTTCAGGAGATATACATTCCAGCCATCGCTTGATCAGAACTTCGGGACAAGTTCAATGGCCTCACTCAAGACAATATGACAGTGGAAGAGTACAACAAGGAGTTCATTCGTCTGAGTCGCTTCGCCCCTACCTTGATCCCGACAGAAGAAGAGAGGGCTGAGAAGTTCTTCGATGGACTAAACTTCGAGCTACAAAGACTAATTGGATCCGTTGCACCTACTTCTTACTCGAACGTCCTTGCTGCAGCCCGACGCATGGAGCGCGTCACCAGGAGAGAGACCAGCCTGAAGCGGCCTTCCACATCCGCACCAACCATAGCATCACAAGAGGAGTCTGCAAAGCGTCAACAGATAAATCTACCACCGAGAGCAGCACCAGGAGCCTCATTCCTTCCTACTTGTCACTATTGTGGCAAGGTAGGCCATATTGAGAGAGAGTGTAGACGCAAGTTGGGAATGTGCTTGATTTGCGGATCCAGACAATACTTAGCCAGAGATTGCACAACACATCAAGGAGAAACACCGATGATTCATCAAGAAGCTTTATCAGTACCGAGGCCAGCCTATCCAGCATTGAGAGCACCACAAACGGGAGTTGAAGGAGTCATACCACCACCTCCAGGAGAGTATCAGCCAAGGCCACCTTTGATACCCCAGGCACTACTCTTCCAGCAGGCTCAGCAGCAGCAGAGGAATCCACCGCAAGGACGCGGACAAGCTTTCGCAATGACTTTGGAGGATGCATAGACTAGTGGAGTAGAAAATGCGTGTAAGTTATTCATAGATGCATTGCTTTAGCTTGTGCCTGTTAGTTCGTGACCTTAGCCTTAAACCTGGTATTTTTAAACTTGTTAATAATAACCTAGTATGTTTTTATAATTGATAACCTAGTTTTTCTAAGTTGTAGTTTTCTTGCTTTAACTAGATTTTCTTCACTCTTGAATTTGCATAACTTTTATTGCTTAGGGAAATGATGTTTTTTCTTATGTGTTTTGCTTAAACCCTCTTCCTTTGATTCTCCTTAATCATGATTCTTTGATGGTGTCGTGCTTCGAACTTGTTTTGCAAATCGTGTCATCTCTGCTGACCAGTTATTTCTTTGATTGCGAGGACGCAATCCTCTTAATGGGGGTAGATTGTAAACCCCCAGATTTTTCAGAATTTAAAAATTAATTTTCAGAATTTTTCTGGATTTTTCTGGATTTTTCTTTATTTTTAACTAACTAAAATCAAGGTATTTTGGAATTAAATAAATTTAAATATTTTTATTAAATATTAGAATATTATGAAAATAATATTTTTGGGTGTAAAATAAAATATTAGACATAGGGTAATTTTTCTGTAATTTATTTGACCCTGAAACTATTTTTAAAGACCTAAAAATTAATATTTTTAATAAACCAAAATAAATCCGGTTTAATTATGAACCAAACCAACCCAGACCGGCCCAAAATCCTGAACCGAGCCTAAACCTTAGCGGGTCGGGTCAGACCCATACCCGAACCCGACCCGAAACCCGAAATCCCAAATCCCTAACCGCTGTAACCCCCGCCCCGCGACTGATCGGCTCCGCCACCGCCGGCGGTTATGCTCCGCCTGCTCCGCTGTAAACCCCGACCCATCGTCTTCCCTACGGCCGCCCGCCTTCCCTCCCTTAACGGCCGCTCGTCCCTATTTAAACCTGGCCGATACCCCACCGAATCCACCACTACCATCATCATCCACCGCGACCACCGCGATCTCTATCGATCACCGCCTCTACCACCTCCGACGATCCTCGGCCGATTTTCCCCTGATGACCCGGCCGATCCCCCACCGAATCCACCACCACCATCATCATCCACCGCGGCCACCGCGATCTATGTCGATCACCGCCTCCACCACCTCGACGAACCCCGCCGTCTCCCCCATCACCACGAACCCTCACTACCGTGTCTCCGCCTCCGCCGAGAGCCACACAGCGCCGCCTCTGCCTCCGTTGTGCCCTAGCCGCCGCTAGCAAGCCCACCGGCCGCGTCGCGCCACCTCGCGGAATCGTGTTTTTAGTCTTCTTCGGAGCCCTGTTCAGGTGACTGTTTCTCTCTCCTTGCTGCCCCATTTTCCGTTCCGTCTGCTGTGACACGTAGAATGCGTGACCCTCTCGATACCCGTGCCATTGGTTCGGTGTGTCGCATCCTGTGGCGGTCGCAAACTGCGACCCAAAATCAAGAAAATTATTACCCTATTTTTCCCCAGAACTGGTTGCACCCCGTTAAAAGGGACGACTTGGTCGTGTACGAACTTCAACGAAAGGTGCGTGCCGTTAATACGGACGTGTGGGATTTGAGAAAGTTGATTTGGATGTGCCTGCACACCGGAATCAACGCGTATCCATCGACAACACCCCGTATCGGCCCTATTCTGGAACTCGTTGTAACTTCTTGTATGCACGTCGTATCGAAACGAAACTTGCGCCATCGGACTCATAGCAATACAGTGGTCTTTTGACCCAAGTTTGGTTCGATTCTGAGAACGTTGACAAAATCGCGTATCGTGGGCACCACGGCTCCACTTGATTGGCAATTTTGTGATCGACTCATCGGAATTCAGTTCTGGACATTCCGTTGGATTTATATCGTCATTTTGGACTTGTACACACTAAGTTTGACAAATTTGGAGAATAATGTCTCTGACACATTTTTTGGTGCGAAGCGGGCCACATGTGGACCCCACTTTGACCAGAAACTGTCACTTTTGCCCATGTGTCCAAATTGGACTCATGGACAGGCAATTCTAGCTATTTGATGTCTTTTGAACCTGATGGTAACGTTTATTTCAGCAACCGGAGGAGTACCTGCAGATCCCGTTGATACCAGAGCAGCAGGTGGAGTTAGAACCTCAAGCAAGTGTACCTTGCCATACTTGCAGCATTTGTTTATACTATTCTCTTGATTTATTACTGTAATATCTTTGTTCAACCTAGGACCGTGTGACATTACTTAGCGTCCGAATAATATTCGGGTGCCAATGCCGTACGCGGAGTTGTGTAACGTCACCTAGTCATGGATATCGAGACCCTATACATTCTCGTGCTTGCATTATCAAGTACCACATACCTCAGGACACCTGACATAATTCATGAGACAGAATCTTCCTGAGATATTCATGGTGATTCTGTATAGGTTACAAATTTTATGACATATACTTTATGCTTAGCTATCATTATGACTCACTACATCAGTTAGAGGTTATGATCTTGCGTGTCATGGACATGAGACATGTGATTACATTGGGTGGGGAGAGACAGGCTATAGGCTGATTTTTATATATATTTATTATGGTGAGGCCCTAGACTCTACATCAGAGCTAGGCACTCTACTAGCGATATCACTGCTACCGGCTTTCCGACACCGAGCTTGTAGTGGTCTCAGCCTGGGTTCTAGTGATGCTCTCATCTTGCATATCACTTAGCTGGTTATATAGTTTACCCTATTGATTCATTTATTATTGTACTGCATTTATTTTGGCTTGAGTTATTTTATACCTTGCTATATCCCTTGAGGACCTGGATCCAGATTATGTCCCCAGGAATAGCAGAGGAGATCTATCCCGAGGTATACGGGACATGAGCAGTAATATGAGCATTAGCAGGAGCAGAAGCAGGAACATGAGCAGTCATTGGAGCAGTACCAGAACTTGAGGACGAGGTGATTGCCGAGGATTTCTCCTGAGTATATGCTTTATCCATACTCAGTATTTGCTGTTGTTATCTTTATTCTTGTATGTTGACTATTGTATCAGACTTATCCTCGGGTTGTTCCCCGAGTTATGTTTTATTGAGACTTGATATTGCTTTATATTTCTGATATTGATGTATTCATTTTTATGGATGCGATTAGTATATTAGACCCTTATTGTTGTATTACAACTTAAGTACACCCCGATGGGTCCATTAAATTGGATTTGCCCATCGGTGTGTGCTGCTGGCCATTGCCACGTGTCTAGTCCCTCGATATTTTGGGACTGGGGCGTGACATACTTCGTACTTGAGATATTTCGCTATTTATTTTGATATTCCATTACTTGTGCTTGTGGATGAGATATAGATGCCTGTGACTTGCGTTGACAATATAGGAACCACTTGTGAATTAATATTAATATTATAGCATATGTATGTGTTATAATTTTCCAACATATTTGAGTTGTCATATACATATGGTTGGCCTGTTACGTATTCCTAGTCCTACGTATTTTGGGACTGGGGCATGACAACTTTGTACGACATCTTAAGAAAAATTCTTATGTGGCTATGCCTTGAGATTTTCGAGCGCAATATAGGGTTAATTAAGAAACTAAAAGTAGTAGAAACATGGGGAGAAAACGGTATCCCGAGATCATACCAACGAAGATTCCTACATCTAGTGCGCTGTGGGCTGGCCACCATATATACTGTATATCATCTGCCTTAGTGGAGTGCAGTATTTGACCTATTATATATGCCAAGCCACTATTTCACTATAGGAACATTAGAACCGCTAATACCGTATTTTTAGCGTAGTGAACCTATGGAAAACTAGTACATCTCGTGTAATACATGTATATTCATCTATTGGCTCGGTTAGTTCATATTTGGCAATGACGTGATCTGAGGATAGCTGTTATGCATTATTCTGAGATAACCTCAGACTCCACAAATAGCAAGCCGTACAAGTGTTTGGCCGATTTTATTAATTAGACTTGGATGTGATTGTATTATTCTGTTAGTAGCCTAGGGAAAGGGACTATCATAGTGTGATGGATTCAACCCTTGTCCTTATTTGGTTGTAGTATTAGGATTTTATACTAGGATATGCCATGGACCTACGCTACGATGCAGAACTATTATATATATTTATTGCTTTGGATTTTGTTCTTCTTTTCGTGCTCCTTTTGTGGTACTTGGTATTTGGGGTCGAACCCTACTGGTTTTACATGGCTAGGTTTTGAGCCAGCACCCGAGGATCTAGCGTACTTTCCCCTGACTAATAGCGCGTACCAGGAATATGGCTGCCGAGGATAACGAGTGAGTTCTTTTATTCACTGCTCGTCTTTTGTAAACTATATTCTTTTGGACGTTTAGCCAACCGACACCTGTTAGCCAACAAATATGGATACTAGCTCCTTACATGACTGTATATATTCAGATTGCAGCTGACTCACTATCATGTATATCTTGATCTTGCATCTGGCATATCATTCTGTATCGCCAGATCTCTAAAGAACATTCTGATGTTGCGTTTGGGACACCTTACTGTTTATTTTGAAGTGTTCTATATTATTGCTTCTTGTTTGAATGATTGAGACATATAAGTTCTTGACCCTAGCATACTTGATTGTAGCATGCACCCCCTTATCTAGTTACAACCGTGATCATCGTATGACTTATAGTACTTTGTACAGGATAGCTGGCCATGTTCGTCTCCGTATTTTGGTACTAGGGCGTGACAAGGTTTTATTGGTGGCCCATGCAGGTCTGTTCTACAGACTTATGGGGTGTCATGGTCATAGGAGTCTCAATTAGACATGATTCTTCTTGAAATTCTGAATTCGTCCTCTTCGATACTCAGCATAAATATTACCAGATTGGTTGCTTTCTTTTTCCTTCTCGTCCTATACTTGATGTTTCTTATGCTCTTCTTTAGGGTTTCCCTCCTCTAGATATTGCAACAATAAGAGATACAGAGCTGCCAGTAAAATGAGGTCCTGTAGAACCCCAGCCAGGGATCCAAGTTGAGACCACGATAAATGTGACAGAGCAGCAGGCTCTTGGTGTTCCCGTACTTCCCTTAGTATCGACAGCACTAGATACACCGGCCTTGCTAGAAATTATAAGAGAAATATTGGCTCCCCAACAACATCATATGGTGGTTCAGCAGCAGCAATATCAAGAACAATAACGTCAACAGTTTCAACAACAAGAACAGAATGTCCTGTTGAACCATGGGGTTACAAACGGCCCTGGAACGAGGCGAAAGAGTAGATTCTGGGGCATTAATTAGGTTTTGCAGTTTGAATTCTAGATATTTTGATAGCACGGAGGACGCCATTACAGTAGATGATTGGCTCCAGGATATTGAGACTATTTTGCAGTAACTAAAGTTTTGGTTGAGGAACTGGTTGACCTGGTTCACTTGCAGCTCCAGGATCTTGCAAGAGATTGGTGGGCCATGATGGAGATAGGATTGAGGCGTCCTATTTTGTGGGACAATTTTAGAACCCGGTTTATGGTAAAGTACTTTGGGATTATGGCTCAGTGCGAGATATAGCAGAGATTTACCAACCTCAAGCAGGCTAGGAGGACAGTAGATGGTTACGTGGAGGAGTTTTGCCGACTTAGTAGGTTTGATCCAACCATAGTGGCGATAGAGTTGGAAAGAGGAATAAGCTCCCAGCATGGACTTCATTTGGAGATCTTACATATGGTAGAGTTGCATGACTACCATACCTTCGAGGTAGTATTGATAGCAGCCAAAAGGGTTGTGCTTACCACTTAGAGGATGGCAGCAAGAAGAGTAGACCGGAAGATGCCTCATGGATAGAACAGCAAGAGAGGACCAGTACCGTAGATGTCAGCACCATCCCCTAGTATTCGCATCCATGATATAACACAGAGGAGGCCAGTGACCTCGACAGTGATAGCACATACTCGGCAGTAGCAGCCGAGGCAGCAACAGCAACATCAACAATAGCGACGAGGAGGGCTGACGGGTTGTACATATTATGGGAGGTCATACCCGGGATATTTTCTGAGTAGCTAATAGACTATGCTTGTGATGTGGAAGCCCCGATCATAAGATTGCCACTTTCCCATTAATACAGAGTCCAGGATGTCACGCCCCGATCCCGCAGGGGCCGTTCGTCCTCGCTTCGGTCCTTGTGGGACCGACCGTCCTAGCACGGGCGTGATGTCGTGCAAGCCTAAATTGTGTTTGTACAAGGACAAAGCTTGAACAAGGACAAGTAAGCTATTCAAGATGGAAGCAGCAGTATATATTACAGAAAAGTAAAGAACACAATGGCATAAGGGAACAAGCATCTTTATTAATAATCAAAAGTGTTACAAGCGGCGTTAAGCCGAGGTTACAAATCGCTTAAGTACTCTCTCAAATTTAATGATATCATTCTATACATTACATCAGTTTATACAAAAGTAGCTCAAAGCAAAAATCGATACGGTCTCAAGGCATTGACTCCAGATTTTTGGGTCCTGGGGATGAGGCATGACTATCGCTTCTTCAGACGGTCCTGCACCTGCGAATATGCAAACTTTTGGTGGGTCAGCACTTTGGAGAAAGTACTAGTGAGTATAAAATTAACGAACAGAAGCAACACTCTCTGAAACCAAAACTAAGTAAGCATGTGGCAAAATATTACATTACACCGGACCAGGGCCCTCCAAATTAATCAGTAAGGGATGATGGTCGCCCTTAGTACGTGGCAAGTGTTTGACAATAGCTTCTAAAAATATTTGCCTCCATTCTGGATTTGCTAGAGCTCTAGTGATCTTGCTACTTTTATATATTTTTATTTCATGCAGCACAGGGGTCGAGTCAGTTTACTTCTTTCAAAATATAGCTTTGGAAACTGTTTTGCATATTCAAACATTTAAGCATACAATCGGGACAGTGTTCTATCATGCAGTGTGCAGCATGTATCGTGCACCATATTTACTAACTCTTTAGGAACACAAGTTATTCTAGTGGACTGATTAATTCATTACTAAGGGGCAGCAGTGAAATATTAAATGAAATATACAAGTCTAGGGGCAAAACGAGATTCAAAACAATATCGAAAATTAATGCCTCATTTATTCAGTGATTTTTACCCTTCGCTGAACGGTTATCCCTACAACAGACATACAACTTAGCAATAATTTATATAAATATATATGTTCTATTCCATGTCCGTCTCTGTATCAAATCGTTAGGTATGCAAGAAGGCTAACCTAGAATGCGCCCTAACTACATGATGGTCCATGGTTAGCCCCATGATTAGCAGCGGTGACTCAAGGTTCAGCTCTTTACTAGCACGTGCATATGTCGGCAGCTGTGACTCAAGGTTCATCTCTTCACCAACACACACGAGTACAAGCAGCTGTGACATCATGGGTTCCGCACAACACTAATAGACACATCATCCCACTAGACCCCGTAGGACTGTATCCTCATGGTGAAACAAAAATCTCTTTCGGACCGAGCGATTCACAGTGCCCCAGGAACAGTTCGAGAGACAAGACCTTGTGCACAAGTTATCCGAGACCAATGCAATAACATGAATCATCTTTAATGCAAGCAAACAAATGATCAAGCAAAATACATATGGTAAAGCAAAACACATATTGTCATGCAAAACACATCTTTCTTCTTTCACACAACTAATAGCACACCCCACTAGATCACAAGGACCATACCTCAGGACGCACTATTAGTCTCTGCTTATACGAATCAAAGACTTATAACAGTTCGATATAGCAAAACAGGCAAGAAAAACATATATTAGCAAACACAATATCGATTTCATAACAACTAGCATGCAATATCTATCTTTTTCAGTACGATAGAAAACATGCGAGAAAACTCTATATATGCAAGCATGATAGTAGTTTTTCTATCTCTTTTTACTAAAGCATGCAATTATACTCTTACTTAGCATATGACAAAGGGACTTGTTCAAGCAAATTCCTTTTTACTTATCTTATTAGCATGACAACGGTTCGTTTGTATTTGTATTATAAGTTAATAGCAGTTATAGTAGATAACTCTAGGGATATTTAGTTATGCTGGGTTAATGAGTATCGAGTCAGTGTGTCTCAGGTATCGGGATGATGGGTTGATCTCAATACAACATACCTAGAAAAGTCTGAACAACATATCAATTACAGTAACATATAGTGGAGTATCAGTAGGAGCTTGTGTCAGTTAGAAATTTGAACAATGAGTTGTTTAGTAGTGTAGTACTGAGTATGTTAGTGTTGTCAGTGTGTCAGTTTATGGAGGTCAGTTAGTATAACATGTATCAGCCAGGGTTATGTTAGCTAGTTGATAAGGATAGTTAGTATATATATTTAAGATATATGTAAGTATCATAGAGTGCTAAGTTATGAGTAGTCAATTAGCAATTAGAGTGTTAGTTAGTAATGTAGATATTAATGTAAGATAATATATATAGTTAAGGTATTACTAATATTAACCTTGTAACCTAGGAAATAACCTGGTATAGCTACGTTTAGGTAGTTTTCGTCAATTCATGATCAATATAGACCAATCAATCTAGTATGGATCTAGTTTGGCCTAGAAGAGCATGTCTAATTCATTTTAGCTCATTTCTCTCTTTTATCACCAATTAGCTTGATATTCATCATAGGTGTGTGTGACACCAGCTCGGACACCGAGTGACATCATTTGCTCTGGACAAAGGTGAGTACATTCTCTGATAGTTTTTTTATTTGACAGTCTCTATGTTTCATGTATATAGTATTGAGATATTGATTCCTGACACGATGTTTACACGGATTGGGATACGTGGATCTCCGTCATGAGATATTCTCATTCGTGATCACCTACTTTATGATTATATGACATTAGACCGTGATCAGTATGCGTGATATTACAGACTGTGCATAGTGATTATCGTGTCAAAACGTGTCATGATTTGGATCCATGTACTAGTCGGGGGTTGGCAAAATATTAGTGAATATGTGATCATACCTTATAGACCGTGATATATTTATGTTGTAGTCCGTGATAACAAGTAGACCATTACAACTCACGTGTGGTCATGCTGGTTTCCCCTTTTATGATATTGGACTGTGCTAGGCCCAAGCCGATCACATATATTGCTAATATTTTAACGCACAAGTTATTATTGTATTTCCTTATTTTAGTTCATTATAGTGATGTTCCTTATCCATTATGCTCAGTTAATTCCATTCATTAACGTAATAATTCCTTCCGTGATGTTTACTATTTCAGTTATTTCTTTCCACCATTTATTTTTGTTACTATTATCGTTTCATAGTTTTTGTCAATATTTGGAACTGCTGTTTGAGGTGTACTTTGCTCCAATCCTGACTGGATATATTTTTCAGATGATTCATTAGAGGATTGGTGTCCTACGTACTACGGACCGTAGGAGTATGGACCGGTTGATCCAGTTGAGCCTACAGTAGTAGAGTCTGTTATTGTAGCACATGTAGTTGGAGATACTTAGATATTATGAGATGTACTTATTTCCTTTAGACTATTTTGGTTTAGTATCTTGGAAATTTTATGGATTTTAGACTAGTAGCTTGATATTGTATTTGTTCTTGTACTCTTTCTAATTCCTATTTCTTATCATGCTATTTTCCTCTAGTTTGACTTTGTGATTGAGTATTGAATATATTTAGCATGTCATTGTATTATTCTTCCGTTGGGAGTTGAGATGGCATGATATGTACCTTATACTTTGTGTGAGATATTAGATTATATTATTGACCTAGAACATCATTCTACGTCATTCTTACGACGTAGGTTGGACGTGTTTCACCACTCGTACCCTTATTTCGGGTGCGGATCATGACACATTTTTTGTGGTGGCCCATGCAGGTCAAGAGTCGCATGTAGAGCGATTTCGTAGTAGTGCGATGGCTTAGTTATACTATTATGAGCCTATTTTAGGAATAGGATATAAGATGAGGGTATACTCAATCACAGCTAGGGACACTTTAAGTTTGATTCAATTATTGTTCTTTTCATATTAAATCCTTATCTATTGAATGATTGCTTTACTTTGAATAAATCTGTCCTTCTTTGATGATATCGTATCTTAATCAATATTGATTCCTTTGATTCAATCTATCTTCAGGATGCCGCCAAAGACGCATTTCCAATGCTCAAGGGCAGTGTCGGCGAGGTCGGTCACTTCGTCGCTCTTAAGGGCAGCACTAGAAGACACTGTGCCAGCAGCTCCAGTTCCGAGGGCCGTTTTGCCGGTTTAGATGGGAGTATCTGCAATAGGATTTGGGGGTGCTCCACCCACAGTCCAGAAGGTCGTACCCACAGCTTCCCAGAGGACTGTGCCTTCAGTATCGGAGGAGCTACCACCTCCACCAATAGCCGTTGATCCAGCACAGATGTTCGCCCTCTTTCAGCAGATGATGGAGGCGTAGAGGGCTCAGGCTGAGGCCCAACAACGACAGTCAGAGGTTATGAGATAGGGCATTAAAAATATACATCAGCTAGCTTTAGCAGCTGTTGAGAGAGTTGCAGCGGTCTAGCTACAAGTAGTCCCACCTCCACAGATCCCGTAACAACCAAGGCCAGGTACTATAGTAGACTTCAAGAGGATGGGGTCTATGTGTAAAACCCCTAATTTTAAAATATAGTATAATTATTTAATTAATTATTGAATTTAATTGCATTAATTCCTAGTTACTTAGAAAATAAAATTTATTGAATTTAATTACTAGGTTGATATTCATCTAGGAATTTATGGAGCAAAACTACTATTTTTTTATTTTTATTATTTTAGGAAGTCTTGTAGAAGGCTAAGAGATTTTTAGGATGTGCTAATATAATTTTTTCTGAATTTTTAGTAACCATATATATATATATATATATATATATATATATATATATATATATATATATATATATATATATATATATATATATATATATATATATAAAAGTAAAGAAAAATAGAAAACAGAAAGGAAAAGAAAAACCCTCATTAACTAAAACCCTTATGACTAAAACCTAAAGACTAATTCCCTAACCCCCTAAGTAAACCCAGCCCGCCTAAACTAATTCCCCCGCGGCCCTAAGCCCACACCCGCGAGGCAGCAGAGGCCAGACCCCCGCCCGCGTTCTTCTCCTCCTCCTCCTCTCTCTCTCTCTCTCTCTCTATATATATATATATATATATATATATATATATATATTTATGATATCTTATAAACCCTAAACCTATTCCTCTCCAATCCGCGCCAACCCTGAGACCGCCCCCGACAGCCGGAGCATCCCGCAGCCACCTGAGCACCACCGGCCGGCCGCACGTCCGCGTCACCCGCGAGCAGGCCGCGCAGATTCGCAGCGACGACCCCGACTTCCCGCGCTAATTTTTGCCTCATCTCGCGACCGAATTCCAATCTGTCTTCACTGGTATGTTCACGACCTATCCTCCTCCCAACCCTGTTAACTAGTTTCATCCGAACAACGTTTAACCCTAGGTGAAAATCGATGCCAAGTTAGAGTAAAACCACAACTTTTATACTGTAATAATCTGTTGCGACCACCCATGTTTAGAGACCAATATCTTCCTCCACAGACATCCAAACTTAAATTTTCTTTTTGCTATGTGAAGATCATATACCCGAGATTATTTCCTGTTAATTAGATTATTTTATTGTGTGTTATATGTAGAAATAAATTGGGTTAAAAATTAAAAAAAAACTTGTTCTTAAAACTCTAAATTTGCGATACGGAGCGCGCTCCGCCAAACGAGACCGCCCCGTCGCGTACCAATTGCACCGAAAGGCACATATGGTATATCCTGACGTGTGGGCTTTCATGAAAACTGATTTGGACGTGTGTGCGTGCCGAAATTAACCCATATCTCTGAAAATTCTCCGTATCGTGACTTTTGCAAAATACCGTACCATTTAGTGTACGCTTATCGGAATACGACAAAACTTGTGCCATTGGATTCGTGGTATCACGCAGGTCCTGTGACCCAAGTTTCACGCGATTCTGAGATAGTTGACCAAGCTGTCTATTTGCGGGCACCACGGTTGACGTTTTGGGCGAATTTGTGTTCGGTTCACAGAAATCCAAAATTGGATATACCGTTGAGTTTGTATTAACGTGTAAAATTTGCTTGACCTATAATTTGTCCTATTTAGAGACCTTTACCCCTGGCACACATTTTGGTGCAAAGTGGGCCACATGTGGACCCCGCTTTGACCCAAAATTATCGTTTTGTCCTTGTGTCCAAATTGGACGAAAGGGTAGTGTTTTCTAGCTATCTCGCTGATTCTGGGAACGTTGGTGATTTTTATTTCAGCATCCGAAGATGTTTATTCGGCGACCATAGTTCCTGATCCTGTGTACATGATATTGGGACGCTTACACTTTACAGATTGCTTGCCAGGCAAGAATACCTTGCCATTGTACTATGATTTACATTCCATGTGATGCATGTATTTTATTTTTGTCCATTCAGTTCATATATTTTAACTACTATATAAAATACGCGTCCAAGGATAACTTAGGTGCAACGACGGTGGCGTCTTATTCTGTTTTTATTATATATATACATGTTGACCTAGTTTGTGAGACCACCCCATTATCATGAGTTATTTTATATTTCATTGGCCATGACACTGTTATTACATGAGTGTGAGTCTCATGTAGGACACGGACTTGCGTACTTGGCTGGCCACTAGTACGTATAGGTCGTGCGACGGATAAGGATAACTGCTAATAAAAATTTGTATGCTAGAAGACCTGACAGTTATTTAGAGGTATCATCGTGTCATTGATGTGACATGCTTAGAGCATGGGGTAGGGAGAACAACAAGTAAGACGTTTAGGCTCCTTTGCACTTTCCTTGTGTAACTGTACGCTCCGCGGGAGATGCGCGGTCATGATGACCACTATATATTATATATTATCAGGCGGCCTCTGAGGTTCAAAAGACGTCATGCTTTTTAGGGCCCTGATTCTCCGAGAGAATCATGCCAATCCTATTTTATCCAGATAACCCACTTATTGGAAAGTTATTCTCAAACTGTATTCACATAGATGGTTAGGCGACCCAATTGATGTTTAGTTTCAGTACTTTATTAGCATGTTTTTATGTATCTTGTTATGTCCCTTTGAGGACCTGGTCCCTTTCCAGGTATAGACATGCAGGAGTATCTACAGGAGTACGGACCCGGACCTGACGCTTCATACCAGACTGAGGAGGTCTTACCTTCAGAGTACCTTTGATTCATCGCAGCTGATGGATTTCTAGTTGCTATTTTCTTTGTGGATATTTATCTTATATTAAAGTTTGATCTCTTCTCTCATTTAGTAGTATTTAGTATAGTCGATTTGCAGTGGATTTGTTTCCATCTGACTATCATACTTTGAGACTTTATATTTGAGATTCAGTTATTTATTCCCATTTATTTATTTATTTGTGCTATGGATGAGATATAGATTGCGTGTGACTGGTTGACAGTATATTACCACTTGTAGATTCGATATTCATGTACAACGTACGTGTGTGTTACGATCTTCCAACACATTAGAGTTTCGTATATATACGGCTGGCGTGTTACGTATTCCTAGTCCTACGTATTTTGGGACTGGCGGCCCATGCAGGTCTCGAATATATTTTTTCGGTTACGTTACTGTACCGAGCAAGCCTGCGTATAGGAATAGAGTATATGATCTCATTCTCGCCTTACTAAAACTCATCTTCCCTTTCAACTATCCTATTTAAATGCTTGCATACTGTTTGATTCCTGTACTTCTTCTAATCGTTTCGTCCACCTCTTATAGAGAGATGGATTCGTGTAGTGGATGTACTGCCGCCAGAGGCGACACACCTTCAGGAGTCAACGGCCAAACTTGAGGGGATACCTCGACGACTCCTAGACTTCAGGGGTCGGATGGACAGACTCACAATCCAGTTTCATTTGATCTTTCTGTATCGCCTAACGGGACCTTTCCGGCTTTATCAACACCACAGAATGGCCAGACACAGTTGTTCCAATTCTTCCAAATGATGATGCAGGAACAGAGACAACAGGCGGCCGTACTAGCTGCAGAGCAGAGGCAACAAGCGACAGAGCAGAGGCAAGAATTTTTAGCAGCACTTGAGATAATGGCTGCACAGACAACTGTACCAGCCCAGGCACTAGTTCCAGTACCGCTAGCTAGAGTTGCTTCAGTCAAAGACTTTATACAGATGGGCCCCAAGCCGTATAAAGGCACTGAGAGCCCAGAGGAGACCACAAACTGGATTACCCACACCCAGAAGTTATTAGAAGCATCACAGCTACCTACAGATCTATGGGTGACGGGCGTAAGGACGCAACTAGATGGTAATGCCCATCACTTATCGGAATCAATGGAGCGCCAGTTGGGTACGTATCAGACTTGGGAATAATTCTTGGAGTGCTTTGAGAGAAAGTACTTCCCGGACACGGTAAGAGACGCGTTGTACGATCAGTTTCTTCATCTGGAGCAGGAGAACAAGACATTTGACAGGTATGATGTAGAGTTTAGTCGCCTTAGTAAATATGGCGCTGCCCTGATACCGAATAACTTGGTGAAGGCTAAGAGGTTTCACCGCGGGTTGACTCAGGAGCTCCAACACTACACTAGCTCACAGTCCCGGATCTCTTATGCCGAATTATTGACAGAAGCTAGGTTACAAGAGACCACTAGCAGGGGAAAATGAGGTCAACTGAAGACACAACAAGGACCAACAAGGACATAGCAAGGAGGGCCTATCAGACATCCTTTGACACAACAACAACAATATCAGCACAGAGCAGGACCATAGCAGAATTCGGAGAAGCCCTACTGTAGTTATTGTGGAAAACGCGGACACATTTCGAGGGACTGTCGGACTCGTTTGGGACAATGTATGAGGTATGGTTCTGCACAGCATATGGCGAGAGACTGTCCAATGCAACAGACATTGACACTTCCAACGCCAGTACACAGGCTAGCACTTCCAACGCCAGTACACAGGCTAGCACTTCCAACACCAAAGTCAGCTCAGCAGATGACTAGACCAGGAGCACCTCGACCTCCAGCAGCAGGAGGAGTTCACTGAGGACCACCGCTACCTACTCAGGAGGATCAGTACACGAGGGCCAGTCATGGACTTCCACAGAGGAATGGACAAGCTTTTGTACTAGAAGTGGATGACATGGATCAGGAGATTGATGTCATAGCAGGTATTACTCTTGATTTTACTTTTCCTGCTGTGACATTATTTGATACGGGAGTTACCTACTCGTTCATAACTTCTAGTTTTATTGCCAAACACAATGTTGCCACTACACCTTTACTTAGTTGTATTAGAATTCTCACCGGAGGAGAAGTTATACTTGTTAGTCGGATTTGTAGATCGTGTCCTATAGTGATTCGTGGCAGAGAGATGAATACCCGAATCTTAGTCCTTCATGTGCCAACTTTTGATATTGTGCTTGGAATGGACTAGCTAAGCAAGTACCATGCTTTTTTCGACTGTTTTGGAGGAAGCATTCTTTTTAAGGTACCAGGCCAGCCGAAACTTGAGTTTGCACGAGGATCCACAGAAGCCCTTAATGGTGTGCAGCTTGCAATAGACGACGTTACTTATCACCCCATCATTTCAGAATTTCAAGACGTCTTTCTAGAGGAATTGCTAGGACTACCTCTGGAAAGAGACGTAGAATTCTTAATTGAATTGACACTGGGAGCAGCACCAATAGCGTCACATGTTTATATATTGGCAAAGAAGGAGATGGATGAGCTGAAGGCACAGTTGAAAGAATTAGAGGAGAAATGTTTCATCCGACCAAGTGAATCACCCTGGGGAGCACCAGTATTATTTATACCAAAGAAGGATGGGTCAGTGCGTATGTGCATCGACTACAGAGCCTTAAATGCAATGATTGTGAAGAATAAATATCCATTGCCATGTATTGATGACTTATTTGACCAGCTTAGTGGATCCAAGGTATTCTCGAAGATAGACTTGAGATCGGGATATCACCAGGTAAAGGTACGGAAGCAAGACATCCCGAAGATCGCATTCAGGATAAGATATGGACACTACGAGTTTCTGGTCATGCCATTTGGGTTGACCAATGCTCCAGCTATCTTTATGGACTTAATGAATCGAGTATTCTATCAATATTTAGACCAGTTTGTGGTCATCTTCATATATGACATACTTGTCTATTCGAAGAGCCACGAGGAGCACCTGCGGATTATCCTAGAGACATTGAGGAGAGAGCCGTTATATGCGAAGCTCAGTAAATATGAGTTTTTCTTGGACAGAGTTTCGTTTCTTGGGTATATCGTTATGGGAGATGGTATTTCTGTTGATCCAGAGAAAATCTCGGCAGTCGAGACATGGCCCGCTCCTAAATCAAAATCATAGGTGAGAAGTTTCCTTGGACTTGGGGGATATTACCGACGGTTCGTGGAGAACTTCTCAAGAATACCAGCGCCTATGACTCGGTTGACGTACAAGGATCAAGAGTTCTTATGGACCGACGAGTGTCAAGCCGCTTTCGAGGAGTTGAAAAAGCGACTGACCACAGCACAAGAATTGACTATTCCATCAAGATCAGGAGGTTATATGATTTACAGTGACACATCAGGAAAAGGTTTGGGATGCGTATTGATGCAGCATGGCAAGGTGATCGCATACGTATCTAGATAGTTATGAGTACATGAGAAGAATTATCCAACTCATGACTTGGAGCTTGTAGCCGTTGTTTTTTCTCTGAAGCTATGGAGACATTACCTATATGGGGAACGAGTGGAGATCTATAAAGACCATAAAAGCCTCAAGTATGTCTTCACGCAGAAGGAGTTAAATATGAGGCAACGTCGGTGCCTTGAGTTGATGAAGGATTTTGAGATAGAACTACATTATCACCCAGGCAAGGCTAACGTAGTAGCATATGCGTTAAGCCGGAAACCAGCAGCATACTTCTTGATGACACAGAGGGAATTATTGGAGGACTTGCAAGAACTTGGCATAGAAGTGATATTACCAGAAGCATATGGGACATTAGCCAACTTGCAAGTACAATCATCACTAGTAGAGAGGATCAAGGCAGCTTTGCCTACGAACACCAGATTCACGAGATTGAAAGAAAGGACAAAGGCTGAAGAGCAGACGGGATTGCACATTCATGATGATGGGACATTACGGTGTGGTGATCGTCTATATATTCCCAATGGAGAGATTCGACAGGAGCTGATGGCAGAAGCTTATAGTTCAATATATTCTATTCATCTTGGAGGCACCAAGATGTATCGTGACTTACGACGACACTTTTGCTAGCATGGGATAAAAAGAGAGATAGCTCGCTTTGTAGCCAAATGTCTAATATGTTAACAGGTAAAGGTGGAGCATCAGAGAACACCATGGCTACTGCAACCACTTCCAATTCCTTAGTGGAAGTAGGAGCACATCACTATGGACTTTGTCACGAGTTTTCCCAAGAGTCAAAGTGGGAGAGATGCATTATGGGTAATAGTGGATTGACTCACCAAGTCCGCCCATTTCTTGCCTTTTAGAGTTGGCCAGTCTACAGAAGTTTTGGCTGACTTATACATAAGGCAGATCGTGAGGTTGCACGACATTTTGGTCAGCATTGTGTCAGACAGGGATTCATATTTTACATCAACACTTTTGGAGAAGCATGCAAGAGAGTCTTGGGACTCGTCTGAAGTTCAGTACATCTTACCACTCGCAGACAGATGGACAGTCTAAACATTCTATTCAGATATTGGAAGATATGTTGAGGGCTTGTATGTTGGACTTTGGAGGATCATGGGAGGACCACCTATATCTTGTGGAGTTTTCTTACAATAGTAGCTATCAAGCTAGTATCCAGATGGCTCCGTTTGAAGCGTTGTATGAAAGAAAGTATAGGTCTCCCGTGTGTTGGAGTGATGTGGGAGAACGTCAAATTCTGGGACCAGAGTTGGTAGTCAATATCATCGAGACAGTGAAGAAGATACAAAGGCACTTGCGAGCAGCGCAAGACAGGCAGAAGCAGTAGACAGACCTTCATCGTCGTCCCTTGGAGTTCAAAGAGGGCGATCATGTCTTCTTGAGGATATCACCTACTAGAGGCACCATCCGATTCGGAGGGCGAGGCAAGTTGAGCCCCAGGTATATTGGACTATTTGACGTGCTAGAGAGAGTGGAAGAAGTGACGTATCGACTCGCACTACCACCTTCACTTGAGGGAGTACATGATGTATTTCACGTGTCGCAACTTAGGCGATATGTGGCAGATAGCAGTCATGTTCTCGACCACTCTGAGATCACCATTGGGCTGAACTTGTCATACCAAGAGCAACCCGTGGGAATCCTTGATCGTCGAGAGAAAGTGTTGAGGAACCAGTCTATTCCCTTGTTCCGCGTAGCATGGAAGCATGGCGCACCAGGAGAATCCACTTGGGAGCGCGAGGACGACATGCGCAAACATTTTTCGTATCTGTTCATAGACCAAGGTATGAATTTACTTTGTTCAATTCTATCTTATACCATCCTTATTTTTTATCGTGGCTTAGTTTTAATTTCGAGGACAAAATTTTTATAAGTTGGGTAAAATATAAAACCCCTAATTTTAAAACATAGTATAATTATTTAATTAATTATTAAATTTAATTGCATTAATTCCTAGTTACTTAGAAAATAAATTTTTTTGAATTTAATTACTAGGTTGATATTCATCTAGGAATTTATGGAGCAAAACTACTATTTTTATTATTTTTATTATTTTAGAAAGTCTTGTAGAAGGCTAAGAGATTTTTAGGATGTGCTAATATAATTTTTTCTGAATTTTTAGTAACCATATATATATATATATATATATATATATATATATATATATATATATATATATATATATATATATATATATATAAGTAAAGAAAAATAGAAAAGAAAAAGGAAAAGAAAAAGAAAAGGAAAAACCCTCATTAACTAAAACCCTTATGACTAAAACCTAAAGACTAATTCCCTAACCCCCTAAGTAAACCCAGCCTGCCTAAACTAATTCCCCCGTGGCCCTAAGCCCGCACCCGCGAGGCAGCAGCGGCCAAATCCCCGCCCGCGTTCTTCTCCTCCTCTTCCTATATATATATTTATGATATCTTATAAACCCTAAACCTATTCCTCTCCAATCAGTACTGACCCTGAGATCGCCCCCGACCGCCGATGCATCCCGCAGCCACCTGAGCACCACCGGCCAGCCGCACGTCTGCGTCACCCGTGAGCAGGCCGCTCAGATTCGCAGCGACGACCCCGACTTCCCGTGCTGATTTCTGCCTCATCTCGCGACCGAATTTCAATCCGTTTTCACCAGTATGTTCATGACCTATCCTCCTCCCAACCCTGTTAACTAGTTTCATCCGAACAACGCTTAACTCTAGGTGAAAATCGATGCCAAGTTGGAGAAAAACTACAACTTTTACACTGTAGAAATCTGTTGCGACCACCCATGTTTAGAGACCAATATCTTCCTCCACAGACATCCAAACTTAAATTTTCTTTTTGCTATTTAAAGATCATATACCCGAGATTATTTTTTGTTAATTAGATTATTTTATTGTGTGTTATATGTTGAAATAAATTGGGTTAAAAATCATGAAAAACTTGTTCTTAAAACTCTAGAATTTGCGATACGGAGCACGCCCCGCCAAACGAGACCGCCCCGTCACGTACCAATTGCACCAAAAGGCGGGTATGGTATATACTGATGTGTGAACTTTTATGAAAACTGATTTGGACGTGTGTGCGCGTCAGAATCAACCCGTATCCGTAAAAAGTCTCCGTATCGCAACTTTTGCAAAATATCGTACCATTTAATATACGCTCGTCGAAATGTGACAAAACTTACGCCATTGGATTCATGGTATCACGCTGGTCCTGTGACCCAAGTTTCACGCAATTCTGAGACAGTTGACCAAGCCGCCTATTTGCGGGCCCCACGGTTGACTTTTTGGGCAAATTTGTGGTCGGCTCACCGGAATCCAAAATTGGATATACCGTTGAGTTTGTATTGACATGTATAATTTGTTTGACCTATTAATTGTCCTATTTAGAGACCTTTACCCCTGGCACGTATTTCGGTGCAAAGTGGGCCACATTTGGACCCGTTTTGACCCAAAATTACCGTTTTGCCCCTGTGTCCAAATTGGACAAAAAGGTAGTGTTTTTTAGCTATCTCGCTGATTTTGGAAACGTTGGTGATATTTATTTCAGCATCCGAAGATGTTTATTCAGAGACCTTAGTTCCTGATCCTGTGTACTTGACATCGGGACGCTTACACTTTACAGATTATTTGCCAGGCAAGTATACCTTGCCATTGTACTATGATTTACATTCCATATGATGCATGTATTTTATTTTTGTCCATTTAGTTTATATATTTTAACTGCTATATAAAATGTGCGTCCAAGGATAACTTGGGTGCAACGACGGTGGCGTTGTATTCTGTTTTTATTATATATATGCATGTTGACCTAGCTTATGAGACCACCCCATTAGCATGAGGCATTTTATGTTTCATTGGCCATGATACTGTTATTACACGAGTATGAGTCTCATGTAGGACACGGACTTGCGTACTCGGCTGGCCACTGGTACGTATAGGTCGTGCGACAGATAGGGATAACTGCTGATAAAAATTTGCATGCTAGAAGACCTGGCAGTTATTTAAAGGTATCATCGTGTCATGGATGTGACATGCTTAGAGCATGGGGTGGGAAGAACAACAGGTAAGGCGTTTGGGCTCTTTTGTACTTTCCTTGTGTAACCCGTACGCTCCGCCGGAGATGCGCGGTCATGATGACCACTATATATTATATATTATCAGACGGCCTCTGAGATTCAAAAGACGTCATGCTTTTTAGGCTCCTGATTCTCCGTGAGAATCATGCCAATCCCATTTTAGCCAGATAGCCCATTTGTTGGAAAGTTGTTCTCAAACTGCATTTATATAGATGGTTAGGCGACCCAATTGATGTTTAGTTTTAGTACTTTATTGGCATATTTCTATGTATCTTGTTATGTCTCTTTGAGGACCTGGTCCCTTTCCAGGTATAGACTTGCAGGGGTATCCACAGGAGTACGGACCCAGACCTGACGCTTCATACCAGACTGAGGAGGTCTTACCTTCAGAGTACCTTTGATTCATTGCAGTTGATGGATTTCTTGTTGCTATTTTCTTTGTGGAAATTTATCTTATATTAGAGTTTAATCTCTTCTTTCATTTAGTAGTGTTTAGTATAGTCGATTTACAGTGGATTTGTTTCCAACCGACTATCATACTTTGAGACTTCATATTTGAGATTCAGTTATTTATTCCCATTTATTTATTTATTTGTGCTGTGGATGAGATATAGATTGCGTGTGACTGGTTGACAGTATATTACCACTTGTGGATTTGATATTCATGTACAACGTACGTGTGTGTTACGATCTTCCAACACATTAGAGTTTTGTATACATACGGCTGGCGTTTTACGTATTCCTAATCCTACATATTTTGGGACTGGGGCGTGACACTAAGGAGTTCAGAGGTACTGAGGGGATTATCTACACGGACAATTGGATAGAGGATATAGAAAGGAACCTATTGCTAGCATAGATTCCTGAGACTTTGTAGATATAGGCGGCATACAGTATGATGCATGACATAGCCTTGACCTGGATCAGGACTGATTTGAGGGTCAGAGTGTCGGGACTTTCCTGGGAGGCCTTTAAGGAACTCTTTAAGGAAAAGTTTTTCCTCGATATGGCTTTGACATCACTAGAGTGTCAGTTCGAGCACCTCGTCCAGGAAAACATGACGATGGATGAGTATGCTGCCGAGTATTGCAGATTAGGGCAGTTTGTTGAGTGACAGAACCCCAGGGAAAATGATATAAATTTCAGGAAGGGCCTGAACAGTGAGATCAAGTCTCACACCAATGGAGAGGGCACCGCTACTTATGAGAAGATTCTGAGGCAGGCACAACAGGCAGAGGATGATCTAGAGCTTGGTTTCAAGAGGTCGAGTGACACATGAGGAGTCAGTACTTGTGCCGGTCCAACGAAGCGGTCTTATTTCCAGCAGCAATAGAGGCCTTTCCATCAGCAGCAGCCAAGACAGTAGTATCAGGCACCAGTCGGACAACCAGTGCAGAGGCATTTTCTTTAAAGGATATAATGTATGGAATAATGTAAATCTTTTATAATCGTAAGTTATAAGCTTAGTGGACATTTTAATTGGTTATTGAGAGTCATATGTATTCCATTGTTAAACTTATCAATAAAGAGATTATTTACTTGTTATGATTCAATTTGTCTATTTATTTCCATTGCATTTACCTTGGTTTATTCTTACTTATCAACTGTACACATGCATGCCTTATATAAGTGCAGTTTTGACCTATACGACATCATGCCAAGTGGCAACTTATTTATTTTGTGGATCCGGGTGTCACCCTCACTTTTCTAAATAAGGGTAGTTTGGTAATTTGGCCTAGTTATTTAATTGTAGGAATATAATATTATTAGTTAGTGTACAATAAATAATTATTTGATGTTTGTGGTAGTTATTTATTTATTAGAGTGTTATGTATTTATTTAGAGGCGTGTAGTAGTTATTTCTGATAGTGGGCCATCATATTTTTTAGACTTGATAATTATAAGCCCAATTAGACTTGTCATGACAACTAGTGAGCCCAACTTGAACTCAAGCCCATTAGCCCTTCTCACTTGTTAATTAAGAAGAATTATGTTAATTAGAATTAATTAGAGATTTTTTATTTTTTTTTCTAACTTTAATCATATTCATATTTGGATGGAGAAGGGCGTCTTGGTCATTGCACATTACTTGGAGAAAGGGGACTCTCTTCTCTCTCTCCTCTTTTATTTGCATTAATTTTCTCAAATTTTAGATCCCCAATTCTCCATCATTCCCTCTATTGAATTTTCACTAAATTCATCTCTATTTCTCTCTCATTTTATCCCTCAAGAAACATTTGGAGCTTGGAGAAGTAATGAGCACAAGGAGGAGAAACTTTGGTGGAGAAATCGTGTCTATTGCATTCTTCATTGGGAATCCATCCCCCAATTGGTAAATTCTGAATTTCTCTCTTATTATAGCTTCTAAAACATACATTTGACCACTTGGAATCACCCCATGACATAGGACTACCATTAGGAACAAATTCTAGATATTTTGGTAAGTATTGTGGTTTCTACATAGGTTATTATGTGTATTTTGGAAGAATTTATGAGGCTGACACACCAATTGTGTGTCATAAGATTAATTTAGTCAAATTGGACTTAGATCGGGATTGATGTGCTAGATACGTGTCCACAATTGGACACGATTAGGCCGTATCGCGATACGGTACGATACGGTGTGATACGAGTCTCTATTTTGAGTGATTTGTGAAATTCTTTATAATTCTTGTTGAAATTAGTTCTAATAATTATTCTTATATGTAGTTGATGTGTAGGATTGTTTTTCTACGGAGAAATTGGGATTTTGGTTTCAATTTGAGAGTGTATCATAAGTACTATATGTATTGCCTTTTTGGTGTTTGAGTTATTGTTCTATAGAGTATATATATATATATATATATATATATATATATATATATATATATATATATATATATATATATATATATATATATGACTTGGTGTATTCAGATATTATTGACTGTGGGGGATGAGGACTTTCTATGTGTGTGCAGTATACATTTTTGTGTTGTAATCGGGTAAGGGTCAGAAATCAGTTTAGATTTCACTTGGTGTGTGAGAAGTCGTGCAGGAAGTAGCAGTAGCTGCAGCTTGTGTGCTATCTGAATGGCAATGCACATTGTACACTGTGAGAATGTTTTTAACTGTGCCTGTGTGAGGTTTACTGCAGGGGGTAATGGACAATATTGTGGCCTGCACTAAGGTTGATGTTAGAGGGGTTGGGCAGTCCAAATTAGGATTGATATGGTATCAGTATTGTGGTATCCTGAAGTTGGAGAAATGACAGGCAGTTGGGGTTTGAGGCATTTCTGTGCACAAACAATGCATATTGTTGCACTGTGCAGTGTGCAAGTTCCCAAGGAACCTGAACATACTGCAAGTAGTGAGGTAGGAGTCGAGTTCAGCTCAAAGGAGGGAGTATTAGTGAGTTGTGTAGATGAGTGAAGTTGTTTAAATGGGAGAAATAATGTGTGGACTGTGGAGGTGTGTTAGTAGTGGATACAAGTGTGATTGTGGGTGTATTATAATACACATATGACTGTCGCTATGAGTGGAGGATTTATGTGTCTACTTGAGGCCAGATACACTGCAGTATCAGTGCAGCAGGAATTAATGTGTGTGCAATATTTATTTTTTTGTTCAGGAAGGAGCAGTGAAGCAGTAGCAACAACAAGTCTTTGTTGTTGTGTTCCCAGCGGCTGTAGAGTTATGGATAAGGGAATTTATACATCTAAGGTGGAGACTCGAGTTTGATATTAATTTAGTTAGTGTATCAATTGATTAATATAAGTAATAGTTTGTATTTGTAGTATAAGTTAATAACAGTTACAGTAGGTAACTCTAGGGATATTTAGTTATGCTGGGTTAATGAGTATCGAGTCAGTGTGTCTCAGGTATTAGGATGATGGGTTGATCTCAATACAACATACCTAGAAAAGTCTAAACAACATATCAATTACAATAACATATAGTAGAGTATCAGTAGGAGCTTATGTCAGTTAGAAGTTTGAACAGCGAGTTGTTTAGTAGTGTAGTACTGAGTATGTTAGTGTTGTCAGTGTGTCAGTTTATGAAGGTCAGTTAGTATAATAGGTATCAGCTAGGGTTATGTTAGCTAGTTGATAAGGATAGTTAGTATATATATTTAGGATACATGTAAGTATCATAAAGTGCTAAGTTATGAGTAGTCAATTAGCAATTAGAGTGATAGTTAGTAATGTAGATATTAATGTAAGTCAATATATATAGTTAAGGTAGTTACTAATATTAATCTTGTGACCTAGAAAATAACCTGGTATAGCTAATTTTAGTTAGTTTTTGTCAATTCATGATAAATATAGACCAATCAATCTAGTATGGCCTAGAAGAGCATGTCTAATTCATTTTAGCTCATTTCTCTCTTTTATCACCAATTAACTTGATATTCATCATAGGTGTGTGTGACACCATCTCGGACATCGAGTGACATCATTTGCTCTGGGCAAAGGTGAGTACATTCTCTGATAGTTTCTTTATTTGACAGTCTCTATGTTTCTTGTATTTAGTATTGAGATATTGATTCCTGACACGATGTTTACACGGATTGGTATACGTGGATCCCCGTCATGAGATGTTCTCATTCGTGATCACCTACTTCGTGATTATATGACATTAGACTGTGATCAACATGCATGATATTACAGACTGTGCATAGTGATTACCGTGTCAGAACGTGTCATGATTTGGATCCGTGTACTAGTCGGGGGTTGGAGAAATATTAGTGAATATGTGATCATACCTTATAGACCGTGATATATTTATGTTGCAGCCCGTGATAGCCAGTAGACCATTACAACTTACGTGTGGTCACGCTGGTTTTTCTTTTTATGATATTAGACCGTGCTAGGCCCAAGCCGATCACATATATTGCTAATATTTCAAGGCACAAGTTATTATTGTATTTCCTTATTTTAGTTTATTATAGTGATGTTTCTTACCTCATTGTGCTCAGTTAATTTCATTCATTAACGTGATAATTCCTTCCATGATGTTTAATATTTCAGTTATTTCTTTCCACCATTTATTTTTGTTACTATTGTTGTTTCATAGTTTTGTCAATATTTGGAACTGTGGTTTGAGGTGTACTTCACTGCTATCCTGATTGGATATATTTTTCAGATGATTAATTAGAGGATTGGTGTCCTACGCATTACAGATCGCAGGAGTATGGCCCGGTTGATCCAGTTGAGCCTACAGTAGTAGAGCCTGTTATTGTTGCACCTGTAGTTGGAGATACTTAGATATTATGAGATGTACTTGTTTCCTTTAGACTATTTTGGCATGTATTAGTATCTTAGAAATTTTATGGATTTTAGACTAGTAGCTTGATATTGTATTTGTTCTTGTACTCTTTCTAATTCCTATTTCTTATCGTGCTATTTTCCTCTAGTTTGACTTTGTGATTGAGTATTGACTATATTTAGCATGTCATTGTATTATTCTTCCGTTGGGAGTTGAGATGGCATGACATGTACCTTATACTTTGTGTGAGATGCTAGATTTTATTGTTGACCTAGAACATCGTTCTACATCGTTCTTACGGCATAGGATGGACGTGTTTGATTACTCGTACCCTTATTTCGGGAACGGGTCGTGACACCGCGGCTGACGTAATGTGTCATATTTCCTTATGGCATAATATTGCATCAAGTCCTAATATTGTTGTTGCAATTGCAATATGTCCTTTGCAATTGCAATATGACATTTGCTTCTTAGGTCAAAAGTAACCTAGCACAAGAGGAAAAATCTTTATTAAATAAAAATAAGAGAAACCTTAAATAAGATTACACACAAATGTAGAAGCATGGAAAATTATGAGCCATGTGCCATATGCAAGTCATGTACCAAATGCAACTAACGACATGCGGCAAAAGCAGTCCAAAAGCCATCCTTAGCTGCATTAACAAGAGAGCATTTAATGCTCTGCAGTAAAAGGTAGAGCCACTGAAAGTTGTGTCAGCACGCTTCATAAAACGTGCAGCGCCTTTGTCAGCACAACGAGGATTCCCATGTGGCAGAAGTGCGACGGAGTTGTTATACGGTAGTGTTCTCCTAAAACTCCATGCAGTCGGATCTTTTTGTTGTAAACTACCATGATCTCCAGGCAATTGGCGTATACCATGTGTCACGCAGACTGAGTTTTTCACATAACAGGTGCTAACAATCCCAGATTTCAGTAACATCAAATCTCAACCAATGCCACATGGCAGTTGCAGCGTAGCATGCACCTACGAGTTACAACCACATTCTGTTTAAGAGGCCATGTGGTAGCTCAATACCCACGTGCATAGTCTAAAAATGCATGCACGTGCATGATCCTCCACTTGCTATAAATAGCAGGGGCATGTGCTTTCTACACACATATAGCAACACGTATAATCTTACGCTTAGAGACTTTGCAATTCTCTTTCATCGTCGGACCGTCAACGGAGTAAAGGAGTTAGTTGTAGTGCTCGATCTCCATCGTCACGCTTTTCCAAATTATTTAAAATTTGTACTCAGAATTCTCAGTGCTAGGGTTCTTTGTATTTGCTTGTTGTTTTCAAAATCAATACAAAAGTTCACAAAAGTTTCTCGTATCTTTGTGATGGCAACAAATCTGGTGAGTCTGTTGGGGAAGTCCTTCTCCACCGATGAGAAGGTCGTGACGCTGTCCGACATGACCAAACTGGGTTCAACCCAGAAAATATTGGTCGTCCGCTTCGACCAATAGGCGTTTGAAGATATGATGGACAAGCCAAGTCCCGCATCGAGGACCGTAAAGCCTCACAAGGCTCGAAAGACTTGGGTGGCTAAGGCCAGTGTGCAACACCCAAAGACCTTGGGTGATGTGCTACCCACCTCTGCCACGGAGGACGTACATGGTGTTGACGCACATCCTGTTTCTGCCCCCACAGGTAATATTGAGAAGAACATCGTTGATTCTCAGGAGATGTGCCCACAGTAGGGGCACAAAAGAGAAAATGTGCTGCATCAAACTGCAAGCACAAGAAGTCTTCTGCATGCGGCAAAGCAAAAAGGAGAGAGTCTATTTTCTACAGGATCTACTACGACACTGGTCCCTTGACCCAACACAATGGGAATGGGGAAAATGCGGATTCCATGTAATATGAGCTGGTGTACGCTAGTTCAAAGATATCCAAGGCAACATGAGCCAAACGCGCTCGAATGACTGCGCATGCAGTCCACCAAAAGTATGCATTGCTGATCGTTACACACATTGTTGATGGAAAATTATACAAGACTGACCCATGTGCTTGTGCGCCAGAAGTTGGCCAACCCTCAAAGTCTTCCCGAGACCACTTGGGCGCATCAGATGCATTGGACCAAGTCAGGGAGAAAAAACTGTAAGGACAGACCCATGCGCCCAGCTTATCTGCGAGCATGAAGTGGGTCTATCTCACATTCAGTCTTCCATAAATAATCTGGGTGCAGCTTCTACACAAGAACTGGGCTAGGAGCAAACTATTCGCTTTCGCACTCATGCGCAAGGCTTGGTCGCACGTCTGAAATAGTTGCAAAAGTAAAGTTTTTCCCGTCTGATCTACACAACATGATAAGTCACAAGCGCAAAATGAGAAAAGCAACTGCTGCACATGAAGTGACTCCTCCAGGGCACATCAACTGTTGTTGTGCCAAAGCAACAGCTCTTTCTACTAAACGGTCAGTATTTCAATGAAGTGTATGAGGAGGAAGAGGAACTACCTCTTGCCTCATACTGCTTAACATGGAGGTCTCATTCTACGAAGAAGATCTCGAAGAAGAGCTCGTCCAACCCGCATGCCTCGACCAGTGTGTCAAGGAACTGACAGCGGGGTAGTATGCTACCAGTACCCACCGAGGGGATATTTCAGGGCACTCGATTAAGAACAAGAACTATGGGGGAGTAATCCTTTCGTATTCTACACCAATCCACCGTTTCGTGAGGACAGTGAGTCTCAGGGAATAGACAAAAATATACCTAGGGGTATAGCCTAGCCCGTTAGGCTAGTACAACAATCAAGGCTCGGGGAGTAATCCTCCCGAACTTTGAAGATCATGGGGCCGCGAGACTCAGGGATTAGAGGAAAAAAGTGAGGCATCTATGATCCTATCCATCTATCCCCATGTAATGCCTGTATATATGGAAGGGGATGATCATGGGGTAGGATCCAGTGATCGATAGTGCCTCGAGGCACTTGAAACCATGATATAGACTATTAGCTCCTCGATGCAGGCTTTAACCTAGACAATACTTGAGATCAAGGCAAATATAGCCTCATAACCATCCAGGACTCTAGTACAAGTCAATCAGGATCCTAGGACCAATGAGGAGTCCAATGCACTGGCCCTCGCTCCCCAGTTGTTGGCATCCATTCCATGCAACAAGCATCCGCTACACCACCATTTGACGATGTTCACGAGTCCATCAGGGAACTTCGTGCTCATATTGAGGCTAGGGACAACCAAAAGCTCGGGATACGACAACCATATCCTTCTGAGTGGGATTATGTGGTATATCCACCCAAATGCAAGCCACTGTCCTTGGTATCGTTCAATGGCAAGACGTCGTATCGTTAACATATAAAATATTTTAGCTCTCTGATGGGACACTTACCACGGGACAATGCCTTTCTTACCAATTTGTTCATCGGGGATTTATTGGAGGTTGCTTATGTAGTACCCCGTTTCTTCTATTCGGGGAGCGCAACTAAGAAATACTTTCGGTATCGTTCGACCGGAATAAATTGAATCAAGATCTTTTCCTCGTTATAGATTAGCTTCTTCAAAATCGATTTCCATATTCAGTGGACCATGTCCCAAGGATGAACTTAGCGGCAGAGTCAAGAGGGACCTCTCTGCTATAAGTTTTCTTGCCTAGTTTTCACTGTCGCTGTCACGCCCTGATGTCCCGCAGATAATCGGCCGTCACCGCTAGGCGCGAATCACCGTGCCAACACTCCCGTAGAACAATCTTTTCTATCTAGGCGTGATATCGCACGAGTATAATCTGCGCTCGTGCAAGGCCATAATCTGAACGTACGGTAAAATATCTAAGCTACAAAGTCACACATATAGTCCGAGTGCAGCGGATATAAGAAACAAATAGGCGATTGGTAACAAGTTCACAGAGTCGTTAATAGCGGAAGCATTGTATAACACAAGTATAGAAGTGAAACAAGCTCTTTATTGATATTGAACAAGTGTTACAAGTGGCGCTAGGCCAAGATTATAAGTCGCTCAAGCCTCTCTCTCTCGAAACAGTAAAAGCGTGCCAAGTGGCTACATTTGTGGAATAATATATAAAAGATGTTCCAACATTATGTCTTATATATGTGCTTTAGCTCCGGATGCAATGCTTCAAGGCTCCAGAGTGAACTCCATACCTTAGCACACAAGAATGTGATTTCTGCACCGAACGAGGTTTTCCCGCACCCTGTAAGCAATCTGGTGGATTATCAGTACATGAATGCACTAGTAGGGTGGCTTCTCACCCGCTCGATAAATCCAAACACGTTATAAAGGTTCCGTACAACATCCATTAAGTTATCTTTCTAGTCTTACCTTAGGATCAATTTTATGGCATAATGAAAAGCCTAACTCGTGTGGCAGTGCGCCGTGCGATATAAAGAAACACGATGAGACTTACCAACTTACTATTCGTCCTTTCCTGTCTAAGGCAACTAAGTAAAATCAAGCACGAGCATATATAATGAATTCCAGGGGCAATAGCATATGCAAACACAAGTGTAGTGAGCGAGGTAATATTTCGGTGCAGGAGTTATACGTATTATCCAGGCGTGTTGTAATGGATGTTCAAGTGTTTAATATATTGTTCAGGTTGTTAAATTTGTATAGATGTCTTATACTCATATCGTTCAGGTATTTCAGATTATGGGATGCGATGCAATAACTCACATGCGGATTACTGCTAAGCGAGGATAACTTATCTATATGAACATGAGGTCACTGGCTTAGCCATAAAGGATGATGCATAGTCTCGGACTGAGATGAGGCATAGGGAAAGAGTCATTGGGCGTTACCCATCATCCCACCAAACATGGTGAGACTACCATAGATAATGGAGTCAGCCGAGTTATCCAAGTGTAGGATGCATTACCAAGGGTTCGACCACTGAATATATTATGTCGCCCCAAACCAGAGAGCATCCTACTAATTCAGTCACGCAATACCCATATTCCTCCTAGGACGGTACGATCCTGGTGCCCTAATGATCATCCAAGGAATCTATGTTATTACCTCGTGCATGAGTTGTCCATGACCATGCAAGTCTAGGGTTTCAATTTTATGGGATTCATGTCATGACATGTTGATTCTTGGATGCTTGATTCTTGGATTCAAGATTCTTGATTCTTATTCAGAATGAGTATGCTCTATGAGCTATGATTCTCATATTATTGATATGGTGTAAGTCCCCTGGTTCAGGAACTACCTTGGCGACCTAACGGTCCCGGATACTTTCAGGTTCATACTTGCACAGATCGATTATTAGATAGTCTTTCGGGAAGAACTAGATGAATGCATGACATGGATAGTGTTACACGATCATGGCATAGATTATGTGACAAGCATTGGAATGAGGCAACGAGTACTAGCTACAATATAAGCAGACAAGCATGCATTTATATGAAACATAAGCATCTACGTTGGCAGAGTCTAAGGCTAAAGCTAAGAGTAAAATTGTACAAGAACATACCGCGCGACATCATCTAGGGCATGCCGTATAAACAAGTGAATAGTGCACTAAGGAGAGTATACAACGATCTACTCGAGGCATAACGGGGTCTACTTGCACAAGGCAAAGGTAGCATGCGGGGGTCCATTTATAAGTAAAGTTTTATTTCCCTGTTCTAACACAAGCAATACAAGTTGGGATTATTGCCTTAGCTAGGTGCGTTGTATTCTTTATTAGCATGCAGGGTGTGATTCACCTAGCGACCAGCATGTATCATCCATATTTTAAGTGTGATGGCTAAGCAAAGGCAAGTTATTCGTAGCTACCCACAATAGCAATATTTTGCCTCGGTCGAGCGATACTCCGAGCGAGCCTTTGAAAGTCTAAGTTTGAAATCCTGAAGGGCCAAGTTTGGAAATCTTTTCCCTCAAAAGAGTCATCTCGCTGAGAAAAATAGGTCAGGTCATTGCACTTGCGCCATTTGAATCGGCTATCCGCTAGAACAAAATAGCTTATTACATTATACACTACTCAAAAAAAGTCTCGTCCTCGAGACTTCCTAAGCGCAAACTGTTCTATCAAATTATCGAATCTATCTCAAGAATAGCAATAAGTACCACTAGATCCATTCGAACATAATTTTCTATTCGTTCCTTATACCGTGTCGCATGTATGCTGGGTCGATCTCATTGAATGACTCTATCATTTAATCCAAGCTCTGATTCAGTTTCTACTACGCCTTAGTGCGGAACATATATCGCTTAACGCGGGGTATGTTACAATCCGTTTAAATAATAATCTAAGGCTGAGGCAAACTTATCCAAGTCGTTATACTTGTCCATGCGGATCTAACATATTCACTTGCACTATCATTCAAGATCAGCATATCGCGAGTCTGGATCATGAACATTTTTAAAGCGTCCTTCAAACATATGCATGTCAACCAACTTAGCGATAGCAAAGTCTTTGCACTCGAGTTCAATATATCACTGGGTCTTAGATCATGCACACGTTCAAGGTGTCCCTCAAACATATACATTTAACCAAACTTAGCGATAGTAAAATCGGACAAGCTACTTTCGAAAAACTCAAGGGTTTCCGTCTTATGAATCACAAGGATACTTCCGACAGGGTCAACCAAAATTCAAGTCATTTCCATTCCAACTCAAATCAAATTTTGCACTACCGTTAAGCATGATCTATCCGATCAATCGACTAGCATCCATCCGTTTGGGTCAAATATAGCGCACACTTACCGTTCCAAGTATAACTCTAAGTCTTGCTGTCCTAGTTCTATGGCTTGTTTAAGTAATATGCTAAAGTCGGTCATACAAGTTCTTTCACTCGGCACAGGGTCGTCTACCTAATTACTAGATCAGCTCACAAGGTCATAGGTACATATTTAAGCACACGATTCATCGTGCAAATTTGTCGCACGATGCTAGTCCCAATTCCTAAGGTTAAAGCATTGTTCGTTTGTACGTGATATTCTATCCATGCTCGTTTCACTCAGATTTCTAAATATCTAGGACAGATCATCCTACTTATATTAATATGTTCGTTGTACAAGGTTCAAGTTCGTTAAGTAAAATTCATAATATATCCAAGTTGCAGGACAAGCCTAGCAATTCGCATAGTCTATCCCCTTAAGCATATTTGATAGAATCCGCATATCCACTCTAAGTCTAAACCACCAAGTTTTGATTCAATTCTAAACCTTTGATTATAACTCCAAGTCGTCCAATAAGATTCATGTATCCGTTCATGAAACCATCAAGCATAATTTACTCCAGGTTTTAGGCTAACTTATCCCTGAAATACTTCCGATTCACTTGTATTTCCAAATTCGTCTTATCATGTCGAACCAAAAGTCAAGATAATCCATCAGTTGTCACTCTGTTCTCCTGTAAGTTTGATCATCCTCGTTGGACGTGAGATCACCACGCTAACGCTTTCGCTAGATAATCGTCCTAATCCGAGCGTGACACATATACGAGCATAGAGTTATGCTCGCACAAGACAAGAACGTCGAATATTATGGTAATCATCGAAATAATCGAGATACCTTATCATTTCACTTTGCTCTATCCAAGTTATATATAAAATCCATCAAGTCATGTCTATTCATGTAGTAATTATAATTCATCTAGCAAAATCATCCAACTTTAATGTTACCGTTTGATAAATCCATAGTCTACTTCTGGCATTCCTCAAACAACTAAGTTTCAAATATTCAAGCCAAAGTCTATCCACTTTTGATACATTATATTCATCAAATTCCTTTGGAATAATCACCGAACATATTTTCGTGAGTTCGATTATCTCCGCCGTACGTGAAATCACCACGCCGACGCTCCCACAGGATAATCATTCTTGCTGGGACTGATTTTGAAGGTTATCTTTTTGAACTAGATTCAAGATCGTTCTTCCAAACTCCAGGTCAAATCTGTTATCACTTACATCTTTCATTGAACCACAATATTTTTTTCTCAAGCTAACTTCTATTCGAGCGACATTGTATTCAAGTTTAATCCGTTTATTTTAATTTAAAATCGCTCGCACGATCGTCCAAGTTTCCAATAATTTTTTTTTAACCAAGATATCGATTTCTATTTCCATGAATCCCTATTTGATATAAGCCTTATCACTTATTCTAGAATTCTCAAATCATTCAATCCAGCTTTCACATGAGACCTATGAATTCGTTTGAACATTTCCAAATGATCCATACACCACTCAGAATTCGAGTCACCCAATTAAATTATCAATCGTGTTTGCTTCAATCGCTAGCATATTCACCAAGTTGTCCCTTAGAATTCCTGCGCGATACCTAAGCATCGCTTGATAAATCTTAGTCTCGTATATATCCTGTTGACAGTCATCCAAGTAAACCTTATTTGATTTATATCTTCCAAAACGTAATATCATTCGAGCTATTTCCTAAAATTCAAGCATGATTCTCAATATTTGCCTTAGCGATAAACTGGTAATGTTTCTATCAGTTGCCATTCTAAGTCTGACTTATCTTTATCTAAATGATATCCCAATGTCGCTTGCAAACTAGCTCATACCAAAAGGATCTTGGAGTGCGATACTTAACACAACTTAGCCGAAAGGTTGTGTGCATAGCTAACCGTCCGAACGATATTCTATTCCGCACACTAACCAGCTGGAAAATCATGTATTGGTATTTGGGTTTGTATATAACTTGCAAAATTCTAGCACGAGTCTATTCCCACAAGTATAACACAGATCGGCACAAAGGCCTTAGCATCAAAATTTTGTACAAGCAATCATATCATTCACATGCACTTTTAAAAGTATTTAGACTCATTGTTTAGAATATCCCATCGAGTCAATGAGAGAGAGTGTATGCATATAACCTACAAACGAGCTTTCAAAACTGAGAAGATCGATAAAAAGTTCAAAGGCATAAAGCCATACTCTGATACCAATATGTCACGTCCCGATCTCCTGCGAGTAATTGACCATCCCCGCTAGGCGCGAATCTCCGTGCTAGTGCTCCAGTAGGATGATCTTTTTTATCTGGATATGACGCCACACGAGCGTAAGCTACGCCCGTGCAAGGCCATGATCCGAACAGACGGTAAAATATCTAAGCCACAGAGTCGCACAGATAGTCCGAGTGCAGCGGATATAAGAAATGAACAGGCAATTGGTAACAAGTTCACAGAGTCGTCAATAGCGGAAGCATTGAGTAACATAAGTATAGAAGTAAAATAAGCTCTTTATTGATATCGAACAATTGTTACAAGCGACGGTAGGCCGAGATTACAAGTCGCTCAAGCCTCCCTCTCTCGAAATAGTAAAAGCGTGACAAGTGGCTAAGTTTATGGAATGATACATATACAATATTCTAATATTATGTCTTGTATATGTGCTTCAGCTCCGGACGCAATGCTCTAAGGCTCTAGAGTGAACTCCATGCCTTAGCACGCACGTAGAGTATTTTTGCACCGAACGAGGTTTTCTCGTACCATGCAAGCAATCTGGTGGATTATCAGTATATGAATACACTGGTGGGGAGGCTTCTCGCCCGCTCGACAAATGCAAACACGTTATAAAGGTTCCGTACAACATCCATTAAGTTATCTTTCTAGTCTTGCCTTTGGATCAGTTTTATGGCATAATAAAAAGCCTAACTCGTGTGGCAGTGTGCCGTGCGATATAAAAAAATATGACGAGACTTACCAACTAACCATTTGTCCTTCCCTGTCCAAGGCAACCAAGTTAAATCAAGCACGAGCATATATAATAAAATCCAGGGGCAATAGCATATGAAAACACAAGTGTAGTGAGCGTGGTCATGTTTCGGTGCATGAGTTACACGAATTATCCAGGCGTGTTGCAATGGATATTCAAGTGTTCAATATATTGGTCAAGTTATTCAATTTATATAGATGTCTTATACTTATATTGTTTAGGTGATTCAGATTATTGGATGCGATATAATGACTAGCACGCGGATTGTCGCTAAGCGAGGATGACTTATCTATATGAACATGAGGTCACTGGCTTAGCGATAAAGGATGATGCATAGTCTTAAACAAAGATGAGGCGCAGGTGTCACTACCACATTCCAAAAATAGGGGTATTTTTAACTTTTTATATATCGTGGTATTTATATTAAATAATTTCTCGAAATATGTATTAAAATTAAATAATTATATGAGATATGTATTTAAATATAGGCGTAGGTGTCACCTGTCCGAATTATAGGATTTGTATTTAATTTGTATTAATTGAAATTTAATTATTGGAGGTCGTAATTAATTACCGTAATTTATTTAATTGTTGCGTACTGCCGTTGCTTCGATATTTGGAGCGCTACCCTAGCTTTTGCCTTCTAACAAATTTCACAGCGTTGCCCTAGACATGCCTGCCTTCCTTTCTGCCATTTTTGTAACTCATAACTATGCTCTTTTGTGCTTTATTTTAGCCGCATAATATTCGTCGCGAACGTTTATTTAATTTCTGAATAAATTCCAACTTTGCATCGATGTGCGTTCCAATCGAAATTGGAGGCAATCTTGACCCATTTTTCGTGCAACCCAAATTAGGGTAATATTCTGTTCTGAGTTGTCTTCACTAATGATATTGGTGACCCGACCTAATTTTGGCCCCATGTACTCCTAATTAATTTTAGAACACAGCTAGTATTTATTTCTAATTAAATTAAGGATACCATTTTGACTGATTCAGTTAATCCCGATTTAATTTCAGTACCCTATTAATTGAGCCCATACCAAGCACACAACACCTCCTCACCCTACAAAATGCCAAAAATCAAATCGTCCACCAAATTATCATCATTTCATGTGTCTGTGCAAATATCCAAATTTAAGGGGGCTAATTTACAAATATTGCATTAGGTGTCAACACCCTATTAGTTTAACCCAAATGATAAAAAACCAACCCCCTAGCTATGACTAGTCAACAACCCTCATTCCTACATGATTAAATCCCTCCATGTCAAATCTTGACCATCCATTAGGAGGGGTGCATCTTCACCATTCATTTCCCTCATCCCCCACCCTATTTAATGTCTCATCATCCCCTCTTCCCTAGGAAAACCCTAATCCCCAAAACCTAGGAAAGCCCCCATATTTCTCTCACCTCACTCCTCCCTCATCTCTCCAACGTAGGAAGAAATATTTCTTCTTCCTTTCTTCTTATCTTCTTCTTCTTCTTCTTCTCCTTCTTTTTATTTTTGAATTTGAAATAGGGGGGGAATACACAATACTACCTCTACTGTTCACCCGGCCATCCGGCCGAGCACCGACCCCGCAACCCGGCCTGTACTCCGGCGCGGCTCGGCCACTCCCCCTCCATTCTCTCCGACCAGGCCGAACCGAGTCCCTCAGCCCGGTCGACTCCCTGCACCCCGCTCGAGCCGACCCCTGTCTCCCAGCCTCTTTCTTCTCGACTTCCCTCTCCGGCGGTCAGCTCCACCTCTTCCCTGCTGCAACTCCACCGGCCGAGCTCCCCGCACTCCTTCCCTCGAGTTCGATTCGACGAGCAGCCGAGTCTTCCTTATCGAGCTGCTGCCCGGCCGAGAACCGCAAGCCCGCATCCCCTCTGCCTCTTTTCCGGCAACCTCCAGCCCGGCTCCCCCAGTCGCTTCACTCCGGTCGAGCTCACCCCCGGCCGCCACTATTTTTCCCCCGACCTTCAGTTGCTGTACTCAGGCATGACCCGACCACCACCACCACCAGTGCCATCATCCCTCTCCCCTCGTTCCCTCTCAACCACCGCTGAGTTGCACCTCCGTTCGACCACGATCTCCATCTCCCCCTCGCTGCATTTCCTCCAGCGAGCAGTATCGTCATCTCTCCGACCCCGCTCCACCTTCAGCTCCGCCATACTCCACCCCACATGACCCAACTCTGGCACAGCCCCGACTTTCCGCTGCATCACCCTGCACCGAGCTCATCCCGAGCCCTCTCCGGCCGGCCACCCGAGCCACCCTCATCAGAACCAGTCATCATCACCATCTCCATTACTCACCCAACTCGCCACCAATGGATAACCACCGTGATCTCCTCCCTGCATCCTTTCCCGGGCGAGCCCCGACAGCCAGTTCAGCCATCACCACCACCACAGGCTTCCCCATCACCACCATAGCCTGTGCAGCACTCCCTCGCTGCATCTCCTTCCCCGGCGACCTCCCTGCACTCCGGTACCACCACCACTGTGAGAGTCCTCCCTCTTCCCTCCTGTATACGTATATATGTGTGTAGGTGTATGTGTATACGTATATATATATATATATATGTGTGTATATGTGTACGTATATATGTGTATATACGTATATGTGTGCGTATATGTGTATGTGTATAAATAGTGTATTTAATTAATGTATATGTATGTGTACATTTAATATAACTGGTATACATGTATATGTATATGTATATATTTAATATAATTGGTATATATATAAATACTTATTTTAGTATATGTATTATTTGATATATATATATATATATATATATATATATATATATATATATATATATATATATATATATATATATATATATATATATATATATATATTTTCCTGGTATACGTATAATATTTGGTATATATATGTATACATGTATATAGTTTAAACTCAATTTGTATTAGTATTAGTGTATTTTAATAATATATATATATACATATATATATATAGTATATATATTAATTGGCATATGTGTATATATATATATTTTGTATATACTTAATATATTTTCAATATATATAATTGGTATATATGTATATATATATAGTATATGTATGTATTTATTAATTGGTATATATATATGCATTTGTATATACACTTAGTATATTTTTAAAATTGATATATGTGGTATATATATATTGTTCAACTAATGTATATATTATACATGTAATTAAATGGTACATATATATATATATATATATATATATATATATATATATATATATATATATATATATATATATATATATATATATATATATATATATATATATATATATATATATATATTGTATATGTATTTAATTTGGTACATGTATATATGGTAAGTATTAATGTTAGTTAAAAATAGGTATAATGAGTTTTATGTGTCTATCTACTAGATGACCCTAGTTGACCAGTATCATACCTGGCATAGCCCCGGAGTTATATATTTGTGTTGTGTAGTGTAACATCTGATGCAATGTTACATTTATGATATGTCTATAGGACTATTGGTTCATCCAGGCGATACTCTGGGTCTGGACATTGGTAATACCAGCTAAGGACCCAAGGCGAGTACATTCTCTGATTAGCTTCTTATTTATGATATCCCCTATGTTTATTGTATCTAGTATAAATATCTATATTCTCGACACTCTGGTTATACGGATTGGTATATACGAATCTCGTCATGAGATATTATTCCTTGTTCATGGTGTAGCTTGTAAAAGTCTTATTTTATTGTTATCTTGTACATGTACAGACACTAATTTTCGAGGAGATTTGCTACCTTCCTAGGGAATCCCGTGCCATAGCGTACCATGGTTGGATCTACTATACCAGTCGGGGGTGGGGAGTATTTTAGTATAGATATGTGATCATACCAAACTCTACATACATCATAGCTCACCCCATATCTCACATCGGGTGCGGCCTGACCATTTACATGCTTCATAGCTGTTACATGTGATTAGCCTGACCTCTACATGCATCATAGCTAACCAAATAGTTAGCCTGACCTTACATGAATCATAGCTAATCATATGTAACCAGCCTGATCAAGTTCCCAAGCCGATCACATGTTAAAGCTAGTACTCACACACTTAGTCATAGTATTCTTGCTCATTGACATATTATTTCCTTTCCTGCATTTACTTACAGTATTTCCAGTATATCCTTTATTGTATATTTCTCGTATATATACATGCATCTTGTATATTTCCATCTATATACTGCTACATAGTTTATTTTATTGATATAGAACTGCTATTAGAAATGTACTTTGCTCCTTCATGACTGAAAAATATTTTCCAGACTATGCCTAGAGGACTGGTATCCGACACTTGTGGACCACAGGGTGAGTAGCTGTAGTCTTGGACTTAGTAGTTCAGTCGTAATTCCGGGAGGTTTAGCCGAAATTACTAGTTATCTAGTTAGTTATTTTAGCATATTATTTTGGTACCGGATTTGTCTCCGACAAATCTTATTTGAGACTTGGTTTATTGTTGAGTTAGATTATTTACTTTTAGACTTGTGTTATATTTAATTTTATTTCTTCGATTTCTTATCGTGCTGTAGTTATGTGATTGAGTATGTTGTTTATTTATATTGTGTTATCCGTACCTCCTTATGGAGTTGGATACTACTGCGAGATTATTTAGATAGTGCTTGACCTAGACAGCCTTTTACCGCCGATGCTACGTCCTAAGCTGGACGTACCCACGCTCTCGTACCCCTATACCGGGTGCGGGTTGTGACACATTTTTAGTAGTGGCCCATGCAGGTCAGACTTCGCATGTTGTGCGATGTCGTGGTAGTGCGACGTATTAGTTGTACTACTGCGTGCCTACTATAGAATATAGGATATATGATACTAGGATGAGAGAGGATACTCAATCACAAAATTCTTGAGAGATTCCTGGGACGACCCCTTGAGAATCTTATTACAATTTCCAATTTAAATCCTTCGCCCTTGTTCCCATCCATCCTCACTCGTTGATATTGAGTTTGATTCTTGCTGATCAGTTATTAAATTAGGATCTTGGTTTCATTGTAGAGTTTGATTTCTTATCGAGATAAATTTTACGGACTAAACTTTACGATATCATCTAATGACATATATTGATGAGAACAGTAAGAAAGGTAAAACGTCTACTTTAATTATGGGACCTAGAGTTTATCGCAGCCATACCGGTTGGCATGGCGAAGATTCTAGATGACATGATTATAGGGTTGCGTACTTTAGTTACGAAATCTGTCGTTTATCGCACCTATGCTTACTGGCGTGGCGAGGATTCTAAGCGTCATGATTTTTGACATACGTGTATGATTATTAGGTTGTATCTTAAATTGGTTCTTAAAGTATCATCTCAACACTTATCTATTTCTGTTATTACAGGACTTTATTCCATCGTTTCTTTTGGTTGCTAGTAGTAGAAATACCTTTAGTCCTCAACCCAGTTCCTTTTGAGCTTCTATTCTTTGAGGATTCCTTGTTAAGTATGATAATTAGTGACTTGTAATTATGTCTGTGTCTTGAGTATTAGTATTGACTGAGTGTTGCTAGTGAGTTGTAAGTGTTTCCTAGTTGGACATGTGAACAGTAGGCCTTAATCTAAAGTTAACCCATAGCGTAGTACCTTGTAACAATAGTTCTAGGATAGGTGTCATTATAGTACTATGAGTAAAGGAGAGTATAGAGTATCAGTGATAGTTCCAAGAGTTAGTATCAGAGCCAACATACCCATCCTGGATAATCATGATTATGTAATTGGATGATCTATGTAAATAATTAAGTATCCAGGAATTGTGTTAAGGATTAATGGAGCATGATGTTAAATTTATAATTGATATCGGGTGTGTTAAAAAATAAAGAAATGTATACGCGTAAAGAGTTATAATGAGATGTCATATCAGGATTGGTAATAAAATTGGTAAAGCGTATCACAGATTAGTTTGACAGGCTGTAAAAAATTTAAAGGGAAATACCTATACATCAATCAAGATGAAGAACCATATACATGCCCATGAAAGTAAAGTGAAACATGGGTGTTATAGAAGGCGCAAGTAATCATGAGTTCTAATAAGTTTGATGAGATGATCCAATAATGAAGCTAGTGATATCATACCAAGGGTACTAATGATTCTATATCGAGGATTAGTCGAGAATGATGCTAATAACAGTAAGCACTCTGCGTGATGATAATTAGATGATATACCAGTTGATATAGATTGAAAATTATGGAAGAAAATACATGTGATGATAAATTTAATCATTTGGAGGTAATAGTGCAAGTAATTCGGGCAGTACAATTTTAGTAACTAGTTGAGAGTTGTAGACAGATGTTTTGAGTGCACCTCGAGTATTAGAGATTGTGAGCATTTATATGTATATTTGAGGAAAAAAAAATTGAAGAGTGGAAATGAATTTCAATTTTTAAGAATTTTGAGGAGTTGAGATTCTATGTTAATAAATTTTGAGGATTCCAAATTTGATTCAGTAAACATAGTCAAAGCTATAAGGATTTTTGGGAAGTAAAAAAAAAATTTGATTTCAATATTGAATATTTGACCCTTGAGGAAGTATATATTTTTTGTTGTTCAAAGGTTAAATTTTGATGATTTTATTATGAGGATAAAATTTTATGGTGGGTGAGAAATATATATTAGTATATGAGTAGATGATATAAATGTGTAAGGATCAGTTGACTTGAGCATGATTGAGATGGCACCGCAGACTGACTTGGTGTCCATCTAGAGTTGTATTGGAGAGAGCAGTACTTAGTATGGTGTGTTACACTTGGTTTGCACTGAGTGATAAGAACAACTAGTATGAACAATTATAGTAGGTAAGAGAGCTAGCAGTGAGTGTGCTTGTAGTAAAACTAGGGTACTAAAGAGATAGAGGTATCAAACTTGGATGCATTATTGAACCATGGTTATATTAGAGATTCTTGGTATCAGATTTAGGTATCAATAGACAGGTGTATGCAATGAGGATGTATTCATGAATGTCTTGTGGACTAATATTTAGTTGATATGGGTACCAGTGTACAAGGATAAGAATTAGTTAGCGAATGTGCCAGAGTTAAGTCTATATTAGAGGATGAAGTTATCCAAGTAATGAGTTAGAAGACTATGTTCTGTCCTTCCTTCTGTTCCTTTCTATTTGATTGGTTGACTGATTTTCCTAGTACCGTAGTTCGTATGCATGATTTTCTTGTTAGAATGTAGTTAGTAGTACATCTTGACAGAGACTGTAATACCATGACAAAAGACACATGATCATACATATTTTCTTAGATTGTATGGCTGTAGGTAGAATTTTCTTAGACCATGATTATTGGGGTTTGACCATAGTAGATTTATGAAGAGATTACGACTTGACAAGAGAAACGAGATGCTAAAATTTTGGAAGATAAGCATAAAGAGTTAAGGATTTAATATGGCAGAGTTGATGAATAATTGATTTTATCAAGATTGAGATATGATTAAATTATCATTAAAATTCGAGGATAAACATTAATTTAAATAAGAGGTTAAGAATTCAATATGGTAGGATTGATGATTATTGATTATAACCTTGAGAAAATTAAGGAGATTATCATTATATTTATTTGACTGCAAGTTATGAATTTTAAATTTTTTATATTATGGACGTTGCATTTGAAGAATCCATGGGTATCGTGTTGTCGAGTATTTTGTGGAAACAAAAAATCAAGGAATAAAATCATTGATGGATTAGTGTTTGAACTCAAACTTTTGGGACGAGATTTAGATTTATATATGTGCATTGATTGAAATTAAATTAGAGGAGTGGATATTAAATTTTGAGTATTTAATTTTTAACTTAAAATTTTGGAGGAAATCATGATAAAAATGGAATTTGATTTTATTTTGAGGATTTTCAGGAATACAAAATTTCAGAATTTTTGAAAATCGTGAAATGACAAGGTGGATTATTTCTGGATTATGTGGGTTGGTGAATTTAACTATTGATGGAAAATAATATAATAAATAAACACTACTATAAGAAATTTAAATTTCGAGGATGAAATTCTTTTAAGGAGGGTAGACTTGTCACTACCACATTCCAAAAATAGGAGTATTTTCGACTTTTTATATATCGTGGTATTTATATTAAATGATTTCTCGAAATGTGTATTTAAATTAAATAATTGTATGAGATGTGTATTTAAATATATACTGTGTTCTAAAGGTCTGAGCTGGTAGACATGACCTAGAAACCCACTAGACGAACACCTGTCCAAATTATAGGATTTTGTATTTAATTTTTATTAATTAGAATTTAATATTGGAGGTCGTAATTAATTACCGTAATTTATTTAATTGTTGCGTAATGCCGTTGCTTCGATATTTGGAGCGCTACCCTAGCTTTTGCCTTCTAAAAAATTTTATAACCTTGCCCTAGACATGCCTGCCTTCCTTTCTGCCATTTTTGTAACTCATAACTATGCTCTTGTGCTTCATTTTAGCCGCACAATATTCGTCGCAAACGTTTATTTAATTTCTGAATAAATTCCAACTTTGCATCGATGTGTGTTCCAATCGAAATTGGAGGCAATCTTGACGTATTTTTTGTGCAACCCAAATTAGGGTAATATTTTGTTCTGAGTTGTCTTCACTAATGATATTGGTGATCCGACCCAATTTGGGCCCCATGTATTCCTAATTAATTTTAGAACACAGATATTATTTATTTCTAATTAAATTGAGGATACCATTTTGACTGATTCCGTTAATCCCGATTTAATTCTAGTACCCTATTAATTGAGCCCATACCAAGCACACAACACCCCCTCACCCTACAAAATGCTAAACATCAAATCGCCCACCAAATTTTTATTATTTCATGTGTCTGTGCAAATATCCAAATTTAAGGGGGCTAATTTGCAAATATTGCATTAGGTGTCAACACCCTATTGGTTTAACCCAAATAATGAAAAACCAACCCCCTAGCTTTGACTAGTCAACAACCCTCATTCCTACATGATTAAATCCCTCCATGTCAAATCTTGACCATCCATTAGGAGGGGTGCATCTTCACCATTCATTTCCCTCATCCCCCACCGTATTTAATGTCCCATCATCCCCTCTTCCCTAGGAAAACTCTAATCCCCAAAACCTAGGGAAGACCCAATATTTCTCTCACCTCACTCCTCCCTCATCTCTCCAACGTAGGAAGAAATATTTCTTCTTCCTTTCTTCTTCTCTTCTTCTTCTTCTTCCTTTCTTCTTCTCCCTTTTTTTTGAATTTGAAATAGGGGGGGGGGGAATACACAATACTACCTCTACTGTTCACCCGGCCATCCGGCCGAGCACCGACCCCGCAGCCCGGCCTGTACTCCGGCGCGGCTCGGCCACTCCTCCTCCATTCTCTCCGACTCGGCCGAACCGAGTCCCTCAGCCCGGTCGACTCCCTGTACCCCGCTCGAGCCGACCCCCTTCTCCCAGCCTCCTCCTTCTCGACAACCCTCTCCGGCGGTCAGCTCCACCTCTTTCCTGCTGTAACTCCACCGGCCGAGCTCCCCGCACTCCTACCCTCGAGTTCGACTCGACGAGCAGCCGAGTCTTCCTTATCGAGCTGCTGCCCGGACGAGAACTGCGAGCCCGCATCCCCTCTTCCTCTTCTCCGGCAACCTCCAGCCCGGCCTCCCCCAGTCACCTCTCTCCGGTCGAGCTCACCCCCGTCCGCCACTATTTTTCCTCCGACCTTCAGCTGCTGTACTCCGGCACGACCCGACCACCACCACCAGTGCCATCATCCCTCTCCCCTCGTTCCCTCTCGACCACCGCTGAGCTGCACCTCCATTCGACCACGATCTCCATCTCCCCCTCGCTGCATTTCCTCCGGCGAGCAGTGTCGTCATCCCTCCGACCCCGCTCCACCTTCAGCTCTGCCATACTCCACCTCACCCGACCCAACTCCGGCACAGCCCTGACTTCCCGCTGTATCACCCTGCACCGAGCTCATCCTGAGCCCTCTCCGGCCGGCCAGCCGATCCACCCTCATCTGAACCAGTCATCATCACCATCTCTATTACTCACCCGACTTGCCACCACCGGATAACCACTGTGATCTCCTTCCTGCATCATTCCCCGGGCGAGCCCCGACAGCCAGTTCAGCCATCACCACCGCCACAGGCTTGCCCATCACCACCACAGCCTGTGCAGCACCCCCTCGCTGCAGCTCCTTCCCCGGCGGCCTCCCTGCACTCAGGCACCACCACCACTGTGAGAGTCCTCCCTCTTCCCTCCTGTATACGTATATAAGTGTGTAGGTGTATGTGTATACGTATATATATATATATATGTGTACATATATATGTATATATACGTATATATGTGCGTATATGTGTATAAATAGTGTATTTAATTAATGTATATGTATGTGTACATTTAATATAACTGGTATACATGTATATGTATATATTTAATATAATTGGTATATATATAAATACTTATTTTAGTATATGTATTATTGGTATATGTATTATTTGATATATATATATTAAGTATATATATATATATTTTTCATGGTATACGTATAATATTTGGTATGTATATGTATACATGTATATAGTTTAAACTCAATTTGTATTAGTATTAGTGTATTTTAATAATATATATATATATATTATATATATTAATTTTTATATGTATATATATATATATATTTTGTATATACTTAATATATTTTCAATATATATAATTGGTATATATGTATATATATATTTAGTATATGTATGTATTTATTAATTGGTATATATATATGTATTTGTATATACACTTAGTATATTTTTATAATTGATATATGTGGTATATATACATTGTTCAACTAATGTATATATTATACATGTAATTAAATGGTACATATATATATATTGTATATGTATTTAATTTGTTGCATGTATATATGGTAAGTATTAATGTTAGTTAAAAATATTTATAATGTGTTTTATGTGTCTATCTACTAGATGACCCTAGTTGACTAGTATCATACCTGGCATAGCCCCTGAGTTATGTATTTGTGTTGTGTTAGTGTAATATCTGATGCAATGTTACATTTATGATATATCTATAGGACTGTTGGTTAATCCAGGCGATACTCTGGGACTGGACATTGGTAATACCAGATAAGGACCAAGGCGAGTACATTCTCTGATTAGCTTCTTATTTATGATATCCCCTATGTTCATTGTATCTAGTGTAAATATCTATATTCTCGACACTCTGGTTATACGGATTGGTGTATACGGATCTCGTCATGAGATGTTATTCCTTGTTCATGGTGTAGCTTGTAAAAGTCTTGTTTTATTGTTATCTTGTACATGTACAGATACTAATTTTCGAGGAGATTTGCTACCTTCCTAGGGAATCCCGTGCCATAGCGTACCATGGTTGGATCTACTATACCAATCGGGGGTGGGGAGTATTTTAGTGTAGATATGTGATCATACCCAACTCTACATGCATCATAGCTCACCCCACATCTCACGTCGGGTGCGGCCTGACCATTTATATGCTTCATAGTTGTTACATGTGATTAGCATGACCTCAACATGTATCATAGCTAACCAAATAGTTAGCCTGACCTTATATGAATCATAGCTAATCATATGTAACCAGCCTGATCAAGTTCCCAAGCCGATCACATGTTAAAGCTAGTACTCACACACTTAGTCATAGTATTCTTGCTCATTGACATATTATTTCCTTTCCTACATTTACTTACAGTATTTCCAGTATATCCTTTATTGTATATTTCTCGTACATATACATGCATCTTGTATATTTCCATCTATATACTGCTATATAGTTTATTTCATTGATATAGAACTGCTATTAGAAATGTACTTTGCTTCTTCCTGACTGGAAAATATTTTCTAGACTATGCCTAGAGGATTGGTATTTGACACTTGTGGACCACAGGGTGAGTAGCTGCAGTCTTGGACTTAGTAGTTCAGTCGTGATTCCGGGAGGTTTAGCCGGAATCACTAGTTATCTAGTTAGTTCTTTTAGCATATTATTTTGGTACTGGATTTGTCTCCGGCAAATCTTATTTGAGACTTGGTTTATTGTTGAGTTAGAATATTTACTTTTAGACTTGTGTTGTATTTAATTTTATTTCTTCGATTTCTTATCGTGCTGTAGTTATGTTATTGAGTATGTTGTTTATTTATATTGTGTTATCTGTGTCTCCTTATGGAGTTGGATACTACTGCGAGATTGTTTTGATAGTGCTTGACCTAGACAGCGTTCTACCACCGTTGCTGCGGCGTAGGCTGGACGTACCTACGCTCTCGTATCCCTATATCGGGTGCGGGTCATGACAGTAGGGAAAGGGTCATTGGGCGTTACCCATCATCTTGACCAAACATGGTGAGACTACCATAGATCATGTAGTCAGCTGGGTTATCCAAGTGTAGGATACTCTACCAAGGGCCCAACTATTGAATATATTATGTTGCCCCAAACCAGAGAGTATCCTACCGATTTGGTCATGCAATACCCATATTCCTCCTAGGATGGTATGATCCCGGTGCCCCGATGATCGCCCGAGGAATCCTTATTATTACCACGTGCACGAGTTGTCCGTGACCATGCAAATCTAGGGTTTCCATTTTACGGGATTCATGATATGACATATTGATTCTTGGATTCTTGATTCTTGGATTCATGATTCTTGATTCTTGTTCAGAACAAGTATGCTCCACGAGCTGTGATTCTTGGATTATTGACATGGTGCAAGTCTCCTGGTTCGGAAACTGCCTTGGCGACCTAACGGTCCCGAATACTTTTAGGTTCATACTTGCACGAAATGACTATTAGATAGTCTTCCAGGGAGAACTAGATGAATGCATGACATGAATAGTATTACATGGTCGTGGCATAAATTATGTGACAAGCATTGAAATAAGACAACAAGTACTAGCTACAATGTAAGCATACAAGCCTATTTTTTATGAAACATATGCATTTACGTTGGCACGGTCTAAGGGATAACTGAGGAGTAAAACCGTACAGGAACTTACCGAGCAACATAATTTAGGACGTGCAGTGTAAACAAGTAAACTGTGCACTATGGATAGTATACAACGATCTACTCGAGGCATAGCGGGGTCTACTTGCACAAGGCAAAGGTAGCATGCGAGGGTCCATTTATAAGCAAAGTTTAATTTTTATTCTAACACAAGCAATACAAGTTAGGATTATTCCCTTAGCTAGGTGCGTTATATTCTTTACTAGCATACATGGGGTGATTCACTTAGCGACTAGCATGTATCGTCCATATTTTAAGTGTGCTGGCTAAGCAAAAATAAGTTCATCGTAGCCACCCACTTTAGCAATATTTTGTCTCGGTCGAGCGATACTCTGAGCGAGTCTTTGAAAGTCTAAGTCTGAACTCTTGAAGGGCCAAGTCTAGAAATCCTTTGCCTCAACGAGTCATCTCGCCGAGCAAAATAGGTTGGGTCATTGCACCTGCGCTGTTTAAATCGGCTGTCTGCTTGAACGGAATGGGTCATCCTCGAGACTTCTTGAGCAAAAACCGTTCTATCGCATTATCGAATCTATCTCAATCAAAGCAATCAATACCACTAAATCCATTCGAATGGAATTTCTTACTCGTTTCTTATACCGTGTCGCATATATGCTTAGTCGGTCTCATTGAATGACTCTATCATTCAATCCAAGCTCTGATTTAGTTTTTACTGCGCCTTAGTGCGAAACGTATATCGCTTAACGTGGGGTATATTATAATCTATTTGAATAACGATATAAGGCTGAGGCAAACTTATCTAAGTCGTTATACTTGTCTATGTTGATCTAACATATTCACTTGTACTAGCATTCGAGATCAGCATATCGTGAGTCTGGATCGTGCATATTTTCAAAGCCTCCTTTAAACATATGAATGTCAACCAACATAGCGATAGGGAAGTCTTTGCACTCGAGTTCAACATATCACTAGATCTTGGATCGTGCACACGTTCAAGGCGTCCCTCAAACATATGCATTCAGCCAAACTTAGCAATAGTGAAATCGGATAAGCTACTTTCGAAAATCTCAAGGGTTCTCGTCTTATGGATTATAAGGATACTTCCGACAGGGTCAACCAAAATCTAATTCATTTCCATTCCAACTCAAATCAAGTTTTGCACTACCGTTAAGCACTCTCTATCCGATCAATCGACTAGTGTCCATTCGTTTGGGTCAAACATAGCGCACACATATCGTTCCAAGTCTAAAGTCTTATTGTCCCAATTCTATGGCTTGTTCAAGCAATATGCTAAAGTTGGTCACACAAATTCTTTCACTCGACACAGGGTCGTCTTCCTAATTACTAGGTCAGCTCACAAGGTCATAGGTACAAGTTTAAGCACACGATTCATAATGCAAATTCGTCGCACGATGCTCACCCTAATTCCTAAGGTCAAACTATTGTTCATTTATATGGGATATTCTACCAAAGCTCGTTTTACTCAGATTTTTAAACAGCGAGCATAAATCATCCTACTCATATTAACACATTCATTATACATGGTTCGAGTCCGTTCAGTAAAATCTATGATATATTCAAGTTGTAGGACAAGCCTAACAATTCGCATAGTCTATCCCCTTAAGTATGTTTAATAGAATCCATATATCCACCCTAAGTCTAGACCACCAAGTTATGATTCAATTCTAAACCTTTGATTATAATTCTAAGTCATGCAACAAGATTCATTGTCCGTTCATGAAAGCATCAAGCGTGATTTACTCTAGGTTTTAGGCTAACTTATCCCTGAAACACTTCCGATTCACTTGTATTTCCAAATTCGTCTTATCATGTTGAACCAAAAGTCAAGATGATCCATCAGTTATCACGCTCTGGTCTCCTACAAGTTCGATCATCCTTGTTGGACGTGAGATCATCATGCCAACGTTCCCACTTGATAATCGTCCTAATCCGGGAGTGACACATGTATGAGCATAGAGTTACGCTCGTACAAGACAAGAATATCGAACATTATGGTTATAATCAAAATGATCGAGACACCTTACCATTTCACTTTGCTCCATCCAAGTTATATATATAAAATCCATCAAGTCATGTCCGTTCATGCCGTAATTATAATTTGTCTAGCAAAATCATACAACTTTAATGTTATCGTTTGATAAATCCATAGTCTACTTCTGGCATTCCTCAATCAACTAAGTTTCAGATATTCAAGCCAAAGTCTATCCACTTTTGATACGTTCTATTCATCAAGTTCATTTGGAATAATCATCGAACATATTTTTGTGAGTTCGATTATCCCCGCCGTACGTGAAATTACCACGCCGGCGCTCCCGCAGGATAATCATTTTCGTTGGGACTGATTTCGAATGTTATCTTTCCGAACTAGATTCAAGATCGTTCTTCCAAACTCCAGGTCAAATCCGTTATCACTTACATCTTTCATCGAATCACAATATTTCTTTTTCAGGCTAACTTTTATTCGAGCGATATTATATTCAAGTTCAATCTATTTATTTTAATTTAAAATTGCTCTCATGATCCTCCAAGTTTTCAACAAGTTTCCTTAACCAAGATATTAATTTCCATTTCCGTGAATCCCTATTCAATAGAAGCCTTATCACATATTCAAGAATTCTCAAATCATTCAATCCAACTTTCGTACGAGATTTATGAATTCGTTTGAATATTTCTAAATGATCCATACACCACTCAGGAATTGAGTCACCCAATTAAATCCTCAATCATGTTCGCATCAATCGCTAGCATATTCACCAAGTCGTTCCTTAGAATTCCTGTGTGATACCTAAGCATCACTTGATAAATCTTAGTCTCGTATATATCATGTTGATAGTCATCCAAGCAAACCTTATTTGATTTGTATATTCCAATATGAAATACCGTTTGAGCTATTTCCTAAAATCAAAGCATGATTCTCAATATTCGCCTTAGCGATAAACTGATAATGTTTCTATTGGTTGCCTTTCTAAGTCTGACTTATATTTATCTGAACGATATTCCAATGTCGCTTGCAAACTAGCTCACACCAAAAGGGTCTTGACGCGCGATACTCAATATAACTTTGTCGAAAGGATGTGTGCATAGCTAACAGTCTGAACGATATTCTATTCCGCATACTAACCAGCTGGGAAATTATGTATAGATATTTAGTTTAACATATAACTTACAAAATTCTAGCACGAGTCTATTCCCATATATCTAACACAGGTCGGCATAAAGGACTTCACATCACAATTTCGTACAAGCAATTATATCATTCACATGCACTTTTAAAAGTATTTTGACTCATTGTTTAGAATATCCCATCGGATCAACGAGAGAGAGAGAGAGAGAGAGAGAGAGAGAGTTTGCACATAACCCATGAACAAGCTTTTAAAACTGAAAAGATCGATAAGAAGTCCAAAGATGTAAAGCCATGCTCTGATACCAATATGTCATGCCCCGATCTCCTGCAGGTAATCGACCGTCCCTGCTAGACGAGAATCACCATGCTAGTGCTCCCACGAAACGATCTTTCCCATCTGGGCGTAATGCCGCATGAGCCTAAGCTGCGACCGTGCAAGTCCATGATCCGAACAGGCGATAAAATGTCTAAGACACAGAGTCGCACAGATAGTCCGAGTGCAGCAAATATAAGAAACGAATAGTCGATTGGTAACAAGTTCACAGAGTCGTCAATAGAGGAAGCATTGAGAAACACAAGTATAGAAGTAAAATAAGCTCTTTATTAATACTGAATAAGTGTTACAAGCGGTGCTAGGCCAAGATTATAGGTCGATCAAGCCTCTCTCTCTCTCTCTCTCGAAATACTAAAAGCATGCCAAGTGGCTATATTTATGGAATGATACATAGACGATATTCCAATATTATGTCTTGCATATGTGCTTCAGCTCCGGACGCAATGCTCCAAGGCTCTAGAGTGAACTCCATGCCCTAGCACGCACGAAGGGGGTTTTCGCACCGAACGAGGTTTCCCCGTACCCTATAAGCAATCTGGTGGGTTATCAGTATATGAATGCACTAGTGGGGAGGCTTCTCGCCCACTCGATAAATCCAAACACGTTATAAAGGTTCTGTGCAACATCTATTAAGTTATCTTTCTAGTCTTGCCTTAGGATCAGTTTTATGGCATAATGAAAAGCCTAACTCGTATGGCAGTATGTCGTACGATATAAAGAAATATGGCGAGACTTACCAACTTACCATTCGTCCTTCCCTGTCCAAGGCAACCCAGTTAAATCAAGCACGAGCATATATAATAAAATCCAGGGGCAATAGCATATGCAAACACAAGTGTAGTGAGCGAGGTCATATTTCGGTATATGAGTTACATGGACTATCCAAGCGTATTACAATGGATGTTCAAGTATTCAATGTATTGCTCAGGTTATTCAATTTGTATAGATGTCTTATACTCATATCGTTCAGGTGTTTCAGATTATGGGATACGATGCAATGATTCATACGTGGATTGCCGCTAAGCGAGGATAACTTATCTATATGAACATGAGGTCACTGGCTGTCACGACCCGTACCCAAAATTTGGGTATAAGCTGTGGGTACGTCCAGCCTACGGCGCAGCATCGGCGGTAGAACACTGTCTAGGTCTCCATACTACTAAACATAACTCACAAGATAACCTGTCAATGATCTCAACTTCATAAGGAGGACAATGAATAATGTATTGATCAACAATTCATAATATACTCAATCACAATAACTATAGGAAGTAAATAGCACGATAAGATATAAAGATAAGGAAGTACTAACATAAGTCAAGTACAATAACTTAAATACAACAGTAATTTAGAGTCTAGCTAGCCCAATATAAATAGTCTCAACAATAATATAATCCATGTCTTAAGTTTAGAATAAATAAATACATTGATAACTAGACCAAGGAGCTGTCTAAGCGACTGTGGGTGGTGTCTCCTCTAAGGAGGGTGACTCCTCTAGAATCTCCGATATGTAGTCTCCCTCTACTCCTAGGCCATAGCGAGTAGGACAGAAGTCCCCAAGGTCCTCTAAAAAATATTATCCAGTCAGGATTTGAGTGAAGCACAAGCACTAAACAACAGTTTTATTTATATTGACAAAAACTATAATACAGTATAAGGAAATACAAGATAAAGAAATAATAGAAATATGCAATCAGCAATAGTATAAACTAGCAATGAACAGATATAAGTGAATGCTAGAAAAGAGTGAACTGGGATAAAGAAATGAAAATTCTAGCTAAGTGTTTGAAATATCAGTTTACTATGTGATTGGCTTGGGATGAGACCAGGCTTGTTATATATAATTGGCTATGATACATATGAGGTCAGGCTAACCATCTGGTTAGCTATGATGCGAGCAATAGTCAGGCTAATCATATATAATAGGCTATGAGGCATATAAATGGTCAAGCTACACCCAACGTGATATGTGGGGTGAGCTATGATGCATGTAAAGTGGGGTATGATCACATAATCAGCTAATATTTCTCCGTCCCCAGCTAGCAGGATAGATTCCAATCACGACTCCTTATGACATGTATCTATGTTCCTCTTATGCTGATCTTCCTCTTATACTGATACTGAATTGGTTGCTCTCCTCTACAAAATCTGCTGCTGTAGTATGTGCAAATTCCACTGTGTTGAGCCCTCCTCCCTTTGCTGAATACTGCTCTCCCTGTTGTGCAGTATGCATCTCTTGTGCACCTTACTGCACACTGTAGTATGAGGATCGCACAGCTGCCACTGACTTCACTGATACATACACCCGAGTGATACACCGAAGTATCACTTCCACTCCTCCCATTCACACACCATTCATACTAAAAACACACACAAACACCTCACTCACTGATACAGATATCTCAGGGACTCACCTATATACTACTGACACCGAGGCACACACACTTAGACACTAACTGAAAACTGATATACTAAAATACTACTAAACTCACTGCTCACTCAAGACACCTACATACCTCCCTTAACACTAACTAATATACTATACAAACACTATCATACACATACACACATCCTCACTCACTCGACTGATATACTAGGACACAGGGGCCTCACTCTCATAACCATATAACACACTCACTCACTCACTAGAAACCGGCTCACTGATACTCTACTGACACACACACACACACCTCCCTGAAACCTCGCTCCAGTGATATACTATACACACAGCTCACTCATCTACTCACTGAAACTAATACACAACCAGGATACTCAAAGAGAAGTTAATACTCAAGAAACCTGGGTACTCAAACTGATACTGCATATAGAATGCAACATACCAAGAGTCAGACAACAATTCCCCACAAAGCAAAGTGTGACTCAAGGGCCAAACAAAAGTTACTCAAGCCAGTGATACTCCATTACAAACAGGGGAACCAACATCCTCATCGACTGATACGTTCAGCATCAGTGCACATCCCCAGTGCACTGTACTGAACACAGTGAACCCGAGCCTCTCCCTCAGTTTCTGATACAACAGTATATACAGTGTCCCGACTGCACAGTAGCTGAGGAACCTTGATTCCCCAAAGTTGTGCCACACCATGATATATATACATATATACACACATACATATTCATACATATATACACACATCTAAATCATAAGAAATAGACCACGTAAATAGGTATTTCTTCCTATTAATCATTTCAACAAGCACCTAGTGTGCAAAATCTGGGATACTCATGGTATACTAAAAATCTCCATACATAAATTCCCAAATGCCAATAAACCATATACCTATACAATATAAATATACATATATACATATATACATGATTAATGATACACAAATTAGGGGGAAAATGCATCATTGGATCACAAAACCCAAACTATGAACAAATCTTATGACAAAAATACTATGGAACCCAATGGAACTAGTTCTCTCTCCTTGAGGGTGTTCTTAAACCATGGGTGGGCTTCTAATGGCCAAACAAAATAATTAAAATAAGAATTAAATGAGGATTTCTAGATTTTTACCTATTGGGAGATGGATTTCCAATGTAGCTTCTTCTTCTCCAAGTCTTCTTGTGCCCAAGCTTCTAGGTCTCTTTGAATGAGGGAAGAATGAAGGATTTGGGGTCTAGAAATTCTGAAATTTATGGAGGGAAGATGGGTTTTTCTTGGGGGCTATTTCTAGGGTTTCTTCATGAAGGATGAGGGACTTTGAGGGAGGCTCCCTCTAGCTTTATAGGGCCGACCATAGGGTTAGGGTTTCTAATTTATAATGACTCATTTGCCCTCCATGGCTTGTCATAAAGAACCATTTAATTAAGGGATTTAGTATTCATGTGAGGGATTTCTCTAAGTGCTAATTAATAGAATAGGGATTAAGGATTGTGGGTTTAAAAGTTAAGCCTAAGCAAGGTCCTGGGTCACAAGAAGTCTAGATTATTAACCCATGTTATTAATGAATACAAAATAATACAATATGTATTACATATCATGCAATTATTAACACAATAATATAAATAGGCTGAATGACCAAAAATCCCCTACTCTAAAAATGTGGTAGTGACACTGGCTTAGCCATAAAGGATGATGCATAGTCTCGGACGAAGATGAGGCATAGGGAAAGAGTTATTGGGTGTTACCCATAATCCCGACCAAACATGGTGATACTACCATAGATCATGGAGTCAGCCGGGTTATCCAAGTGTAGGATGCACTACCAAGGGCCCGACCACTAAATATATTACGTCGTCCCAAATTGGAGAGCATCCTACCGATTTATTCACGCAATACCCATATTTATCCTAGGATGGTATGATCCCGGTGCCCCGATGATCATCCGAGGAATCCATGTTGTTACCTTATTCAAGAGTTATCCGCGACCATGCAAGTCTAGGGGTTTCAATTTTACGGGATTCATGACATGACATGTTGATTCTTGGATTCTTGGATTCTTGATTCTTGGATTCATGATTCTTGATTCTTGTTCAGAACGATTATGCTCCACGAGATATAATTCTTGGATTATTAACATGGTGTAAGTCCCATGGTTCGGAAGCTGCCTTGCTGACCTAATGGTCCCGGATACTTTTAGGTTCATACTTGCACGAAACGACTACTAGATAGTCATCCGGGGAGAACTAGATGAATGCATGACATGGATAGGGTTATACGGTCGTGGCATAGATTATGTGACAAGCATTGAAATAAGGCAACGAGTACTAGCTACAATATAAGCAGACATGCATGCATTTATATGAAATATAAGCATTTACGTTGGCACGGTCTAAGGGTAAACCGAGGAGTAAAATCATACAGGAACATACCGAGCAACATAATCTAGGGCTTGCATTGTAAATAAGTGAATAGTGCACTATGGAGAGTATACAAATATCTACTCGAGGCATAGCGGGGTCTACTTGCACAAGGCAATGGTAGCATGCGAGGGTCCATTTATAAGAAAAGTTTTATTTACATGTTCTAACACAAGCAATACAAGTTATAGTTATTCTCTTAGCTAGGTGCGTTGTATTCTTTATTATCCTATAGGGGGTGATACACCTAGCAACTAGCATGTATCATCCATATTTTAAGTATGCTGGCTAAGCAAAGACAAGTTCATCGTAGCCACCCACCTTAGCTATATTTTGCCTCGGTCGAGCGATACTCCGAGCGAGCCTTTGAAAGTCTAAGTTTGAACTACTAAAGGGCTAATTCTGAAAATCCTATGCCTCAAATGAGTTATCTCACCAAGCAAAATAGGTCGGATCATTGCACTTGCGCCATTTGAATCGGCTGTCCGCTTGAATGGAACAGGTCGTTACAATCGCTTTGTTGCTTTCATGCTTTCGAGTTGGTTTTCAAGCTTCCATTTTATTGAACGGTTTTGATAGATTTTATTATTTTTGTTCGTTGAACTGCGCTTTTGTTTCAAACTTGGAATAGAGGAATAGAAGTATTGATCATTTATTCGTGACAATGTAGGTGATCGCGTAGATGTCGCTCTTGCGGAGTCTTGAAGAACTTCCATTTCTTTTCTTTCCATGCACCAACTTGTGAGTGGATACCATCCCGATTAGTTAGCTCTCCTTCCAATTCTTCATACCTAATAATCTTGCTCTCTTGATTGTTCTAATCAACGATACCATAATAACTAAAAGATATCAAGATAAAATAGAATAGACTTGGAATACTTTATGCTTGTCAACCAACTTGCGAACGATTTATATTGTTGCATGCTAGTACGCTTAGAATGTGCTTTTATCGTGTTTCAATACTAGCTAGAACATATTCTTCTGTTATTGTGCCATATGTAGAATACTTTACTATCCGATCAATTGAACAGGAAGACTATGCAGCCAGATCATGCCATGTTACTTGTCTTATGCTTGTATTGCTTTGGACTACTTCGTTTGATAACTTAGTTTTTAGACGTTGATTGATCGCGGACAACTTGGGCACAAAGATTCATGGTTCCTATGGACGGTCGCTGGGGCAATGGCACCAATCCGATCTGGACAAAACATTATGTTAGTCTCATGTTCGAGCAAAATGATATGTAGCACTCCATGTTCCTTGCGTTACATACCATTTTTGCACAAAGACTATAACTCGTCCACTATGACATCATGCCAGTGACCCCTACGTATATTTAAACTGTAAGCTAACTATGTCTTCATGGAAGGGAAGGCTATGGTAATTTTTGTGCAGGTGGTTCAGACGGGCAGGTAAAATTCACTAAACAGTGGCATATTTATTTCAGTAAATTTTTATATCCCTTGCATGCTTGAAACTTGAACTAATGCAAGATAAAAAGTGTCATAACTCGCACCCTAAAATTGGACAGAGTCATGGGCACGCCCAGCCTACGCCGTAGTATCGACGGTATAACGTTGTACTATAAGCCATAAGTATAATCTATAACTCACAACATATATACATATCCACACTAAACTCAATCACAAACACTGAGATAATAAAATTATAAGGAGATAATAAAATAATAGTCTCAAAATCATGGGTCCAAAATAGTCTCCTAAATAATACTGAAGATCCAAATAATAATATCAGAAATATAACTAAAAATCCTGGAGAACAATCCGGTCCCAAATAACTAACTAAAAAACTATTTTACTAAACTACTCGATCGCAGCCGGGGTCTGAGCTGCTAACTCTCCATGATCCTCATGGGGGCAAGATAAGGCTCAAGTATGTCGCCAACATACGGTCCATAATATGTAGGAATCTCATCCTCATCGTAGTCACCTAAAATATGGTTATTCAGTCAGGATTGGAATGAGTACATCACAGTTAAAAATAGTTTCAACATATGGTAGAAGCTATACAATAATAAATACTAAAGAATATATAATGGCAATAAAACTGAGATCACAATAAGGCAACCAGAATAACTAACTGTTGAAGTCTTGTCATGGCAATGAGGTACAATAATCACAAGCGACCATGGAAAATAACTGCTAGTATGGGAGAAACAAATAGGAATAAACTAATCTACGTGATTTAAAATACCTTGTCGACATGTGAACGACTAAGGGTAAAATTCGACAAACCACACGTGTCATGCATGGCTGCTATTATTCCAATAAGACCATGGAATAAAAATGGTAGTTCACACGTCCACTAAGTATTTCCCCTCCCGAATAATATAACATGGATTCTGAACCAAACACGATAAAATAACAATAGTCCAGAAAGTCACATATCTCATACAAGAATCCACCATTTACTAATCCATGTAAGGAATGTCAAGAATCAAATAATCAATACTAAGCATGCATTATAGAGATTATCAAGTACTAAAAGTGTCACGACCTGATTCTGTGGAATCGTTGGGGCGTCCCCCGAATCGTGATGCCGTACGGGCCTGGGGTTGCGCCCGCACAAGGCTAAAGTATTTTGCATAACGAGCACATATTCAGAGTACGCAGATAAATTGAACACAAGTTAAAACATGGAAAAGTTCTTTTTATTGATAATGAACATCTATTACAAACTCTTGAACGAGTCAGCTAATTTGCCGTACGGGCTTACAAAAGTGTTGACTCAAAATGAGATAGCAGTCTTGTACATTACATCCCTTTACTAAACTTCAAAATGATAAAGACCTCCGGGCTGGAGGACGGATTTGCCACGGAGATGCATTGTGTATATAGAGGTGCAAGCTCCATCCTTCAAGTACTTCAAAATGCGGCGCGATCAGGATGCGCCAACAGCTGGACTGGATCGGGAAGACGACTTCGGCTCCTCGCTCGGTTCGCCTTTGTGCGGAGAACCTGTTTCAACGAGGGTCAGTATGTCAAAACATACTGGTGAAGGCGAGCTAACCCAACTATACCAATCAACATGTTGTTTATATGAAGCATGCATATTATTACAGGTTTCTATCTTCCCTTAGTTCATTTACAAGTAAGCAGCATATAGAATTTACTGAAATAAATTTGCCATCTTTCGGTGGATTTTACCTGCCCGTCTGAACCACCTGCACAATACTTAGCATGCCTGCCCTGCCACGAAGACACAAGTTAGTTTGCAACAGGTTTAAATATACAAGATGATCACTGGCTTGATTGCCATAATGGAAACTAGTCTGTGACAAAGATGGTTTGCTATGTGCAAGTACGTGATGCGCCGCATACCATCTTGTCCAAGTACGTGAGACTAAACGTGAGTTCCGTCCAGAGCCAGAACGATGCCAGTGCCCAGCAGCCGCCCGCAGGAACTATACCTTGTGCACAAGTTGTCCATGATCGAACATTAACAATCATTCGCCCGGAGGCTACGTTAACAATCATTCGCCCGGAGGCTACGTTATTCGCCCTGAGGCTACATGAGTACAAGACAAGCAGTATTGCATGATTTATAGCTTTATACTTGAACAATATAAAGGATAAGTATACATTCAAACTTGTATCTATGCATATGAAGAATATTCTGAACGAACAAGCATGCAAAGATATAACCGTTCACAAGTTTAATTGACAAGCAATACAATTCAAGTCTATTCCATTTTATCTTGGTATCTTTTAGTTATTACTTGGTATCGTTTGATCGAGGCAACAAGAATGCAAGAGTTTTAAGTGTGAAGACTTGGATGCAGGGCTAGCTAATCGGGATGGTAGCCACTCACTTAGTAGTTGGAAGGGAGAAGGAAAGAGGCGCTTCACGACTCCGCTCGTAAGCCACCTACTGCTCGTTCACCTGTATCACAAACAACTCGATCAATACTCCTTCCACTCTTTCCAATCTCGGAATTGAAGTGCAATTCAATAAACGAAAACAATAAAATCCATCGAAACCGTTCAAGAAAAATAAGCAAATCCGAAAACCCACTCAAGGCAACAAAAGCAACAAGCGATATCAAATTCGAGGCAACAAAAGATAACAACGGAGAGGTCCCTCCTGACTCTGCCGCTAAGTCGATCCCGGGGGCACGATCCACTAAATATGGGATTCGATTTCGAAGAAACAAATCCATAACGAGGACGAGTTCTTGTTTCAATCTATCAATCGAGGACGATGCATGTCCTACCAATCGTGCGCATTGAGGCGGAGCTGTAGTTGTGCGCATACGACGCGCTTCTCTTTGGGGACCTCTAGTAGAACGAAGTGGTCTTCAAGTTCGGCCAACCAATCTAGAGCAACGATTGGGTCCTCAGTCCCGTTGAATGGAGTATTATAGACTTTCTTGAAGTGGCCAAAGTCGAAGGCAGTCACGTCCCTCGGCCTTGGAATTTGCGGCTTCCTCTACTTCAAGCGCGGGCTGTTCCACCGGAGTCATTGCTGTTACAGCAGAATAGTTGGAAGCCAAAGTCTGAACGATCTGTTGTAGGGCATCCACCTGTTTCTGCTGGATTGAGAATCGAGCTTCTATATTGTCTTGAAACTTGAGCTGACTCTCCTCCGCCCGCTTCTCGGCCCGTTCGTAGCGAGCCTCGTCCCTTTGTTGGTTTGCCTCCAACATCCGCAACATTTGCTGGATGGGATCGATGCTTGGTACGGCTCGCTGGCTCCTTGAACTTCCCGAAGTGCCCGAACTACTTTTTTGGCCTTGCGTTTTATCCGGTGCTAGCGCTGCAGATTGTGCGGGAGCCATTCCTTCAAAAGACGATAAATTACATTAGAATCATAATGTATTATGGACTTATTACATGAACGTATCTTATTTTGGCCTAGCGAGTTCAAGAGTTCGTACAGGAATTTGATCGTTAAAGGAACTTTTCCAGTGTGAGAGTCTAAGGAACTTGAATCTATGCTCTGATACCACTATGTCATGACCCAATTTCGTGGAATCGTTGGGGCGTCCCCCAAATCGTGATGCCGTGCGGGCCTGGGGTTGCACCCGCACAAGGCTAAAGTATTTTGCATAACGAGCACATATTCAGAGTACGCAGATAAATTGAACACAAGTTGAAACATGGAAAAGTTCTCTTTATTGATAATGAACATCTATTACAAACTCTTGAACGAGTCAGCTAATTTGCCGCACGGGCTTACAAAAGTGTTGACTCAAAATGAGATAGCAGTCCTGTACATTACATCCCTTTACTAAACTTTTAAATGATAAAGACCTCCGGGTTGGAGGACGACTTTGCCACGGAGCTGCATTGTGTATATAGAGGTGCAAGCTCCTTCCTTCAAGTACTTCAAAATGCGGCACGATCAGGATACGCCAACAGCTGGACTGGATCGGGAAGACAACTTCGGCTCCTCGCTCGGTTCGCCTTTGTGCGGAGAACATGTTTCAACGAGGGTCAGTATGTCGAAACATACTGGTGAAGGCGAGCTAACCCAACTATACCAATCAATATGTTGTTTATATGAAGCATGCATATTATTGTGGGTTTCTATCTTGTCTTAGTTCATTTACAAGTAAGCAACATATAGAATTTACTGAAATAAACTTGCCACAGTTCGGTGGATTTTACCTGCCCGTCTGAACCACCTGCACAATACTTACCATGCCTTTCCTGCCACAAAGACACAAGTTAGTTTGCAACAGGTTTAAATATACAAGATGATTACTGGCTTGATTGCCATAATGGACACTAGTTTGTGACAAAGATGGTTTGCTACGTGCAAGTACGTGAGGTGCCACATACCATCATGTCCAAGTACGTGAGACTAAATGTGAGTTCCGTCCGGAGCCATAACGGTGCCAGTGCCCCAGCAGCCGCCCGTAGGAACTATACCTTGTGCACAAGTTGTCCGTGATCGAACATTAACAATCATTCGCCCGGAGGCTACGTTAACAATCATTCACCCGGAGGCTACGTTATTCGCCTTGAGGCTACATGAGTACAAGACAAGCAGTATTGCATGATTCATAGCTTTATACTTGAACAATATAAAGGAGAAGTATACATTCAAACTTGTATCTATGCATATGATGAACATTCCGAACAAACAAGCATGCAAAGATATAACCGTACATAAGTTTAATTGACAAGCAATACAATTCAAGTCTATTCCATTTTATCTTGGTATCTTTTAGTTATTACTTGGTATCGTTTGATCGGGGCAACAAGAATGCAAGAGTTTTAAGTGTGAAGACTTGGAAGCAGGGCTAGCTAATCGGGATGGTAGTCACTCACTTAGTAGTTGGAAGGGAGAAGAAAAGAGGCACTTCATGACTCCGCTCGTAAGCCGCCTACTGCTCGTTCACCTGCATCACGAACAGCTCGATCAATACTCCTTCCACTCTTTCCAATCTCGGAATTGAAGTACAATTCAATGAATGAAAATAATAAAATCTATCGAAACCGTTCAAGAAAAATAAGCAAATCCGAAAATCCACTCAAGGCAACAAAAGCAACAAGCGACATCGAAATCTGAGGCAACAAAAGATAACAACGGAGAGGTCCCTCCTGACTCTGCCGCTAAGTCGATCCCGGGGGCACGGTCCACTGAATATGAGAATCGATTCCGAAGAAACAAATCCATAACGAGGACGAGTTCTTGTTTCAATCTATCCCGATCGAACGATACCGTCTAGTGTTTCTTAGCCGCGCTCCTCGAATAGGAGGAACGGGTCGCTACAAAAAGTAATCATGGAAATGTATTCACCTGTGGTCCTTAGCTGTGGTACGAATCAGAGTCCAAATTGCCTATGTAGTACGAATATCCATGTCAAAAGATAATTTACCTTAATTTGGTAAATTCTAAAATAATTACTCCAAAATCCTATTTTAATCCTATTATTCTAAATTTTAGATTAAATCTCATTTTTTGTCCAAAGAAATCGAATTTGCCAACTTGAGACTCGTGGCACATAAATCGAGACATCATGTTGACCAAAAAATCAATCGACATAAAATCTAGATTTTTCGTGTAGTTTCCTGTAGATTTTAGTGCTACCTGAACGCTAGAATCAACGGATTCACAAACTCACAAGTTGGTAAAAAGTTATGGCCAATATGGCGCTCAAATGACAGTTTCGTCGGTTCTCTGACTACATCTAGGTTGTAAATTTTTTAGAGAATATTAAAATAGCATATTTAATTCTAAGAAAAATATATGTCGTGGTTTATCGTTTCAGGTTTTTGAAACTTTAAATAGTTCGTCATTCCAAGTTCGAAATCTCCCAGAATCTCGAAAACACCAAAATATGTCAGATTTTAGGCAACTGGAATCAACAATTTTTTCAGAAAATTAGGTTCATAATTTACGAAAAAATTACATATTCAAAAACTATACCTTGAGATGGTTCCAACGAAAAAAATGGGGATGCATTTGGAGTTCGAAGCTAGGATAATGGCTATGCGAAGTTGAAGAACCCTACAAAGCAATCTCTCCAAGCCTCTCTCTCTATCCTCAAAAATTGACAGAATTAAATAAACTGCAACTAACTTATATATATAAGGAGATGTCATAACCCGCACCCGATGAAGGGGCTTGAGTACGTAGGTAAGTCCAGCCTATGCTACAGCTTCGACGGTAGAGAATGATGTATAGGTTAAATATACGATCTAATCCTCTAACCATAATGTATAAATCTGTCAATAATATCTCAACTCTAAGAAGGAGGATAATATAATTAATGAAACATAATACCCAATCATAAATCTATAGCACGATAAGATATCAAATAAGTCCAACATAACTATGCAGTCTAAATAATAACAACCACAACAAATAGAAACAATATCCAAGTCTCAAATATAAGTCAGAAATAAATCCAGTACCAAAAATGCTAAAGAAAACTAACTATGATAACTAGTGATTCTGGCTAGATCTTTCGGTAATCACTCTTGAGTGTTAGGGCCCATGGTTGCTATTCTCCACTTGTGGTCTAGTGTGTATGGGATACCAGTCCTCTAAATCGTCGTCTGAAAAATATATCCAATCAGGATTGGAGCAAAGTATAACCCAATAACAGTTCCAATTAATTGACAAAAAATATAAAACAGTAAAATATAGGATGCTATATACGATGCGAATATAACTAATAATTTAAGAACAATGAAGGAACAGGCAATACTAGCAACAGAAATATAAATCAATGCATACAAGAATGAAAGAGAGGAACTATAATGTCAAAAATAGAACAAGGTAATCTATGAACTGAAATGAAGTCTACATACCATGTGTTTTGATATACTAACTAGATATATGATCTGCTTAGGATATTCAATGATTACACTAAGGAGAGCTAACTCAATCATACGTGTAGTATATGATTAGTTAGTAGCCAATGATGTCACGACCCGCACCCGAAAAATCGGACATGAGTCGTGGGTACGTCCAGCCTACGCCGCAGCATCGGCGGTAGAACGCTGTCTAGGTCTACTATCTAGATAACAATCTCATGCAATCAATATATAAATCTGTCAAGATCTCAACTCCAAACGGAGGAGCAATATCATAATAATAATCAAGTACTCAATCACGAATCTAAGCACGATAAGATAACAAGAAGACTAACAACTCCAAAGTCTAACCAACAACAACTACTACAACAACCACAACATCAATAATAATAATACATCATCCAAAAATAATATACAAACAAGGTCTCAATCCAAAACCGGAGATAAATCCGGTACTAAAAGCTAATAAAAATAACAACAAGGTCTTAGTGATCCCGACTACCAACCCGGAAATTACTTCTAAACTAGAGGGTCCCTGTCTGCACCATCGACAGGCTCAGGTCCATAAAACGTTGGACACCACTCCTCCGGATACTCTGAAAAATATGTCCAGTCAGGACTGGAGCAAGTACATCTCTAACAGCAGTTCCACTTAAATGATAAAAACTATAAAACAGTTATAGCAAGTAGCAAGAAGAATGAAGCAAGTATGAAACAAGAAATATACAAATCACTGGTGCATAAAGGTAAGATGCATGGATATCAGAAACAAGATAGTAATGACTGCAAGATACAAGAAATCTACACTAAGAGTAAGTTTGTGCACATGAACGTGTAGTGAGTCCAGCAAGAAATACATGTAAAGAGTCAAGTCCAGAAACATGTAAGTGAGACCAACAAGAAATGCAAGAGAGTCCAGACTATAAAGAATAAACTCGGTGTCTTTGAAATACTTGTTTCGACATGTAAACGGCTAGGGGTAAGTACGGCTCACCGCGCACTGGGTGCGCGGCTGCTATCATTCCAGATTAGACCAGAGGGAGTGATTCCTGATAATTCCAGATGGGAATGTTTACATGTCTACTCAAGTATTTTTCTGCCCCGACTAATACAAGTGAATCCAAGACCCGACACGTAAATCAAGATAAGTCCAGCATGAACATGAGTGATGCCTGCAGTGATGCCTGTAGTGATTCCAGAATAGAGGCCAGAAACATGAAAAATACGTGTCGCAAATAAATGAATCCAGAAATACCAGTCAGTGTCCCGTGTTGTGCCAGAATAATCAGATGATACTATACTAAAAGCTGAATCATAATAATCATCAGATAATGAAAACTATCAGAGAATGTACTCGCCTGACGTCCTGAGCAACTGGCGATCCGAACCGGTGTCGCAAAGACCTATTACAAAAAGCAAGATTAAACAGGGTTCTAATGAGTTAAACAGATATAAAATAACTAAAAATAGGCTTCTAGGGTCGTTCTAGGTCAAACGGGTCAAACCGTTGAAATTTGATCAAAAAGTCAACTCTAGGTCCAAAAAGTCAACCCTGGGTCAAAACTTGGTCAAAAGTTGACTTGGCGGTCAACCGAGTCAACTACGGTCAAGTCTAGGTCAAACTAGGGTGCTCCTAAAATTCTAGGCCAAACCGAGCTCATTAAGATAGAAAACTCTCAAACTTGCCTCCTTGAGATACCGGGATACCCTCGGTATCCGATACCTCAACCTACGCTATATACCCCGCCTAAACCCGCTAAAACCTATGCTAACATGCGTAAATATATACACATAAGCATATAAAAATCACTCCAATACTATTCCTAGGCTATTGCTCAAATATCCCGCTCGAAACTCAATACCTTGGTTATCTTAAGGTATTGAGATACCTTGGTATCTCAAGGTATTGAGATACCTCTCTAAACTCAACCGGACTACCTCTCTAGCTAGCTAACTATGCATAAACATATATGTCTAGCTATAATCTAGGCTAAATTATAGATATCTAATACATATGGGCATATACCTATATAGATATACCCAATACCTTACCTTACCTTACCTATACATAAATATATATATACATATATAACTATAACACATACCTATCTAGCTATAGGTATATATATCTATGCATATAGATATAGATATAGATATCTAACTATATCTAACTATCTACCTATCCATCTATCTTTATCAAATATCTATCTAACTATCTATTCATGTATCTACCTATGTATCTATAGTTATATCTATCTATGTAACTATCTACCTAATTATCTATCTATCTAACAATCTATATATCTATAAATCTATCTATCTATTTATCTAATTATGCATCCATATATCTATCTATCCATTTATCTATCTACCTAGTTGTCTATCTAACTATCAATCAATCTATTACCTATCTAACATCTATCAATCTAACTAACTACCTATTTATCCAACTATTTATCTACCTATTTATCTATAGATCTAATAGCTATCTATCTATCCATAGATATTTCTATCTATCTACGTATCTAATTAACTATCTATCTAATCTAGCTATCTATCTATGTGATATCTAGCTATCTATCAACCTATCTAACTATCCAACTATCTATAAATCTAGCTATCTATCTATCTATTAATTCTAACTATTTACCTATCTAATCTATTCATATCTATCCAATCCACTAATCTATCTATTTATATATCCCTCTACCTCGCTACCTGCGAAAGCTGCTGCTGCTCGAGCTTGCATTGCTGCTGCTGCTAGCGCTGCGTTTGCTGCGGCTGCTACTGCGTATGCTGCTGCCACTGCTGCTCAAATGCTGCTGCTGCAGCTGTGCTTCTGCTGCTGCTGTGTTCTCAGTTTCAGCCCCTCCCCCCTTCTCTCATACACACACACACACACACTCCTATATACATATATATATCACTATATATATATACATGCATATATATACATATATATAACTCTATAGATACATATATACACACTAACTTATATATATATACACACACTTATATATAATCTAACACACACACACACACTCAAACACATATCAACACACACACACACACATATAATTATATACATATATCTATATATATATATATATATATATATATATATATATATATATATATATAGAGAGAGAGAGAGAGAGAGAGAGAGAGAATAAGGGAGGTGAGATGGCACCTCACTCTAAAAATAAGGGTGGCGGTGACGTGGCACAATTCCAACCACACAAACGAGGGGAGGGGGTTAAGTGCAAATTGTCAATTATAAAATGTGTGGTTGGGATTGTGCCACGTCACCGCCACCCTTATTTTTAGAGTGAGGTGCCATCTCACCTCCCTTATTCTCTCTCTCTCTCTATATATATATATATATATAAACACACATCTATATATTTATACACACATATATCTATCTATATATATACACTAATATATATATATATATACATATACACACTCACACACTCAAACATATATATATATATATATATCCTCACTCACACACACTTACTAGTACATAACCACACACACAAACACTCATACATATATATATATAAATATATATACTTATATGCACACAAACTCAAACTCATATATATATATATATATATATATATATATATATATATATATATATATATATATATATATATAAACACTCACTCACACTCACACACACACTCACCTACACACATACACTAGCACCAACACACTCACACAAGCACTCACTAAAACACTCACAAACACATAAAAACACACATATAAATAGAAAATATACATATATAAAAGCACACACACACACACACACACACACACACACACACACACACACACATATATATATATAAACACAACACACATACAAACAACGCCCACAACGCTCACCATCGCACGCCCAACGACCCCGACATGCACAAACACCTATAAATATATAAAATATAATTCGAGAATTCTAGCACACACTCCCCGAAACTAACCCAATGCGCGCACAAGCCCGAAACTAAGAAACTACGCCGAAATGGCCGTTCGGTCATTTCGACGAACACGCGATGTGCGGTTCGAAAAACCTCCTGAAACGCACACCAAACCAACACGAAATCGGCCCAAAATTTACCCACGGGTCCTAAACAATGTCTAGATCCTAGAAAAATACTAACGCATCGATTCTAGGTCCGTGGCGAAAATACACACGCACTCAGAATCGGCGACGACGAAAATCCCTAAAACGCCCGAAATGCCCGTTTCTCCGCGACACGGCTTCTCGTGTCCGGACGGAGACACGCACTCACCCTCAAGACACCCGACAACGTCTACCTAGGTCCGTCTAACCTAGGGCATCACCCAAAATTGGGCCAAATTCGGATTCCACCCAAAATTGACACAAAACCTAGTGTTAAAGTCTCTAAACTCAACCAAACTAGTTCCAACTTCCTTCCACGGGTAGCCTAAGGGTCTAGGAAGGTTCTAAACTATTAATTACACTATAAAAGAGTAATTATAAAGGGGGAAAATTAGGGTTTACCTCTTGGGAGTTGGAATCCCAAGCCAAAGTTTCTAAAAAGCTCCAAATCCACCACAACTAGCTTCCAAGCTTCCAATCCAAGCTCCAATACCAAATCTAAGCTCTATCCACCTAGGTTGGGGAAGAATGTAGGGTTAGGGTTCACAACCATGGAGAATAGAAGAAGAAAGAAGAGAAATGGGTGCTTACTTGAAGTAGGAAGGAGAAAGGAAGAAGAAAAATGAGTGGAGAAGAATAAGAAGTGAAAATAGGATGGGGGCTGCTGGTTTTGGGTAGGGGCTACTGTGTTTACATGGGTAGGGAAGGGTTTGGGGCCGGCAAAGGTGAAATAAAGGGGTTACAAGTTGGCAAATGTCCAAAATGCTCTCCCGTAACTCGGTTTTGGGTTTCGGGTTCCAAAAGCACTCAAACTAACTCCAAATCTCTCCAACTAACCCACTAAAAATATAATAAATATTTCTAAGCCCCAAAATAATTCTCACAAGGGTGTGGGTTGGGTCGGACATGGGTCCACTAGGGTCTGACATGGGTCCAGGCTAGCCAAAATCCTAAAACAATCAATAAAAATATAATACAACCACTAATAAAATATAAATAAAATTAATTATAAATAATACACAATTAACTAAATTAAAATAAAAAAAATACCCGGCTCTGGAAATGGGGTGGTGACAAATGATTACACTACTTGCCGATAGTTCTTGCTCACATATTAAATTAGTATTTCCTCCGCCCCGACTGATACAATGGATCCAACTATGACACGTTACTAGCCAATGTATCCAATGTTTAACTTATAATATCCAATGTTATCCAATACCAATATAAAGCAGCATTTGATACCATCTCGATAAATTAAGGTAACATCTCATGACTGAGTTTTCAATAACAATACAAATCCGTGTGCCATCGTGTTAAGAATCATAAGTAATATTTTAAAATACTTGAATTATAGTAGTAATCAAATATGGAAACTATCAAAAAATTTACTCGCCTGTGATCCTGAGCAAATGATGCAAATTGGTGTCCGAACTGGTGTCACACAGACCTATACATGTTATTGGGTATAATGAAGGGATAAACAAGTTTAAATAAACTAAATATGGTTTTCTAGGTCAAGACTAGGTCATATAGGTCAAACTAGGTTAAACTAGGTCGATACCTTGATTCTATGTTCAAATCTAACTTCTAAGCTGATACAAGGCTAAATTAGGTAATACTAAGTTTTTGTTAGTTTTTTAGGTCCATATCTTGAAGGTGTTAACTATACTTGCTAATATTACTAGATATTAAGTATAACTTATGTACACTAGTTAATATCAAGTATATATATATAACTTAATAACTTGCTAATATATTAGACTATACTTATTACCTATTGGTATCTTGATTACCTTACTTAATATGTAACTAATACCTTAGTATCACAAGACACTAACCCTTCCCTCACTAGATACACTAGGTGCTATGTGATACTTACCCTCTCACCTATACGACACTTAACAAAACTTGAGTTTCATAATGCCTAATAATCCCTTAGTGCCAATCTAGGATACACACACTAGCTTACCCTCACATTGCACCCAATATATACACTATACCTCACTTCCTATACTAGTACACTACATGTATCTTATTGATACACATATATCCACACTACACTAAGACACCAACATGACCACAGTCACCACAGTCACCACTGGACTGCACAGTTCTTTATACCGTCTTATTAATACACCTTATTGTCAGTGTTCTCACACATGCATCCCCAACTACATAACTCAAATCCTTTACCTACACTAATACTCACACTACTCACCCATGTATATTCTGATGCCATTACTGATACTCGAATCTTTATACACATACTAACCTCACGTCGAGTTCCAGTATTCACTTAAAACTAATGCACTAAACCCACCTACTCCAAGATACTAGAATACCCTCCAAGATCTACTTAGAGTATCACAAACCAACTAAACAGTCCCTATTCCACTCTTCAAACTGGCCTTCACATAGATACTCGAGTTGGATCTTACCCCTAAATCCCAGATACCCATATAGGATACTCATGATCACTTGCATCAGCCTCACAATTGAACTACCATAGAACAAATTCAACTCACTGATACTGAAATCTGGTATACACCTATAGGCTCTGAACACACCTAGGTAACCCTCCAAAGCAGGCAATGCTGCCCGAGGTATAATCCATTGTAGCACCAACCCAGTGCACAAATGTGTGCACACAATCACATCACACTACCTCTTGTTACAGGGAACAAGCTCCCTGCAACTTGCAGTATCTTATATATGTATAATTCAGTGCATTTAATGCATTGCACGACCTCAAGTGCTGCATTTCCATCATGTGTACACAACACACACACATACTAACACAGTTCTTTTCCCTCTTTTTATCACACAGTGGACTGATGTTACCCCCTATAAGTTACAGATGAAGTCCCAAGCACATACACAACTGCATCCATTCTACTGCTGCTGTTGCTCTAACCCTCTCCCAAGTGCACAAGCCCAAGCCCCCTTAATTTGCTGCACCAGAAGTTGTACTGCAGTGTGCAACTGTTGCACCACTACTATCCCATTACAGCACTGCTGTGGGGATACTCAAACCCCATCCCTCGACTCCCTGTTATCTATATTTGCTACTGCAATATTGCAGTCTCCTCCTTGCAGCAAATCCGACTGCACATCAATGCACTGTCGAGTAAGGACTGCGGACATCAATGCACATCAACACACACACACACACACACACACACACATATATATATATATATATATATATATATATATATATATATATATATATATATATATATATATATATATATATATATATATATATATATATATATACACTACTAACTAGGTACACACCAATGACTAACCAACCAATTCTAGAGTGATACCCATACACACCTATAAGCCATTCGTCAAACACCTAGTGTGCACTCCTCAATACCCTATGATACCATACCAATAGAGATGCCAAAACCCCCAATACACCACAATAATCATATTGACATATCAAATACATAATAATATAACTAATATAACTTGTAACAATATAATTTGAAGAGAATTTGCACAAATCACCCAAAATGGACTCCGTATCACAACGTATCATAAAATATTATGATACGACCTACTCGTATCCATTTGTGGATACATACCTAGTCTCATAACCCCTATTTAAGTCTAATGAGATCTAATTGGTCTCATAACACACAATTGATTTGTCAATCTCGTAATTTCCCTTAATTGGACACAAATTATCATGTAACTTTTATAATATAAGTCATATGAACCTAATTCTTGATCCTATGGGTAGACCTAAGCCAAGGGATAATTTTTAATGGTTAAATGCATAAATTAGAGTCTAAATTAAAGGGTATATTAAGAATTTATCTATTGGGAGATGGATTCCTAATAAAATGCTCAATGGACACAATTAGGACACGACCTTCTTGCCAATTCCTCCTTCTTCAAGTGCTCCTTGCAATCCAAACTCCAATGCTTCATAATTGATAAATTTGGAAGGGAATTGAGAATAATTTTGACGAAAATTGATTGAGGGATGAATAAATTGGGGAAGAACTCAATTGGGGATCTAGAATAGAAATAAAATAAGATGGAGAGAGAGAGATCCCCCTCTATGTAGTGGCCTGCTCCTTGCCCCTCTCCCAAGCAATGTATGAAGACTAAAATGTCCCTATGGGCTTGTCAAGATGAATATTAATTAAGGACGAAGCTTCTAATCCAAATGGTTGGGTTAAATAAGTCACTAACTAAACAAGGATGTCTAATTATTAGGCTCAATGGGTCTAACTTAAATGTGGTCCATGACAAGTCTAGTTATTTCTAATTTGGTCTTCTAACGACTAGTCTAACTAATGGCTAACAACTAACCATTAACTAAATAAAATACATAAACATATACAACCATATCAAATATTGAAATAATATAAGCTAAAAATATCCATACTAGTTATAGTAAAATAAGATATCAATCAAACAATAATTTTTAAAACCAATATTCATAATATTACCGATATTCAAAAAAGATAAAAATATCCCTCTCCAAAAGTGGTAGTGATAAGAGCCGCTGGTCGAACTGGACACATGTCTTATATCCAGATAATCCTCGCTCGGGATCATGTGACCTTGGCTGCATGCGGCTTGGCTCAAGCCAATCCGAGCTCGGCTCAGACTCAGTCTTTGACTCGGAGACCGAGTCGGCTCCTGACCCGTGCGCGCGGTCAATGATAGGTGGGACCGCGCAACCACCGTTGTTTGACTAACAAGCAGGCCTGCTCCCTAGGGGAAGGCTGACTAGGTTAATCTAAATTAGGTTTAGGTTTATAATTTATAGAACTATTTATTAATCAATTTTTACTTAATTAACTCAAAATAAATATTAAAAATATTTAGAAAATTATGAAAACATTCTAGAAAATATATAACTACATATTAAACATTAAAAAAATATTTGGGGTCAAATTTGGCCTCTAGGTTTCCCACAAAATTCTTAGAAGTCCTAGATAGTTAGATTTTATTTATTAATAATTTCAAAAATTCCCAAAAAATTCTAATTGTCATAATTTATGATTAAAACCCCTAAAATAATTATTTATGGGCCCTATGACATAGTGTTACGTTATTGGTGTATAAATCCTAAAGATGTGCCCATTATTATTTAATATATTATTATTAGTATATTCGGGAAGTGGGTGCTACAGAAAGACCATATAACTTGCATGCTTCACATAATTAACGTGTTGATTGGTATAGTTGGGTTAGCTCGCCTTCACCAGTGTATTTTGATGTACTGACCCTCGTTGCAACAGTTTCTCCACACCAAGGCGATCCTGCAAGGAGCTAAGGCGACTTCAAAATCTAGTCTACCTACTGACACGTCATGTTCGTGCAATTTGAAGCGTGTTTTGAAGTTCCAGGAGCTCATGCGCATACCTTATGCAGCTCAGTGGCAAGGCGATAGCTTTGCCCCAAGGTCTTGTCTTTTGAAGTTTTAGTAAAATGATGTAATATACCAGACGACTATCTCATTTTACGTCTACTTTTGTTAGCTAGTGAGGCAATCTTTTGTACTTGTTCAATAGTTTGTAAATGATGTTCATTTTAAATAAAGAGAACTTTTTCTTATTTCAATATTGTGTTTAATTATCTGCGTACTCTGACTATGTTCTTGTTATATCAAATATCATGGCCTTGTATATTGTGTAACTTAGGCACGTACGATATCACGCCTTGGTGACGAATATCGATTTCACAGAATTGGGGCATGACATATTGGTATCAGAGCCATGCTTCTGTTCCTTTGAACCTTGTGTCGGAAAAGTTTTCACTAACGATTTTGTGTTCCCTATTCGAACTCTTGAACTCATTCGACCAAAATAAGATACATTCTATACAATAAGTCTGTAATACTCTATGAGACTAATGCAAGTTACTTTCTTTTTAAGGAATAACTCAAGCACATGCATTAATGCTAGCATAGGAAGAGGTACAAGCAAAGAAAAGCAGTTCCGGCACCTCGGGATATTTTGAAAGCCAGCGAGCTATGCCCCATGTTGACCCAATTAAACGAATCATGCAAATGCTTAAGGCGAGCCAACAAAGGGATGAGGCTCGTCATGAGAGAGCCAAGAAGCGGGCAGAAGAACGTCAGAGCAAGTTTGAAAGCAATCTTGATGTCCGATTTGCATTCCAACAAAAGCAGGTAGATGCCCTACAGCAGATTGCTAATATCTTAGCCTCCAACCATTCTACAACGACAACAGCAGCACCGATGGAGCAACTAACACCTGAAGTAGAGACATCGCACACCCCTAAGAAGAATAAAGTAACTACCTTTAACTTTTCTAACTTCAAGAAGGTCTGCAATATGTCTTTTCGAGGGAGTAAAGATCCGGTCGTGGCTTTAGATTGGTTAGCAGAGCTTGAAGATCACTTTAAACTTCTTGAGGTACCTAAGGAGAAGTGAGTCATGTGTGCCCAACTACAACTCTGTTTGAATGGGTACGATTGGTGGGATATGCATCGAAGATCTCTTCCCACCAACAATGACGATGAGACGATCGTATGGGCTACCTTCCATAGCACATTTGAAGAGGAGTTCATACCCCCTTCCATTCATTGAGAAAAGGAGGATGAGTTTGTGCCGCTTCGATAAGATTATATAATAGTGAAGCAATACTCCATCGAGTTCAATCGGCTCACCAAATTTGCAAGCTCTTACCTACCTGATGCGGCGAGTAGCGAAAGAAGACTCAAAGGCGGCCTGCGACCTGCCATCTATGAGCACGTGGTCGTTCCCCAGTGCCAAATTATGCAGAAAGTTCTCAACCATGTCCTTTTTCTCGAACCACAGTATCCTTCAGTTGCTGTCAGCACTGTGCATACTTTCAATCACAAGCGCCCTAGCAACGTGGAAGATAACAATGCTCCAAAGCGTTCAAATTACGACGATCAACAAAGAGGGAACCCAGGGCCATCCTGTAATTTTTGTAAGAACCAGGGGCATATGATCGACAACTTTAGCCTAAAGAATAAGTTATGCCTCATTTGTGGTGATCTAAACCATTCAATGCGTGATTGTCTGTGCTACTCTATTCGCCGTCCTCAATATCAAAATCCTATTCCAGTGCCTCATGCAAATCGAGCCTCATCGCAATAGGATCATCATCAAGATCAAGCCCGGGTATTCCCTTTGACACGGATGAAGTCCTCGCTTCGGACACCATTGTGTCATGTATATTACTTTTTAATAACATACCTGATTGCATGCTATTTGATTCTGGTACTACGCATAGTTTTATATCTATAGATTTTATTATGAAACACAAGTAAGTAATTACACCGTTATATCTAGACCTTAGTGTTAGTACCCGTCGGGCATAAAAATATCCGTTCGTTCAGTAAGTCAAGGCGGTCATATTTGCATCGGAGGAAGGAAATTGTCTTTCAATGTGTTATTCCTAGACATCCGGGATTATGACATAATCTTGGGGATGGATTGTCTCGACGCTTGCTCGGCTACTGTTGAATTTATGAAGAAATGGGTCATCTTCCGTCTACCTGGAGAGGCCAAATTCTGCTACGCAAATGGTTCAGCGTCAGAAGTGTCAAGGACCTACATAATGATTTCTGTGATGTTAGCCCAGTGGATGTTACACTCTGGCTACGAAGGATACTTAGCGTCTATTCATGACACGCGACAAAATTATGCAAACGTAGAGCCTACTTTCGTTGTGGTTGAATTCTCCAATATTTTTTCGGACGAGCTACCTAGCATGCCACCCGACCGAGAAATCGAGTTTAACATTGACACATTCCCAAATTCCTGAACAATTTCCAAGACTCCGTACCGAATGGCCCCTGCCAAATTAATAGAGTTAAAGTGTCAACTACAGGAACTGCTTGATCATGGATACATCCGTCCGAGCGTGTCTTCTTGGGGCACGCGGGTATTGTTTATGAAGAAAAATGATGGGACATTGCAGCTCTGCATAGACTACCGAAAATTGAATAAGGTCACCATCCGGAATAAGTATCCCTTACCAAGGATCGATGATCTCTTTGATCAACTGAAAGGACCATCGATGGTTTCAAAAATAGAACTTCGCTCTGGCTACCACCAATTAAAGATCAAGCCATAGGACGTGCCAAAGTCCGCATTCCCTATGCGTTACGACCACTACGAGTTTACTGTTATGTCGTTCGGACTGATAAATGCTCTTAGTGCATTCATGGATTTGATGAACCGTATATTCCGTCAATTCATTGATAAGTTTATGGTGGTATTTATTGATGACATCTTGGTGTACTCGAAGAAGGAAGAGGAACACCCTGGACACCTGTGGATCATGCTTCAAACTCTTCGAGATAATAAGTTACACGCGAAGCTGAGCAAGTGCGAATTCTGGTTGAACAACGTATCTTTCCTCGGGCATGTCATTTCTGTGGAAGGCATCTCAGTTATCCAAAGAAATTTGAAGCCATTGTGGAGTAGAAGTGACCTGAATCGGCCAGCGACATTCGAAGCTTTAATGGTATAGCGGGCTACTACAGAAGATCCGTCAAGGAATTTTCAAAGATTGTATCGCCTATGACTCTTCTCAATCAAAAGGGATTAAAGTTCATATGGTCAGACGAATGTGAAGCTTCATTCCAAGAATTAAAGCGACGCCTCATCTCAACATCAATTCTTACACTCCCGGACGGGCCCGATAATTTTCAAATTTATAGCGATGATTCAGGCAAGGGATTGAGATGTGTCCTTATGCAAAGGTATTCAGTGATAGCTTATGTATCGAGATAGTTAAAGCATCATAAGAAGAACTATCCAATGCATGACCTAGAACTGGCAGCGATAGTGTTCGTATTAAAATTATGGTAACTTTACCTTTACGATGTACCGTGCTAAATCTTCACCAATCACAAGAGCCTCAAGTATCTTTAGACATAAAATGATCTGAATTTGCGGCAACAACGTTGGCTTGAACTCTTTAGCGACTTTGACTTGTTGATCAAATATACACCGGACAAGGGAAATATTGTAGCTGATGCACTAAGTCGATTATTTGCAGGAAGCTTAGCTATCGATAGGAGGTTACAAAGGGATCTGGAGAGTTTTGGCATTACACTCAGAATTAGATATAAAGGGGCACAATCATATCTGTTGTGCCTTGAACCAGACCTATTAGAGAAAGTCAAGTCCGCTTAGAAGGATGACATATTCCTGAGGAAGATAAGCGAGCATATCTCAGCAGGAAAGGCAATCGACTTTGCAGTGAACGAGAATAGAATAATACGGGTAAAGGGGAGATTATGTGTTCCTAATGATGCAGACCTCAGAAAAGAGATACTCACTAAAGCCCACTATGCGAGTTATACTTCACACCACCGAAACCTCCGTACGACATTTTGGTGGCACGACATGAAGAGGGACGTTGTGCTGTTTGTGTCACAATGCATGGCCTGTCAGCGAGTAAAGGCTGAGCAACAAAAATCGGGCGGGGAGATGTAGAACCTTGCTATACTAGAGTAGAAATGGGAACACATAACTATGGATTTTATTGTTGGTTTTTCTGAAGACGCAACAGAAAAATTATGTTGTTTGGGTCATCGTCGATCGACTCACCAAGTAAGCTCACTTTCTTCCTATCAAAGTTGCTTTAAGTGTCGACTGTCTGGTACAGATCTACCTCGATGAGATCGTTCGACTCCACGGTGTGCCCGTATCCTTTGTCTTTGATCGAGATGGACGATTCTTATCACGCTTCTAGGAAAGCCTTCAGTGAGCAATGAGGACAAAGTTGAAGTTCAGATCAGCCTACCATCTTCAGATCGACGGCCAGACAGAGCAGGTAAACCAGATCCTCGAAGACATGATATGGCTCTACGCCTTAGACTTGAAGTCAAGTTGGGACATGAATCTACCGTTAACCGAATTTGCATACAATAATATCTATTAATCCAGCATTCAAATGGAGCTATATGAGGCATTGTATGGGCGAAAGTATAGATCCCCTATCTGTTGGGATAAAGTTGGCGAACGATAAATTCTTGGCCCAGAACTCGTAGAATAAACCATCCAGAAGATCTGTTTGATCCGTGAGCGGCTGAAGGTAGCACGAAGACGTTAGAAGAGTTACTCAAATTCACACCGTCGACCTTTTAAGTTCTTAGAAGGTGAACATGTATTTCTCAAAGTCTCGCCCACGTGAGGAGTTACCAGATTTGGAGCAAAAGGGAAGCTACATCCGAGATTCGTTGGCCTGTTCGTGATACTCAAGCGAGTCCCTAGTCGCATATCAGATTGTCTTTCCACTGTTATTATCAGAGGTGCACGATATCTTCCATATTTCTCAACTTAGGAAATATGTGTATGATCCGATTCATATGGTACATTTTGTTCAACTAGACTTAAAGGCGAACTTGTCATATGTCGAATATCCTGTACGGATCTTAGATCGAAAGGAGAAGCTGCTTCGTAGTTGTTTGGTTCCTCTCATACGCATGCTTAGGAGAAATTATTTGGTCGAATAATCAATATGGGAGCTTGAGTCTGAGATGAAGAAAAAGTTTTTTTTTATTCTTTCTTAGTGGTAGGTTCTATTCCTAAGTTTTGGGGACAAAATATCCTATTAGTTTGTTAGGATGTAGTATTTCGTTCCCCCTATTCGGGGAGCGCAACTAAGAAATACTTTCAGAATCGTTCGATCGGGATAGACTGTATCAAGATCCTTTCTTCGTTATGGATTGGCTTCTTCGAAATCGATTCCCATATTCAGTGGATCGTGTCCCAAGGACGGACTTAGCGGCAGAGTCAAGAGGGACCTCTCTGCTACAAGTTTTTTTGCCTAGTTTTTGCTGTCTCATTGTTGCTTTCGTGCTTTCGAGTTGGTTTTCAAGCTTGCATTTTCTTGAACGATTTTGATGGATTTTATTGTTTTTATTCTTTGAACTACACTTTCGTTTAGAACTTGTAAAAGAGAAATAGAAGTATGGATCATCTGTTCGTGGAAATGCAGGTGATCACGTAGACGTCGCTCATGCAGAGTCTTGAAGAACTTCATTTTTTTCCTTTTCGTGCACCAACTTGTGAGTGTCTACCATCTCGATTAGCTACCTATCCTTCCAAGTCTTCACACCTAATAATCTCTCTCTCTTTATTATTCTGATCAATGATACCAGAATAACTAAAAGATATCAAAATAAAATGGTATAGACATGAAATACTTTATGCATGTTAACCAACTTGTGAATGATTTATACCGTTGCATGCTAGTTCGCTTAAAATATACTTTTATCGTGTTTTAATACTAGCTAGAACATATTCTTCTCTTATTGTGCCATATGTAGAATACTTTACTATGTGATCAACTGAACATGAAGGCTATACAACCAGATCATGCCATGTTACTTGTCTCGTGCTTGTATTGACTTAAACTACTTTATTTGATAACTTACTTTTTAGATATCGCTTGGTCACGGACAACTTAGGCACTAGGATTCATGGTTTCTTTGGACGGTCGTTGGTGCACTGGCACCGATCCGATCTAGAAGGAATATCATGTTAGTCTCATGATCAGACGGAATAACATGTAATGCCCAGTATTCCTTGCGTTGCATATCATTTTTGCTTAAAGACAATAACTCGTCCACTATGGCATCGTGCTAGTGACCCCTATGTATATTTAAAATGTGCAAGATAACTATGTCTTCGTGGTAGGGAAGGTCATGGTAAGTTTTGTGCAGGTGGTTCAGATGGGCAGGTAAAAGACACCAAACCATGGCATATTTATTTTAGTAAATGTCCATATCTATTGCAAGCTTGAAACTTGAACTAAGGCAAGATAGAAAGACCATATAAAAACTTGCATGCTTCACATAATTAACGTATTGATTGGTATAGTAGGGTTAGCTCACATTCACCAGTGCATTTTGATGTACTGAGCCTCGTTGCAACAAGTTCTCCGCGCCAAGGCGATCCTACAGGGAGCTAAGGCGACTTTCCAATCTAGCCCACCTACCTGCATGTCCTGTTCGTACCCTTTGAAGCATGTTTTGAAGTTCCAGGAGCTTATGCACATACCTTATGCATCTCCATGGCATGGCGATAGCTTTGCCCCAATGTCTTTTCTTTTGAAGTTTTAGTAAAATGATGTAATATTCCGGACGACTATCTCATTTTGCGTCCACCTTTGTAAGCCCTTAAGGCAACCTTTTATAGTTTTTTAAGAGTTTATAAATGATACTCATTATCAATAAAGACAACTTTTTCATGTTTTAATATTGTGTTCAATTATCTGCGTACTCTGACTATGTGCTTATTATATCAAATATCATGGCCTTATATGTTGCACAACTTAGTCACGCATGACATTATGCTCAGAGGACGACTATCGATTTAATAAAATTAGGATGTGACAGCTTATGAATGGTTTTGTAGTCTCCCAGAGAATTATATATCCTCTTTCAGCAACCTTCTGCACCTTTTCTTTGGCCGATTCTATGATGGGGACTGGACATGACAATGTCTTCCCTTATGGACATCAAAGAAAAGGAAAAAGAGTCCGCACGGGAATACATAAAACCCTTTCGATAGGTCACACTGAGACTACCCTCGGGCACCCCAGGGACCGTGTTGATGGATACTTGCATAAATAACCTACAACCGGCGTTGAAGCTCTGGACAGGTCCTGGTCAGTTCAAGGACTGGACGACGTTCATCATTAGCACCAACACCATAGAGATCAAGGCAAAGGACACCCATGTGATGGGAATATAAATATCTGCCACTGATAATAGGGGAAAGTGTTCTTTCAATAATAACAACAACAGCCATGAACCTAAAGAAAAGTAGGCCCTAACTGTTAACATGTCTATAGGTTCGTCTGCACCTGCTCAGAAGTCGACATAAGCACCCAAGCCAAAGGAGACCTACTCCTTCATTGATGATAATATTATGGAGATTTTTGATGTACTGATGAAGGGCAACAAGCTTTGGCTACCCGACATCAGATGTCTGAAAGAGGCAGATAAAGTCAATAACCCTAAATACTACCACTACCACAGATATATCCACCTTCGAACACAAGGCTGCTAAGTGTTGAAAAGACAGATCCAACGATTGATTGATTCCAAAGCCCTCACCTTGGACTTTAAGGACAATACGGTCGATGCAAACATGGTATCCCTCTAGTTTGGTGACTTCCCAGTGACGGAAGTCCAAGATGGCTTTATTCCGATACCAAGGCAATAATAGAGGTCGTCAACCTCCCTCCAAATGGTGACCGAACAGCCAGACTGATACCTCTTACTACGCCATGAGGCAAAGTTATGTGGGTTCACCCCGACATTATCCAAGACTTGATGCAGCAAGCAGCGTCTTCCGCCAAGTCTAAAGAAAAAAGATTGAAATCCTGTCACATGGTCTGTCACTCAAACGATGAAGCCCTGGGAGGGGTAACTAGTATAGAAGCATAAAAAATCTAAAAAGGCCCCTATGCGCCTAAGTTCTCTTGCACCAAAAGTCAAGAGACATATAACGTCTTGGACACATAAAGTCACCTCAATCAAGTCAAAGTTTTTATGACTCTGATAGCAATAATGGCTTTGAATGCCTCGATTATAATACTGACAATATGGGTTAGTGCTCAGGTTACCATCATGATTATTTTGTCTGTATGCAGCTGGACAGTGCTAAATTAAAGGCCCTATGCATTACGGACTCCATGCGTTCCATCTATCTCTAGCCCTATGCATTCCAGACTCTATGCGTTCCATGTGTCTCTCATCCTATGCGTTCCAGACTCTATGTGTTCCATGTGTCTCGGGCCCTATACTTTTTAGACTCCATGCATTCTTTGTGTCTCTGGCCCTATGCATTTCAGACTCCATGTGTTCTATGTATCTTTGGCCCTATATGTTTTAGACCCCATGCGTTCAATATGGAATTACCTTTTCAAGCCAAAAAATTTCTGCTACAATGGATGAGATTTTCTACAACTAAGTACAGGCCACGTGTCAAGATGACCAAGTCACGCACACAAAGTACGAGAACCGACCAGATTTTTAGCAAGAGCGGATCCCCACAAAGACTCCATATGGCAGCTCGACCGTGACAAGTATCCACAGTTGCAACTACATCCTATTGAGTATACACACATGGCAGTTGCAACTTCCATGCGCGTATAGCACATGTACGCATAAGCCCGACAGCATGACAGTTATAAATAGCAGTGTGGCATACCCATATAGGAAACAGAGGGACACACAGACAAAGAGGGTACATAAGAGTGTCACTACCATATTTCTAGATGAGAGTATTTTTGTCATTAGTATATTTATTATTTATTAATTTAATATTATATATTGTGCTACTAATTAATTATATTGTATTGTGCTATTTAATTATTTGCTAGTGGGCTAGCCTATGCTATTTGGACTTGTCATTAGTGGACCTATTAGTTTGTCATGACACATTGAGCCAAACATTGGACTAGGCCCAATTTGACCATTTCCTTAATTAATTAAGGAGATTAGATTAGTTCATGAAGAATTAGAAACTTTCTAATATAGCCCTCCTAACTAAACCTCATAACTAACTAGTCGGGGCATTATTGTCAATATGAATTACTTGGAGAAGGGGCAAGAGGGGGCCGGCCATATGGGTCTCTCTCTCTCTCTCTCTCTCTCTCTCTCTCTCTATCTCTATCTCTCTCTCTCCTCTCATTAATTTGTTTTAAATTTTAGATCCCCAATTTTGTTCTTTCCTAAATTACTTCATTCCTCCACCAAATTTACCCAATTTACTCTTATTCCCTCTCAACTATATTATTAAGAAGCATTGGAGCTTGGATTGCAAGGAGCACTTGGAGAAGGGGAAATTGGCAATGAGCTTGTGTCCATATTGTGTCCATTTGAGTGATTCATTAGAAATCCATCTTCCAATTAGTAAATTCTAAATTTCCTTTATAATTTGACTCTAATTTATGTATTTGACCATTAGTATACCTCCTTTAGCTTAGAGCTATACATAGAAACAAGAACTAAGTTCATATGACTTGTATTATAATTTCTATATAGATTTTTGTGCTCATTTTGGGAGAATTCCGAGATTGATGAATCAAGTGTGTCTCATGAGACCAATTAGATCTAATTAGACTTAGATTGATGTTATGGGACTAAATATATATCCACAATTGGACACAAGTAGAGTGTATCATAGTATCTTGTGATACGGTATGATATGGGTTTATTTTGGGGGATTTGAGTAGATAATTTTTAATTCTTATTGTAGCAAGTTACATTAGTCATGTATATATGTAATTGATATATATAATGGGTATTTGTTATGAATTTGGGGAAATTAGTATTTAATTGAGAGTGTATCATGAGTATCCTAGTTTCTCACTCTAGGTGCTTAATGAAATGACTATTGGTGTGGGTTTGAGTTCACTCAACCTTAATTGTGTATATATATATGCATGTGTTAGTATATATATATATATATATATATATATGATAGTATATTATATACTTATATCTATATATGTTATTTGTGACTTGTTGTGAGTGTGTTAAGAGGAGGGGTAAGTGCATGTGATATGTGATTGTGCTCATATGCAGTAGCAACAACAACCTTAGTAGCAGTAGCAGTAGCAGCATTGTTGCTGTGGTCGATATTATAGTGAGATACTCAGGTAGAGGGATAACGTAGCTCGGGTAGATACAATATTCTATGATAGCAATAGGTATTCTCAGTTAAGTCAACTGGACTGAAGGAGGGGCAGCACTGCTAGAGACTGAGGGCTAAGCACTGATGCAGTATGGCAAGTGCACTATCGTGCACTTGCTTGACAGAAATTGCTGCTGCAACAACTGTTGGGGTATCGAGTTGTGGTCTGTCTGACCACAACACCATAGGGGAAATTGAGGTTACTATTGTAGTTGATATTGTTGATGAGGTTGATGAGGTCGGGCTAGCAGGTAAACTGATACCTTAAATATCAGTGTGGGCAGTGCACTGGTTATTAGAGTTTCACTGCAAGTATCAGAGCTTATAAGTTCTAACTCAGTGAAGAGGTAAAGTACATGAGTGTATTCATAGAGAAAAGTTTCCAGTTGTAGTTGAGGGTAATCCAGTGCACAGTGTGGATGTGTGCACATTTATATAGCTTGTTGTAGTGTTGCTGTGACCAGTTGGGTGTAGGACTGAGCATAGAGGAGAGTAATATAGCTTGTTGTAGTGTTGCTGTGATCAGTTGGGGTTTTAGACTAGTGTACACCCTTACCTGTAAGTCAGTAATGCCTAGGAAGAGTGGCAGCAACCTTATTTGTTGCAATATGACAAGTTATGTATGGTACCAGTTGGGGGTAATTGAAGAGAGGTTCAAGTCTGATACTTGGTGTATCAGTCATCTAGAGCATCACTAATAGGGTGCTCAGATTAGGTATGTTAGTATCAGTTAAGGTATTAAGTTAATTTATATATGAATGCCAGTTGGTTAAGATATTAGTTAGTTAATGTTATAGGTTGTGATGATAGTTAAGTTAGTTAGTATGTATTAGTATTGGTTTTGATACTAGGTTTTAGTATTACCTTGAGTTAAGCCAAGGAAATAAATATTAAGTTATTATTAGCTTATAGATACTAGTGTCTATATATTTATATATAAGGGTATATATTGATACTTAGTAGATAGGATACTCTAGTATCTTGTAATAGTTAGTATAGCCTAGATAAGCAAGGTATGGACCCAATAACTTGGATATAGGCTAGTACAACCTAGAAATGACTTGTTTGATTATATTTGACTACTTTGACTTAGAGTTGACCTAGTACTGACCTATAAATCATACTTAGTGCATTTAATTCATCTAGCACCGTCTTTATACCCAATAACATAATATTTCATATATAGGTCAGTGTGACACCAGTCCAAACACAGATTTGTATTGTTAGCTCAGGACCTCAGGCAAGTACATTCTCTGATAGTTTCTCATTTTTGATATCTTATATGTTTCTTGTATTTAGTATATATGTCCTTGACTTCTTGACATATGGTTACACAGATTGGTATTTTTTAAATCCCGTCATGAGATGTTATTTCTTGTAGTTCTTGGCGTATCCTGTACATGCCCTATTGCACTTGTACTTGTATGGACACTGATTCCTAGGAAGACTTGCTACATTCTTGGAGAATCCCGTGTCGTAACGTACCATGGTTGGATCCACTATACCAGTCAGGGTTTAGGGAGTGTTAGTTAGATATGTGATCATACCCACCATGTACAAGTATTTCTGTACAAGTACCCTGTTAGTGTTAATCATACACTTCATGTATGATTAGCCAGGCCATGATTCCAGTACAAGTTCCCAAGCCAATAACATATCAAATCTAGTACTCACTCACTTAGTTAGTTATATTTTCAGACTCTTGTATATGATGCTCATCTCCCTTGTACTATTGACGATATTTCTATATCTTGTATATTTCCTGTCCATGCTCTATTTATCTTGTATGTTCTCTCTATTTGCTGTTACATAGTCTTTATTTTTATTTGGAACTGTTGTTAGAGGTGTGCTTCGCTCTAATCCTAACTGGATATATTTTTCAGAAGATTTAGATAACTAGTATCCTACACACTATGTACCTCAGGACGTAGTGGTTGTAGAGTTAGAGATGTTGGTTTAGGAGGAGCCGATATCGGAGGATGATCAGCTAGTTATAGATATTTAGACTATTGTATTGGTTATGTCTCAGTTTTGATATTTTGTCTTGCATTATGTTTGAGACTATTGTGCTGGTCTATTAGACTTGATTATGAGTTGTATTGTGACTGTGATTCATTTCTTTCTTCTATTCCATATCATGCTACATCTTCCTATAGTTTATTGTGATTGAGTATTTTTTTATTATTGTCCTCCATTTGGAGTTGAGATATCTTGTTAGGTACATATATATTGTGTGAGATATTTAGATAGTATTGTTGACCTAGACAGTGTTCTACCGTTGATGCTGCGATGTAGGCTGAACGTACCTATATTCTCGTACCTTTACACCGAGTGTGGGTCGTGACAGAGAGAGAGAGAGTAAAAGAAAGTATTTTTATTTTCTCGGCGGACCGTCAACGGAGTAAAGGAATCACTACAATACTCGATCTCCATTGCCACACTCCCCAGAACCAAAAATATTGGACTTAGATTTTCTATCTTGGATTTCTTTGTACTCTTTTATTTGTTATATAAACAAAACTTATTCAAATTTGAATCAATGGCAAACAAGGTGGCGACTCTACTGGGGATATCATTCTCCTCTGATGATAAGGTTATGGCGCAGTCCGACGTGGCAAAACTGGGTTCAACCCAGAAGATACTAGTTGTCCTATTTGACCAACAAGCTTTTGAAGAAATACTTTCCAAGGGTAGTGTGAGTCCTTTGTCAAGGCTAACAAAGCCTAAAAGACCCGCAGGATATAGGTAGCAAAGGCCGTTGTGCCTCGCACAACTGCGGAGCATGCGCACCATGTATCTCTTCCGGCTGATGAGGATGCATGTCATATGTCTACCCAAGCCGTCCTTGTCTATGTGGCTTCTGCGTCTAGGGAAGTGGCAGCTCAGCACTTGAACAAGGTGGCGACTCTGTTGGGGACATCATTCTCCTCTGATGAGAAGGTCGTGGGGCAGTCCGATGCGGCAAAACTGGGTTCAACCCAGAAGATGCTAGTTGTCCTATTCGACCAGCAAGCTTTAGAAGAAATTCTTTTTGAGGGTAGTGTAAGTCCTTTGCCAAGGCTAACAAAGCCTAAAAAGACCCGCATGACAAGGGTAGTAAAGGTCGCTGTGCCTTGCACAACTGCAGAGCATGCGCTCCATGTATCTCTCCCGACTGATGAGGATGCATGTCATGTGTCTACCCAAGCCATCCTTGTCTATGTGGATTCTGCATCTATGGAAGAGACAGCTCAGCACTTGAACTCTGGCAGAGGTAAACACTATGATGCAAGAAGTTTGGGGGATAAGGCAAGGTCTACGCGCCAATAGCGAAGACATCAGAACTTGTTTGCCATTGATCCATATTCGAAAGAAACTTTGTGTGTTTAATAAATAAAAGATTATAAAAATATCCTAGACAGAAAATCTAAGTACAATTATTTTTATTTTGGGGAGTGTGACGATGGAGATCGAGTACTGTAGTAATTCCTTTACTCCGTTGATGGTCCAACGAGGGAATGAGAATGCTTTCTACTGTTCGCTTTCTTGTGCTTGTCTGTATGTATGTCTCCTGGTGCATTCTCTAGTGGGTATGCAACCCTATTATTTATAGCCGTCTTAATGATGGGCCCATGCATGCATGTGCTATATGTGCATGGATGCTGGAGCTACCACGTGTCCATCCTTAACAGGGTGCAGTTGCAACCTGGACACATATTACGGTCGAGTTGCCATGTGCAGTCTTTGTTGGGATCTGCTGTTATTGAAAATTTGGTCGGTTCTTTTACTTGGTGTGCATGACTTGGTCATCTTCACACTTGGCCTGTAGAGAATTTCCTCAGTTGCAACAGAAAGATTTTGGCTTGAGGATTACTACCATATTAAACGCATGGAGTCTGAGATGCTTGGGACGCATGGGGCTAGATATACATAAAATGCATGGAGTCTGGGATGTGTGTGGCCAGAGACGCATGGAACGTATAGATTCTTGGACGCATAGGGCCAGAGATGCATGAGACGCATGGAGTCTGGGCGCATGAGACCAAAGACGCATGAAACATTGTCCCTCATGTATGTGGTATTGTACGGCTGAAAAATGACAAAGGTAATTATGGCGGTGACTGATGTTCTGACACCAACTATCAGCCTTAGAATGAAGGTATTTCAGAGCATCATTGCTGTCAGAGTCATAAATACTCTGTCTTGTCTGAGGTAACATTATGCGTCTATCTAACCATGTGTCTCTTAAGTTTTGATGCATGCCCTTTTGTTTCTTCGATGCATGAGGGGTTGAGGCGTATAGGGGCTTCTTAGATTTTTCATGGTTCTTCAAGACCCCTTTTAAAGTTTTCAAACTTGGACGAGTTTAGAATACTTTGAATAAAAAGCATGGAAGAGAACTTTGGACCACGTAAGATGTTTGTCACATGAAGTCCTTTTATCTGTCGGGGTCGCTTTGTCGCATGCTTCTGTTAACGCATGAATGAGTCTGCTAGTCTGTCAATTTTGCATTAAATGCCAAGATTTGGCTCGATCTTAGAACATACTTTTTAAGATTCTGAGTTATCGTCTAACGTGGGATTTGAGGCGATGGTTTCCAAGGAGATTAAAAAGGATCCCAAAAATTGAGGCATCAGGTGCATACTTATAACTGCTTGGTTCATTGCCTCGATCCCCCTACACAGTTTTGGAGCCTATAAATATGCTGCCCAGCGAGGAGAGCACTTTGTTTCTCTAATTCCCCTTGCAAGAAAATGCTGAAGGTTGTTGTTTTTCTCTCTGAGGAGTTTTTTAAGAGCGGCATCGATCTGTGGCCCCCGGATGTTGGAGCTCTACCTGGAGGTAGGGGGTGCCACGACTCTCAGGGTGTGATGCACGGTCTTGCGGCATAGATGAGAAATTATCTAAAACATGTACAAACTACTTTATATGGCACTGTCGCATGGATGAGAGATCATCTAGAACATGCATGGGCTTCTTCTTATGGTCATCCATCGCACTCTCGCATGTTATGAGAACTCACCTAGAACATGCGCCGTCTTGGCACTGTTGCATGGACGAGGAGTCATCGAGACATGTGTAATCTTCTGTTTGCTGACGAGGTACATTTTTTCTCTATACAGGTTGTGTCCCCATTTAAGCTGCCTATGATGGAGCATGGAAGGATATCATAGAACCCATCATTAAAAGAGAATGCCAGCCTTATGCGCCAGTTTGTTAAGAACTGATCCATGAGACAAGGATGAATGCCTGTCGTTACAAGTAGAATCGCCCTTGCTTATACAGCATGCTAGCTGCGTTTATTCTATTTATGAGGCCTGCTACCGGTCGGGAGCCTTTGAGGATCCATTATCTGTTGCGTATTCAGGACTCCCGAATTTAGAAAATGGTTTATGCGCTTGACGAATAACGGAGAATATAAACGATGTACATCTTATCCTGGGATAAGAGGAGTATGGGTCTGGATTAAATGTACCAGGAGACATTTATTGATAGGCATCATGAGCAAGTCCCCATTAGGCTTTGCAAGCTGGTAGGTATCGTTGGAATAGACGGATTCTACGATGAACAGGCCTTCCCATTTAGCATAGAACTTTTTGGCTGTCTTGTGCATCATAACCATTGGTCTTCTTACGGCTAGGACAAGTTCACCTACTTGGAATGCCCTTTCCTTGACGCGTTTGTTGAAGGCACCTGAAAGGCATACTTGATATAACTGAATACGCTGTTGAGCTAGAAGGCATTTTTCTGCGAGTGCTTCCAACTCTTGTAGTTGTCGATAGTGGTTTTCATCAACGGTCAACTGGTTGGATAGAGCCACTCAAAGAAAGGGAATCTGGACCTCGAGGGGAAGGATTTCTTCGCTCCCGTAGACTAAAGAAAATGGCGTGATGCCAATCGGTATCCGGACCGTTATGTGATAGGCCCTGAAATATTTACCCAGCTTATTATTCCAGTTGTACTTGTCGGATGACACGAACCTCTTAAGGAGCTTGATGATTGTTTTGTTGAATGCCTCTACCAACCCATTGGCTACTGGATTATAGGCGGTCGAAGCCACATTTTGGATTCATTTTTTGTCATAAAATTGGTATAAGCCGTGGCTCACAAACAGTTGACCATTATCGTAGATAATCCTCCATGGAAAGCTGAAGTGATATATAACATGACGCTTGATGAAGCTGATTACGTTTAACGTCTTCACTTCAGCCAGTGGCACGGCTTCTGCCCATTTAGAGAAGTAGTCGGTGATGTCCAAGATTAACTGACTTCCCTTGGATGAAGGTAGACTAATCGGTACAATGATGTCCATTCTCCATGCTTCAAACGGCCAAGATACTACTGTTGCGTGTAGAAATTCTAAGGTCTGGTAGATGAAGTCTATGTAGATTTAACACATTTTGTATTTTCTTGCGTAGTCGATGGCATCACAATCATTGTTAACCAATAATAACCCATCCTTTGAAGACGATCCTGTAGCTACGATCCGGGTTAATTTGTGCCACAAACACCATCGTGAGCTTCATGAAGTGCTTGCTTCACTTCTGTATTCGATAAACATCATAGCAGAAGCCCATCATAGGAACGACGATAAAATATATTAGTGGCTGTATCGTAATAGAACCAGAGGGAACGCCTCTTGATGGAAGTAGCTTTCCTCTGGTTCTCAGAAAGAATTTCATAGACTGTGTAGTCTACGAATGGGAGTCTCCAGTCCTGGGTGCTAGTGTCTGTCTCAATTGAATAACTCGGACATGTGCTGAGGCTATTTTTTGGGCAGACCAGCTCTTGTCCGATCACAGTAATTAGTTGATAAGTATTTACTGGGATGGCTAAGAAGGCCGCAAGGCCGGCCAGAGCGTCCACCTCTGTCACGACCCGCACCTAGTGTAGGGATGCAAGTCGGGAACAACGCCCAGCCTACGCCGCAGCATCGACGGTAGAACGCTGTCTTGGTCAACTATACTATCTAAATATCTCACAAAATGCATAATCCTCCAATAATATCTTAACTCCAAGAAGAGAGTAATCAACTTAATTCAACACAATACTCAATCATATTTCTTTGGCACGAGAAGATATCACAGAAGTCTAACATAACTATACAGTTAATATAACAACAACAAATAGAAATAATATCCAAACACAAATATATGACAAAAACAAATCCGATACCCAAATGCTAAAGAGAACTAACTATGCTAACTAGTGAATCCAGCTAAATCTCTCGACAGTCACTACAGAACTAGTGGGTCCAAGTCTGCACCATCTATAGGATGAGATCTGTAGTATGTCGGACACCAATCTCCCAAATCCTCTAAAAAAAAATTCCAGTCAGGAATGGAGCAAAGTACAACCCAATAGCAGTTCCAATTAATTGACAAAAACTATAAAACAGTACAATAGAAGATGCTATCTACGATGAGGATATAACTGATAATCAAGAACAATGAGAGAATAGGCAATACTAACAGCAGAATATAATCAATGCGTACAAGAATAAAGGAATGAACTATAATGTCAGAAAAGAAGAAGGTAATCAATAAACTGAATAATGAAATCTACAATAACTATGTGACTTGAGATACTAACTAAATATATGATCGGCCTGGGAGATTCAATGATTACACTAAGGAGCTAACTCAACCATACGTGAATTGCATGGTTAGTTAGTAGCCAATGATTACACTACTAGTCGATAGTTTCTTGATCACATATTTAATTGGTATTTTTCTCCGCCCCGACTGATATGATGGATCGAATCATGACACGTCACTAGCCAATGTATCCAATGTTTAATCTATAATATTCAATGTTATCCAATACCAACAAGGATAGTATCCGATACCATATCCATAATCAAGGTAACATCCCATGACTGACGATCCAATAACAATACTAATCCATGTACCATTGTGTCAAGAATCATAAGTAATATTTCTAAATACTTGAATTATAGTGGTAATTAAATAATGGAAACTATCAGAGAATGTACTCACCTGTGGTCCAGAGCAAATGATGAAAAAATAATATCCGAACTGGTGTCACAGACCTATATATGAAATATTGTATTAATACAAGTTTTTGGGAAGAGAAATAAATTAAACTAGTCAACTTTCTAGGTCATAAGGTTATTTATAAGTCAAACGTCAAACTAGGTCAACTCTAAGTCAACTATGGTCAACTATAGTCAAATTACGGTCAACTACCTATTTCTAGGTTGCATGAGTCTAACTCAAAGATATTGGGCTCACACACTATGAATCTAGGCCATACAAGCTACATCTTAGGATACTAAGATACCGTATCTCAGGATACGCAAACAAGGGAAAAATATAACATATATGTACATATCAAACAATATTATATATATAAAATCCTAATTACAAATGCTAAATGGATACCTTGGTTTCGAACCAACTTGGTATCGCAATACTAAACCTCTATCTTGATATCCAAACCCAATACCTTGATTATCCTCCAATACTTTGATACTTACCTTGGTATCTCAAAGTAAATTCAAAACCTTATTTATACTAACTACCCAACAATAATTATAAACTACTATGCATTTAATATTTATATAATACTATATACTTTATTTTAGTCACCTTAATACCAACTCATAATTAGTTTACAACTATCCTATTACTTATGCCAATACCTACTACTCATACCTTGGTATATCTTGATACTTACCTTGGTATCTCAAGGTAATTGCCAAAATCTCATATATATACTAACTACCCATCAATATTTACATATATCAATCCAATATAATTCTAGTATGTACTAATAGAATAATACTAACTACCAACTACACACTAACTATTAATACATATATACGTACATACATACCTACAAATATATAATATATAAAAGATACTCATAACAATTGATAACTAAAACATACAAACTATTCTAATAAATTTATATGCTACAACTAAATATATACATATATAGTATACTATAATACAAATAACAATTAGGAATATATATATATATATATATATATATATATATATATATATATATATATATATATATTAATATCTAATATATTAAAAACTGCCAAACTGTCGCTAAATACCCTGTCAACTGTCGCAGAAAGCTGCTGTGTATATAGATACACTGCAGTTTTTGTGACAGTTTCCTGTACTGTCACTAAAAACTATCGCTGAAGCTTCTGATATACTGTTGTTTCAGCGTCAGTTTTCTGCAACTGTCGCTGACTACTGTCGCTGAAAAGCTGCTGCCACTGCTGCTATTTGCATTTGTTGCTGCTATTGCGACGCTTCTGGCTCGCTGCTGTCGCTGAAAATATATGTATATATATATAAAATATATATATAAATACATATATATAACCCACCATATATATTTATACAATATATATTTAAATACATATATATAAACCACAATATATATTTATACAATATATATTTAAATACATATATATAACCCACAATATATATTTATACAATATATATATATATATATAACTATATATAACTATACATGCACTTATATATAGTAAATTGCATAAAATACCACATAGTAACATACACACACACACACATAGTAGTATGTATATATAACTATACATATATGTATACATATATATAATCATACAATAATATAAATATATAACAATATATAATATAACTATATATATAACCACATATAAATATATCTACTATATTATATATACATATGCTACCACTTATAAATATATATCTACATGTTGAAAAATAGCTACATAATAAATATACACATATAATATATATACATAGATCTAAGGCATAACACTACATAAATATATATACAGAATAATATATATATATATATATATATATATATATATATATATATATATATATATATATATATATATATATATATATATATATACACTTCTCCATGAAATAAGAACACAAATAATTAGATCTACAATTAAATTGTACCCACATGGACCGTATCACCCCGTATCCCACTAGATCTAGGATACACGCATGCGACACGAGTCCACCACACATCCAAACGTACCCCGAAGGACACGAACAAGTCACATATATTATTTATGAATAATACGAAGAGTCAAAAATAAATCTACGTGTCCGTGTCAAAATATGACATGCTCAAAGTCCCGTGTCAGAGGAAAAATCTCCAAATCAACACGTATCACCAAATTGATGGGATACAACCTACACGCACCCAATTATGGACACGACACTAGTCCCAACACACAATCACATGCCAAATTGATCTATAGGACCAATTGACACACACAATAAATGTCAATCTCGGAATTCTCCCAAAATTGACACAAAAAGCACCATAACTTTCTCAATAGGCCTCCTATGAACACAAAACCAAATCCTATGGGTAGCCTATGCATATGAGTTTATTTTACAAGGTTAAATCTCAGATTTAGAACCTAAATTAAGGAGAAAAACTGAATTATACCTATTGGAAGATGGATTCCCAATGAAACCTCCAAAATTGGTGAAATTAGCTTCCAACTTGTAGATCCTTGTTCCTCTTTGTAGATCCTTGCTTCCTCCTTCTAGATCCTTGCTCTTCTAGTCTCCAATGGTGATTTGGGAAGAAATTGGGTGGAAATTTGGTAGGTATTTGATGAAATTTGGTTGAAGGAAATTCTAGATCTAGATTTGGAATGAAAAATGAAGAAAAAGAAAGTTTTTATCCCCTTTATATAGGCCTCACTTACCCCCTCCCTCAAGCTACTATGTAAAGTCTAAAATATCCCTTGAGGCCTCTCATGAAGAAATTAATTAAGGAGGAAAGCTTCTAGTCCAATGGTTTAATTAATTTAATCCTCCTCTTAATTAATGGGCTTTCTAGTTGGGCTCAATTCTAACAATTAATACATGTTGGTCCATGAGTCTAAACTAAACTAGTTAGGTCCACTAACACAAGTCCAAAAATAAATCTAACATGCTAATAATAAATAAATAATACAATAAATAAATATTTAACATGCACAATATTTCATTAATTATGAAATGACCAAAATACCCTTTTCTAGAAACTACGGTATTGACAACCTCGATGTTTTATAGTCGGGGCACATGTTCTATAAATAATCCGTCGAATGTGGAGATTATACTGAGCACGGCTTGGTGGTAAGGAATTAGATCCTCATATCAAACTTCATATTCATCCCGGACCTGACTGACTATCAACTTGGAGTCGCAGTAGGCGTCTAAGTGGTCCACTCATACTTGTTTGGCGAGTTGGAGCCCCATAATAAGAGCGTTATACTCTACCACATTGTTCGAGAATGACTTTGTGAGAGAGTAAGCGTAGTTGATGACCAGATCATCCAAGGAGATCAGCACTATCCCAACTCCAATAAAAATATCGTCTTTGGGCCATGTTCTTGAAGCACCATCGAAAAATGTTCGCAAAATAGCCCCTGCGCTCATCTCGTTGGATTCTGCCACTTCATCTGGAATCTCATCGTAGAGTTTTGATATTTCTGGCACTGGATGGGAAGCTAGGATAATGGCCAATGCTTGGCCCTTGACAGCCTTATGTGGAATGAATACTATTTCGTATGGTGACGGCAGTATCACCCATGTAGCCAAGCGAGAATTGAGTGATGTCACGCCCCAGTCCCAAAATACGTAGGACTAGAAATACATAACACGCCAGCCGTATGTATATGAACTCTAATATATGGAAACCATATACACACATACGCTGTACATGAATATCCAATTCACCAGTGGTAATATACTGTCAACAAGTCATACGCAATCTATATCTCATCCACAGTACCAATAAATAAATAAATAGGAATAAATAACTGAATATCTAATAGGAAGTCTCAAAGTATGATAGTCGGATGGAAACAAATCCACTGCAATCGACTATACTAAAACTACTAAAGAGAGAAGAGAATCAAACTCTAATATAAGAATAATGTCTAAAAGAAATAGCAACTATAATCTCCAACAGCTGTAATGAATCACAGATACTCCGAAGGTAAGACCTCCTTAGTCTTATAAGAACCGTCAGGTCCAGGTCCATACTCCTGCGGATATTCCTGCCCGTCTATATCTGGAAAGGTACCATATCCTCAGAGGGACGTAACAAGATACATATAAACATGCCAATAAAGTACTGAAATAAACATCCAATGGGGTCGCCTAACCGTCTAAGTGAATGCAGTTTGAGAACAACATTCCAACAAGTGGGCTATCTGGCCAAAATGGGATTGGCTTGACTCTCTCATAGAATCAGGGGCCTACAAAGCATGTCGTCTTTTGAACGGCAGAGGCCACCTGATAAAATATAATATTTAGGGTCATCACCGCCCGTATCTCCAACGGAGCTTCCGGGTTACAAAAGAAAAGTGCAAAGGAGCCCAAACGTTTTATTTGTTGTTCTCCCCACCTAAAGCTCTAAGCATGTCACATCCATGACATGATAATACCTCTAATAACTGCCAGGTCTACTAGCATGCAAAGTTTCTATCGGCAGTTATCCCTATCCGTCGCACGTCCTATATGTACCAGTGACCAGCCGAATACGCAAGTCCGTGTCCTACATGTGACTCACACTCGTGTAAGAACAGTGTCATGGCCAATGAAACATAAGAATGCCTCATGATAATGGGGTGGTCTCATAACGTAGGTCTAATGCATATACATAAATAAAAACAGAATACGACGTCACCGTCGTTGCACCCAAGTTTCCTTGGACGCGCAGTTTATATAACAGTTTAAAATATATGAACTAATTAAGCAGAAATAAAATATGCATGCATCATATGTAATGTAAATAAAGTACAATGGCAAGGTATACTTGCTTGGCAAGTAATCTGTATCGAGTAAACGTCCAAATGTCAGGGATACAAAATCAGGAACTAAGGCCTCCGAATAAACGTCTCCGGATGAGGAAATAGATATCACCAACGTTTCCAGAATTAGTGAGATAGCTAGAAAACACTATCCTTTCGTCCAATTTGGACACAGGGGCAAAATGATAATTTTGGGTCAAAGTGTGGTCCACTAGTGGCCCACTTTGCACCGAAAAGTGTGCCAGGGGTAAAGGTCTCTAAATGGGACAAATTATAGGTCAAATAAACTCTAAATGTCAGTACAAAATCAATAGTATGTCCAATTGTGGATTTCGGTGAGCCGAACACAATTTTGCCCAAAAAGTCAACCGTGGGGCCCGAAATTAGGCAATTTTGTCAACTGTCTCAGAATTACAAGAAAGTTGGGTCAAAGGACCAGCGCAATACCACGAGTCCAGTGGCACAAGTTTTGTCGCATTCTGACGAGCGTACACTAAATGGTGCAGAGTTTTGCAAAAGTCGCGATACGGAGAATTTTCGCGAATACGGGCTGATTCCGACACGCACACTTGTCCGAATCAGTTTCTGTGAAAGCCCACACATTTGGGTATATCGTGCGCGCCTTTCGGTATACTTGGTACATGACGGGGCGGTCCCGTTTGGCGGGACGCTCTCCGTATCATAATTTTTGGAAGTTAGAAAAAGTAGGTTTTCATTATTTTCAATCTGATTAAATTCAGTATACAGCAATAATTAAAATATTATATTTAACAGAAATTAATCTTGGTTAGGTGGTCTTCGCATACCAAAAAGAAAAACTAAATTCGGATCTCTAAGGTGGGAGATACGAGTCCTTAAACATGGGTTGTTACCGCAATTTTCTGCGATCTAAAGTTGTCATTTTTTGCCAACTTTGCCTTGATTTTCGCCTAGGGTTACGCGTTGTTCGAGGAAAACTAATATACAAAGATGGAAGGGGGATAGATCGTGAATGTACCGGTGAAGACGGGATCGAGTTTGGTCGAGCGATGGCACAGAAATCGAGGCGTGAACAGGGCTTTGTTGCAGTCAAATTCTGCAGTGTAAGCGCGTGGCAGTTGACGCGGTCGGCCGTGCAGGGGAACTCCGGCGGGTTTGCGGCGGCGCTCAGGTGAACGGCACTATCGCTCAGGTCGCAGGGTTGTAGAGGGGATGGAAAGTTTTAGGGTTAGGGTTTGAGAAGAAGTATATATAGAGGGAGGGGTCAGGTAGGATAGCTACGCCGGAGGGGGGGGGGATGCTTCGCAGCTGCTGCTGCGGGTTGAAACGCGAGTAGGTTTAGCTAATGGGTTAGGTTTTAGGATATGGGTTTGGGTTTATGATCCATTAGTCTTTTCTTTTTCTTTCTCTTTTTCTTATTCCTTATTCCTTTTTCATTTCTATTTTCTTATTTTTTTTCTATTTTCTTTTTTTCTATCTTTCTTTTCTATTTTTTTCATTTAATAAACTTTATATATATATATATATATATATATATATATATATATATATATATATATATATATATATATATATATAATTCTAAAAATTTATATTGGGGCATACAATAAATCTATCAACTGTCCACAGGGTCTCCTACATGTAAATAATTAAGGTAAAACTATAATTGCTCCGTAAATCCCCTATTTCATAATCACCTAGCATTAAAAATCCAATAAATTCTATTTTTTCTAATTAGCTAATAATTACTATAAATAAATAAATTAATTAATTAAATACTTAATACGATTTTTAAAATTAGGGGTTTTATATTCTACCCAACTTATAAAATTTTGTCATCGAAATTAAAACTAAGCCACGATAGAAATTCAAAGATGGTATAAGATATAAATTAACAAAGTAATTTCATACCTTGGTCTACGAATAGGTTCGGAAAATGCTTGCGCATGTCGTCCTCGCGCTCCCAAGTAGATTCTCCTGGCGCTCCATGCTTCGATGCCACACGAACCAAGGGAATAAACTGGTTTCTCAACACTTTCTCTTGACGATCAAGGATTCCCACGGGTTGCTCTTGGTATGACAAGCTCGGCCCAATGGTGATCTCCAAATGGTCGAGAACATGACTGTTGTCTGCCACATATCGCCTGAGCCGCGACATATGGAATACATCATGTACTCCCTCAAGTGAAGGTGGTAGCGCAAGTCGATATGCCACTTCTCCCACTCTCTCTAGCATGTCAAATGGTCCAATATACCTTGGACTCAACTTGCCACGCCTGCCGAATCGAATGGTGCCTCTGGTAGAAGATATCCTCAAGAAGACATGATCGCCCTCTTTAAACTCCAAGGGACGACGATGAAGGTCTGCCCACTGCTTCTTCCTGTCTTGTGCTGCTCGCAAGTGTCCTTGTATCTTCTTAACTGTCTCTATGGTATTGACTACCAACTCCGGTCCCAGAATCTGGTTCTCCTACGTCACTCCAACACACAGGAGACCTATATTTTCTTCTATATAATGCTTCAAACGGAGCCATCTGAATACTCGCTTGATAGCTATTGTTGTAAGAAAACTCCACAAGATGTAGGTAGTCCTCCCATGATCCTCCAAAGTCTAACAAACAAGCCCTAAACATATCCTCCAGTATCTGAATAGTACGCTCTGACTGCCCATCTGTCTACGCGTGATAAGATGTACTGAACTTCAGACGAGTTCCAAGACTCTCTTGCATGCTCCTCCAAAAGTACGATGTGAAATAAGAATCCATGTCTGATACAATGCTGACTGGTATGTCGTGCAATCTCATGATCTGTGTAGCGCCCCGTTCTCCCGGTGCGGAGATCGCGGCTAAGAAACACAAGACGGTATCGTTCGATCGGGATAGATTGAATTAAGAACTCGTCCTCGTTATGGATTTGTTTCTTCGGAATTGATTCCCATATTCGGTGGACTGCGCCCCAAGGATCGGCTTAGCGGCAGAGTCAGGAAGGACCTCTTCGCTGCTATCTTTTATGGCCTCGGTTTTCGATGTCGCTTGTTGCTTTCGTGCTTTGAGTTGGTTTTGGGATTTGCTTGTTTTCCATGAACGGTTTCGATAATTTTCATTATTTTCGTTCATTGACTTGCACTTCTATTCTGAGATTGGAAAGAGAGGAAGAAGTATTAATCGAGCTGTTCGTGCGCAGGTGAACGAGCAGTAGGCGGCTTGCGAGCGGAGTCGTAAAGCGCCTCTTTCCTTATCCCTTCCAAAATCTAAGTGAGTGGCTACCAACCCGATTAGCTAGCCCTGCTTCCAAGCTTCACATCTAATAAATCTGCACTCTTCTTTGCCCCGATCAAACGATACCTAGTAATAATAAAAGAAACCAAGATATAAAAGAGAATAGACTTGGTATATATGCTTGTCAATAACTGCACGAACGGATACTTAATGGCATGCTTGTTCGCTTGGGAATAAATCATGAATTATTGCTTGTCTTATACAAATGCTTGTCTTGTACTCTTGTTGCCTCAACTACAAACTTGTTACTTGTATATTGTTCGATCATGGACAACTTGTGCACAGGGTAACGGTCTTGCAGACGATGCTGGGGCACTGGCATCGATCCGGTCCGGGCGAGACCTATTGTTTAGTCTCTTGTTCTTGGCAGAATGGCTTGCAACGCCCCTTGTACTTTTGGTGCATGCCATTCTCGTCAAAGACTATCGTCCATTATGGCAACCAAGCCAGTAATCATCTTGTATATTTAAACCTGTTGCAAACTAACTTGTGTCTTCATGGCAGGGAGGGCATGGTAAGTATTATACAGGTAATTCAGACGGGCAGGTAAAATCCACCGAACGATGGCACGTTCATTTCAGTAAATTCTATATGCTGCTTACTTGTAAATGAACTAAGGCAAGAATAGAAACCCACAAATATGCATGCTTCATTTAAAATAACGTGTTGATTGGTATAGTTCGGCTAGCTCGCCTTCACCAGCATGTTTCGATATGCTGACCCTCGTTGAAATAGGTTCTCCGTACTAAGGCGAACCGAGCGAGGAGCCGAAGTCGTCTTCCCGATCCAGTCCAGCTGTTAGCGCACCTTCACCGCGCCTTTGAAGCATTTTGGATCCAGGAGCTGCAACTCTTCATACACAAATGCAGCTCCGTGGCAATGCTATCCTCCAGCCTGGAGGTCTTTATCATTTTAAGTTTATAAAGGGATGTAATGTAAAGGACTGCTATCTCATTTTGAATCAACACTTTTGTAAGCCGTTCGACATATTAGCTGACTCGTTCAGGAGTTTGTAATAGATGTTCATTATCAATAAAGAGAACGTTTCCATGTTTCAAATCTGTGTTTCAATTTATCTGCGTACTCTGAATATGTGCTTGCTATGTAAATTATTAAAGCCTTGTGCGGGCGCAACCCCAGGCCCGTACGGCGATCACGATTCGGGGGACGCCTCAATTGATTCTACGGAATTGGGTCGTGACATAGTGGCATCAGAGCACAGATTCAAAGTTTCTTAGACTTCGTGCTGGAAAAGTTCCTTTAACGATCAAATTCCTGTGCGAACTCTTGAACTCGCTAGGCCAAAATGAGATACGTTCATGCAATAAGTCCATAATACATTATGATTCTAATATAATTTACCTTCTTTTGAAGGAATGGCTCCAACGCAATCTGCAGCGCAAGCCCCGGACGAAACGCAAGGCCAAGAAAGTAGTTCGGACACTTCGGGAAGTTTAAGGAGCCAGCGAGCTGCGCCAAGCATCGATCCCATTCAGCAAATGTTGCGGATGTTGGAGAAAAACCAACAAAGGAACGAGGCTCGCTATGAACGGGCCGAGAAGCGAGCGGAAGAGAGCTCAAGTTTCAAGACAATATAGAAGCACGATTCTCAGTCCAACAAAAGCAGGTAGATACACTGCAGTAGATCATTCAGACTTTGGCATCCAACCAGTTCGCGACAACGCAAGCGACTCCGGTGGAACAAACCATGCTTGAATTAGAGACGTCGCAAATTCCAAGGACGAGGGACGTGACTGCCTTCGACTTTGGCCACTTCAAGAAAGTCTGCAACACCCCATTCAACGGGACTGAGGACCCAGTCGTAGCTCTAGATTGGTTGGCCGAACTTGAAGATCACTTCGCTCTGCTAGAGGTCCCCGAAGAGAAGCGCGTCGCCTGCGCGCAACTACAGCTCCGCCTCAACGCGCACGATTGGTGGTACATGCATCGACGATCTCTCCAATTTGATCACGGAGAGGAGGCGATCTCGTGGACGACTTTTTGTGCCGCATTCGAAAAGGAGTTTGTACCCCCTCCAGTACAACGTCGAATGGAAAACGAGTTCGTGCAACTGAGGCAAGGCAGCATGACTGTTAAAGAGTACTCCGCCAAATTCAACCGACTCTCCAAATTCGCTAGGGCCTATTTACCTGATGCAGCGAGTCGAGCAAGAAGGTTTGAAGGTGGACTACGCCCTGCCATTCATGGGTACGTAGCCGTTCATCAGTATCGTACAATGCGTGAAGTCATGAATCACGCCCTATCGCTTGAACCACTCTATCCTCGCATTCCTGCCGGCGCTGTGCATACATCCAGTCACAAACGCCAAAGTGACGAGAGAGGAAACAACGCTACAAAGCGTCACAATGATGGAAGAAAGCAGAAAGCAAACCAGCTTTGTAGTTTCTACAAAAAGTCGGGGCATGCAATCGACAAATGTCGCCTGAAACTTGGATTATGCCTAGCCTATGGCGGATCAGACCATTCTGTTCGTGATTGTTCCTTGAGTCATGATCGCCGTCCCGAACGTAATAATCCCTAACGGTAGGTCCTATTCTTAAGTTTCGGGACGAAACATCCAATTAGTTGGGTAGGATGTAGCGCCCCGTTCTCCCGGTAAGGAGATCGCGGCTAAGAAACACAAGACGGAATCGTTCGATCGGGATAGATTAAATTAAGAACTCGTCCTCGTTATGGATTTGTTTCTTCGGAATCGATTCCCATATTCAGTGGATTGCACCCCAAGGATCGGCTTAGCGGCAGAGTCAGGAGGGACCTCTCCGCTGCTATCTTTTATGGCCTCGGTTTTTGATGTCGCTTGTTGCTTTCATGCTTTGAGTTGGTTTTGGGATTTGCTTGTTTTCTATGAACGTTTCGATGGTTTTCATTATTTTTGTTCATTAACTTGCACTTCTATTCCGAGATTGGAAAGAGAGGAAGAAGTATTAATCGAGCTGTTCGTGCGCAGGTGAACGAGCAGTAGGCGGCTTGCGAGCGAAGTCGTGAAGCGCCTCTTTCCTTCTCCCTTCCAAAATCTAAGTGAGTGGCTACCAACCCGATTAGCTAGCCCTGCTTCCAAGCTTCACATCTAATAAATCTGCACTCTTCTTTGCCCCGATCAAACGATACCAAGTAATAATAAAAGAAACCAAGATATAAAAGAGAATAGACTTGGTATATATGCTTGTCAATAACTGCACGAACGGATACTTAATGGCATGCTTGTTCGCTTGGGAATAAATCGTGAATTATTGCTTGTCTTGTACAAATGCTTGTCTTGTACTCTTGTTGCCTCAACTACAAACTTTTTACTTGTATATTGTTCGATCATGGACAACTTGTGCACAGGGTAACGGTCTTGCGGACGATGCTGGGGCACTGGCATCGATCCGGTCCGGGCGAGACCTATTGTTTAGTCTCTTGTTCTTGGCGGAATGGCTTGTAACGCCCCTTGTACTTTCGTTGCACGCCATTCTCGTCAAAGACTATCATCCATTATGGCAACCAAGCCAGTGATCATCTTGTATATTTAAACCTGTTGTAAACTAACTTGTGTCTTCGTGGCAGGGAAGGCATGGTAAGTATTGTACAGGTAATTCAGACGGGTAGGTAAAATCTACCGAACGGTGGCACGTTCATTTCAGTAAATTCTATATGCTGCTTACTTGTAAATGAACTAAGGCAAGAATAGAAACCAATAAATATGCATGCTTCATTTAAAACAACGTGTTGATTGGTATAGTTCGGCTAGCTCACCTTCACCAGCATGTTTCGATATGCTGACCCTCGTTGAAATAGGTTCTCCGCACTAAGGCGAACCGAGCGAGGAGCCGAAGTCGTCTTTTCGATCCAGTCCAGCTGTTAGCGCACCTTCACTGTGCCCTTGAAGCATTTTGGAGCCAGGAGCTGCAACTCTTCATACACAAATGCAGCTCCGTGGCAAAGCTATCCTCCAGCCTGGAGGTCTTTATCATTTTAAGTTTATAAAGGGATGTAATGTAAAGGACTGCTATCTTATTTTGAGTCAACACTTTTGTAAGCCATTCGACATATTAGCTGACTCGTTCAGGAGTTTGTAATAGATGTTCATTATCAATAAAGAGAACTTTTCCATGTTTCAAATCTGTGTTTCAATTTATCTGCATACTCTGAATATGTGCTTGATATGCAAATCATTAAAGACTTGTGCGGGCGCAACCCCAGGCCTGTACGGTGGTCACGATTCGGGGGACGCCTCAATTGATTCTACGAAATTGGGTCGTGATAATCTGCCTCATATATAAGTCAGCCAAAGCTTTTGTAGACTAGCCAACTCTAAAAGGTAAGAAATGTGCTGACTTGGTGAGTCTATCTATAATTACCCATACTGCATCCCTTCCACTTTGACTCTTGGGAAAACCCGTGACGAAGTCCATAGTGATGTGCTCCCACTTCCACTCTGGAATCAGAAGTGGTTGTAATAATTCTGCTGTTCTCTGGTGCTCCGCCTTTACTTGTTGACATACCAGACATTTAGCTATAAAGTGAGCTATCTCTCTTTTCATTCTATGCCACCAAAAGTGCTGTCGTAAGTCACGATACATCTTAGTGCCTCCAGGATGAATAAAATATATCAAACTATGAGCTTCTATCATCAGCTCCTGTCGAATCTCTCCATTGGGAACATATAGACGATTAACACATCATAATATCCCATCCTCATGAATGTGCAGTCTTGTCTGCTCTTCGGCCTCTGTCCTTTCCTTCAATCTCCTGAATCTGGCGTCTGTATGCAAAGCTGCCTTGATCCTGTCTACTAGTGATGATTGTACTTGCAAGTTGGCTAGTGTCCATCTGCTCCGGGTAATATCACTTCAATGCCAAGATCTTGCAAGTCCTCTAATAATTTTCTCTGTGTCGTCAAGAAGTAAGCTGCTGGTTTCTGGCTTAACGCATCTGCTACAACGTTAGCCTTGCCTGGGTGATAATGTAGCTCTATCTCAAAATCTTTCATCAACTCCAGCCATCGACGTTGCCTCATATTTAACTCCTTTTGCGTGAAGACGTACGTGAGGCTTTTGTGGTCTGTATAGATCTCCACTCGTTCCCCATATAAGTAATGTCCCCATAACTTTAGAGCAAATACAACGGCTGTAAGTTCCAAGTCACGAGTTGGATAATTCTTCTCATGCACTCGTAACTGTCTATATGCATATGCAATCACCTTGCCATGCTGCATCAACACACATCCCAAGCCTTTCCTCGATGTGTCACTGTAGATCACGTAGCCTCCTGATCCTGATGGAATAGTCAATATGGTGCTATGGTCAGTCGCTTCTTCAACTCTTCAAAAGCGGCTTGACGCTCGTCGATTCATATAAATTCTTGGTCTTTGTAAGTCAACCGAGTCATAGGTGCTGCTATCCTTGAGAAGTTCTCCATGAACCATCAGTAATATCCGGCAAGTCCAAGAAAACTTCTCACCTCCGCTGCTGATTTAGGAACGGGCCATGTCTCAACTGCCGAGATCTTTTCTGGATCAACAAAAATACCATCTCCTGTAACGACATGCCCAAGAAATAAAATTCTTTCCAAGAAGAACTCATATTTACTGAGCTTCACATATAATTGCTCTCTCCTCAAGGTCTCTAGAATAATCCGCAGGTGCTTCTCGTGCTCCTCGTGGCTCTTCGAATAGACAAGTATATCATCTATGAAGATGACCACGAACTGGTCCAAATACTGGTGGAAGACTCGATTAATTAAGTCCATAAAGATAGCTGGAGCATTGTTCAACCCAAATGGCATAACCAAAAACTAGTAGTGCCCATATCTTGTCTGGAATACGGTCTTCGAAATATCCTGCTTCCGTACCTTCACCTGGTGATAGACCGATCTCAAATCTATCTTTGAGAACACCTTAGCTCCACTAAGCTGATCAAATAGGTCATCAATGCGTGGCAATGGGTATTTATTCTTCACAGTCAATGTATTTAAGGCTCTGTAGTCAATGCACAAACGCACTGACCCATCCTTCTCCGGTATAAACAACATTGGTGCTTCCTAGGGTCATGCACTTGGTCGGATGAAACCTTTCTCTTCTAGTTCTTTCAACTGTGCCTTCAGCTCATCCATCTCCTTCTTTGCCAATTTGTAAACATGTGATGCTATAGGTGCTGCTCCCGGTGCTAATTCAATTAAAAACTCTACATCTCTGTCTGGGGGTAGTCCTAGCAATTTCTCTGGAAAGACGTCTTAAAATTCTAAAATAATGGGGTGATAAACAACATCGTCCATTACGAGCTGCATACCATCAAGGATTTCTGTGGATCCTCGTGCAAACTCAAGTTCAGGCTGGCCGGGTACCTTAAAAAGAATGCTTCCTCTAAAGCAATCGAAGAAAGCGTGGTACTTGCTTAGCCAGTCCATTCCAAGCACAATATCAAAAGTTGGCATAGGAAGGACTAAGAGTCGGGCATTCATCTCTCTGCCACGTATCACTATAAGACCCGATCTATAAATTCGGCTAACTGGTACAACTCCTCCTCCGGTGAAATTCTAATACAACTAGATAAAGGTATAGAGGCAATGTTGTGTTTGGCAATAAAACTAGATGATATGAATGAGTGGGTGGCTCCCGTATCAAACAATGTCACAACAAAAAAAGTAAAAGCAAGAGTAATACATGTTATGACATCCATCTCCTGATCCATGTTAACCACTTCCAATATAAAAGCTCGTCCGTTCCTCTATGGCTGTCCATGACTGGCCCTCATGTACTGTTCCTCTTGAGTAGGTAGCGGTGGTCCTCTCTGAAATCCTCCTGCTATTGGGGGTCGAGGTGCTCCCGGTCCAGTCATCTGCTGAGCTGGCTTCGGTGCTGGAAGCGCTAGCCTCTGAACTGGTGGTGGAAGTGTCAATACCTGTTGGATTGGACAGTCTCTCATAATATGCTGTCCGGAACCACATCTCATACACTGTCCTAAGCGAGTCCGATAATCTCTCAAAATATGTCCGCGTCTCCGACAATAATTGCAGTAGAGCTTATCTATATTCTGGTACGGTCCTGCTCTGTGTTGGTACTGCTATTGCTGAGCTAAAGGACGTCTGATAGGTCCTCCTTGTTGTGTCTTTGCCGGTCCCTGTTGTGTCCTCAACTGACCTCCTTTTCCTCTGTAGATGGTTTCTTTCAATCTGCCTTCTGTCAGTAACTTGGCATAAGAGATACGAGACTGTGAGCTAGTGTAGTGTTGGAGCTCCTGAGTCAGTCCGCGGTAAAACCTCTTAGCCTTGGCCAAATCATTCGGTATCAGGGCAACGCCATATTTACTAAGGCGACTAAACTCGGCATCATACTCGTCAACTGTTCTGTTCTCCTACTCTAGGTGAAGAAACTGATCGTACAACGCATCCCTTATAGTGTCCGGGAAGTACTTTCTCTCAAAGCACTCCAAGAATTGCTACCAAGTCTAATATGTACCCAACTGGCGCTCTATTGATTCCCACCAGTGATGGACATTACCATATAGTAGCGTCCTTATGCCTGTCGTCCATAGATCTGCAGGTAGCTGCGATACTTCCAATAGCTTCTGAGTGTGGGTGATCCAATTGGTAGTCTCCTCTGGCCTCTCAGTGCCTTCATACGGCTTCGGACCCATCTATATAAAGTCCTTTACTGAACCAACTCTAGCTCGAGGTACTGGAGCTAGTGCTTGAGCTGGTACAGTAGCCTGTGTAGCCATCCTCTCAAGTGCTGCCAGAAATTCTTGCCTCTGCTCTGCTGCTTGCTGCCTCTGTTCCTGCATCATCATCTGAAAGAATTAGAATAGCTGTGTCTGGCCATCTTGCGGTGCTGGGAAAGCTGGAAGGTTTCCATTAGGTGAAGCAGGAAGATCAGATGGAACTGGATTGTGAGTCTGTCCATCTGGTCCCGGAAGTCTAGGAATCGTTGAGGTCCCTCCTTGAGTTTGACTATTGACTCTGAAGGTGTGTCCCCATCGGCGGCAGTACATCCATTTTGCATATCCATCTCTCTGCATGTGATATACGAAATAATTAGAAAAAGTACGGGAATCAAACAGGATACAAGCATTAAATAGGAAGGATAAGTTTCAGTCAAGCGTGGATGAGATCCTTATACTCTATTCCTATACGCAGGCTTGTTCGGTACAGTTACGTAACCGAGACAATATATTCTTGACCTGCATGGGCTACCACAAAAATATGTCATGAACCAGTCCCAAAATACGTAGGACTAGGAATACGTAACACGCCGGTCGTATGTATATGAACTCCAATATATGGAAACCATATAGACACGTACGCTGTACATGAATATCCAATTCACCGGTGGTAATATACTGTCAACAAGTCACACGCAATCTATATCTCATCCATAGCACAAATAAATAGATAAATGGGAATAAATAACTGAATATCAAATATGAAGTCTCAAAATATGATAGTCGGATGGAAATAAATCCACTGCAATCGACTATACTAAAACTACTAAAGAGAGAGAAGAGAATCAAACTCTAATATAAGAATAATATCTAAAAGAAATAGCAACTATAATCTCTAACAGCTGTAATGAATCACAGATACTCCGAAGGTAAGACCTCCTTAGTCTGATAAGAAGCGTCAGGTCTAGGTCCGTACTCCTACGGATACTCCTGCCCATCTATATCTGGAAAGGTACCATATCCTCAGAGGGACGTAAAAGATACATATAAATATGCCAATAAAGTACTGAAATAAACATCCAATGGGGTCGCATAACCGTCTAAGTGAATGCAGTTTGAGAACAACTTTCCAACAAGTGGGCTATCTGGCTAAAATGGGATTGGCATTACTCTCTAGGAGAATCAGGGGCCTACAAAGCATGTCGTCTTTTGAACAGCAGAGGCCGCTTGATAAAATATAATATATAGGGTCATCACCGCCCGTATCTCCAGCGGAGCTTCTGGGTTACAAAAGAAAAGTGCAAAGGAGCCCAAACGCTTTATTTGTTGTTCTTCCCACCCCATGCTCTAAGCATGTCACATCCATGACACGATAATACCTCTAATAACTTCCAGGTCTACTAGCATGCAAAATTTCTATCGGCAGTTATCCCTATCCATCGCACGTCCTATACGTACCAGAGGCCAGCCGAATATGCAAGTCTGTATCCTACATGTGACTCACACTCGTGTAAGAACAGTTTCATAGCCAATAAAACATAAGAATGCCTCATGATAATGGGGTGGTCTCATAACGTAGGTCCAATGCATATACATAAATAAAAACAGAATACGACGTCACCGTCGTTGTACCCAAGTTTTCTTGGACGCGCAGTTTATATAGCAGTTTAAAATATATGAACTAATTAAGCAGAAATAAAATATGCATGCATCATATGGAATATAAAAAAAGTACAATGGCAAGGTATACTTGCCTGGCAAGTAATCTGTATAGAGTAAACGTCCAGATGTCAGGGACACAGAATCAGGAACTAAGGCCTCAGAATAAACGTCTCCGGATGCTGAAATAGACATCACCAACATTTCCGGAATCAGCGAGATAGCTAGAAAACACTACCCTTTCGTCCAATTTGGACACAGGGGCAAAACGATAATTTTGGGTCAAAGTGTGGTCCACGTGTGGCCCACTTTGCAGCAAAAAGTATGCCAGGGATAAAGGTCTCTAAATGGGATAAATTATAGGTCAAACAAACTTTAAATATCAGTACGAACTCAACGGTATGTCCAATTGTGGATTTCAGTGAGCCGAACACAATTTCGTCCAAAAAGTCAATTGTGGGGCCCGCAACTAGACGGTTTGGTCAACTATCTCAGAATTACGTAAAAATTGGATCACCGGACCAGCACAATACCACGAGTCCAGTGGCGCAAGTTTTTTCGCATTCTGACGAGCATACACTAAATGGTGCAGAGTTTTGCAAAAGTCACGATACGGGAAATTTTTACGGATACGGGCTGATTCCGAAGCGCACACGTGTCCGAATCAGTTTCCGCGAAAGTCCACATGTCTGGGTATACCGTGCGTGCCTTTCGGTGCACTTGGTACACGATGGGACGGTCCCGTTTGGCGGGACGCGCTTCGTATTATAATTTTTGGAAGTTGGAAAAAGTAGGTTTTCATAATTTTCAATCTGATTAAATTCAGTATACAACAATAATTAAAATATTGTATTTGACAAAAATTAATCTTCGTTAGGTGGTCTTCGCATACCAAAAAGAAAAGCTAAATTCGGATCTCTGAGGTGGGAGATACGAGTCCTTAAACATAGGTGGTTACCGAAATTTTCTGCGATCTAAAGTTGTCGTTTTTTGGCAACTTTGCCTCGGTTTTCACCTAGGGTTACGCGTTGTTCGAGGTAAACTAATATACAGAGATGGAAGGGGGATAGATCATGAATGTACCGGTGAAGACGGGGTCATGTTTGGTCGAGCGATGGCACGAAAATCGGAGCGTAAACAGGGCTTTGCGGTCAAATTCTGTAGTGTAAGCGCGTGGCAGTTGACGCGGTCGGCCGTGCAGGGGAACTCCGGCGGGTTTGTGGCGGCGTTCAGGTGAATGGCGCGGTCGCTCAGGTCGCAGAGTTGTAGAGGGGATAAAAATTTTTAGGGTTAGGGTTTGAGAAGGAGTATATATAGAGGGAGGGGTCGGGTAGGATAGCTGCGCGGGGGGGGGGGGGGGGGGGATGCTTCGCAGCTGCAGCTGCGGGTTGAAATGCGGGTAGGTTTAGCTAATGGGTTAGGTTTTAGGATATGGGTTTGGATTTATGATTCATTAGTCTTTTCTTTTTATTTCTCTTTTTCTTATTCCTTTTTCATTTCTATTTTCTTATTTTTTATTCTATTTTCTTTTATTCTATCTTTGTTTTCTATTTTTTTTCATTTAATAAACTTTATATATATATATATATATATATATATATAATTTCAGAAATTTATATTGTGGCATACAATAAATCTATCAACTGTCCACAGGGTCTCCTACATATAAATAATTAAGGTAAAATTATAATTGCTCCGTAAATCCCCAATTTCATAAACACCTAGCATTAAAAATCCAATAAATTCTATTTTTTCTAATTAGCTAATAATTACTATAAATTATTTAATTAATTAATTAATTAATTACTTAATACGGTTTTTAAAATTAGGGATTTTACAAGTGCCCCTGGTTTGGTCATGAGAACCCTAAGGGGGTTCACTCGCGAGACTACATGAATGGTCTTTCCATGACATAATATCCGGTTTCTGAATGGAAAAGATCAGAGGTAAGCACTCTTTCTCAACGGGGTTGTATCTGTGCTCCGGGCCGACCATCATTCTGCTGAGGTAGTAGATGGCCTACTTATGACCCGTATCTCTTTTCTAGGCTAGTAAAGCACCAAGGGAGTGATCCATTACACACATATATAATAAGAAGGATCTTCCCACAATGGAGACCACCAAGACTGGGGGACTTGTAAGGTACCTCTTGATGTCATCGAATGTCTGCTAGCACTCTTTACTTCAGACGAAGGAGACTATCTTCTTCATGAACTGAGTGAATGGCTGGCAATGTCCAGAGAGGTTTGATATGAATCTCATGATGTATTCCAAAATCCTGTGAAGACTACGAAGCTCTCTGAGATTCTTCAACGGATGCATTTCAAGGATTGCTTTGGTCTTCTAAGGGTCTATAAGAATGCCCTTTGATGTAATACCCCGTTCCGCTCAAGCGGACGGCCGACTCAATCGGCAATAGTGCAACTGTCCTGACCTGCTTTGCCTCGATCAAGAAGCAAAGGATATCCAGACTTGTCCCTACAAGGAATCCGGCTTGGACCTTCAGAGGCTCGCTCAAGACGTATCGCTCTACCGAGGCGAATCATCGCTAAGGTGGGTGGCTACGGTAAACTTGTCTTTGCTTAGCCAGCACACATAAAATCTGGAATGATCATGCTAGTCGCTAGGTGAATCACCCCCTGCATGCTAATAAATCCAACGCACCTAGCTAAGGGAATAATCCTAACTTGTATTGCTTGCTAAAACATGGAAATTGAAATACTGCTTATATTCAGACACTCGCATGCTAAGTCCCTTAACGGTTTCAACTCTCGGCTTACCTTCGGGTCCGAGCAACGTCCCTGCTTATGTTCCTTAGAAACGCATGCTTGTCTGCTTATGAATGTCTAACGTTATTATATTGTGCAATGTTTAAGCAATCCTGAACGCATGAATGGAACGTAGATGCAATATAAATGAATCATGCTACTGCTTGTCTTGTACTCACGTAGCCTCCGGGCGATAATCACGTATCCTACGGGCGCACGTAGCCTACGGGCGATATTCACGTAGCCTATGGGCGATAGTCACGTAGCCTACGGGCGCACGTAGCCTACGGGTGATAATCACGTAGCCTTCGGGCGAATGAATATTATTGTTCGATCACGGACAACTTGTGCACAAGGTATAGTTCCTGCGGGCGGCTGCTGGGGCACTGGCACCGTTCCGGCTCCGGACGGAACTAACGTTTAGTCTCACGTACTAGGACAGGGTGGTATGCGGCGCCTAACGTTCTTGCACGTAGCAAACCATCTTCGTCACAGACTAGTGTCCATTATGGCATACGCCAGTGATCACCTTGTACTTAACTTGTTGTATACTTGTTTGTAAACGAAAGATAAACCATTCATCCTCGCCTAGCGGCTATCCGCGGGCGAGATACTGTATCGTATAAAACAAATAAACTGAACACCTGAACGATCATGTTTAAACGACCCTTCGTGTATGCATATGCTTGCCTCCTGAATGTTTATACATGCCCCTGCTTAAATTAATCATGTTTGCCTTGGACAGGAAAGGAGAAATGGTAAGTTGGTAAGTCTCGCCGTGTTTCCTCAAACATCGCACGGCGCACCGCCCGACACGTTAAGCTATTCAATATCTGCATAAAACTGATCCTAAGGCAACTAGAAAGACAACTTAATAGTTGTGCACGGAACCTGTATTACGTGTTTGGATTTGTCGAGCGGGCGAGTAGCTTCCCCACCAGTGCATTCAATGTACTGATAATCCACCAGTTTGATATGCAGGGTGTGGGAGAACCTCGTGCGGTGCGGACGCCTCCTTCGTGCGTGCTAAGGCCAGGAGTTCCCTCTGAAGCCTTGCAACGGTGCATCCGGGACTGAAGCACATATACAAGACATAAGTTGTGAACATCGCCTGACCATCGCCTGTACAAATCATTCCACAGTTGTAGCCACTTGGCACGCTTTTACTGTTTCAGAGAGAGAGGCTTGAGCGACTTATAATCTCGACTATACGCCGCCTGTAACACTTGTTCATATCAATAAAGAGATTACTTTACTTGTTTCAATGCTTCGGCTATATTTGTCGACTCAGTGACCTGTTACCGATCGCCTATGCGTTCATGACTCCGCTGCACTCGGACAATCTGTGCGACTCTGTGGCTTAGAACTCTTGCCGCCAGCCAATATACCATGGACTTGCACGGGCGTGGATCACGCTCGTGCGGCATCACGCCCGGATGGGTTAAGCGATCGTTCCGCGGGAGCGCTGGCGAGGGTAATTCCTGCCTAGCGGGAACGGCCAATTTGCCTGCGGGAGATTGGGGCGTGACATGTTGGTATCAGAGCCTGGCTTCTACGCCTTTGGACTTCGATTCGATATCTCTGTTTCAAAAGCTCGTTCGTGGGTTATGTGCACGCTCTCTCTCAATGCCTCGATGGGATATTCCAATAATAAGTCTAAATACTTTCAAAATACGTTTTGAATGATATGCTTGCTTGTCCGGTTGTATGCTGCGAGTGGCCTTTGTGCCAACCTGTGCGAACCCTTGAGAGTATCGCTAGTAGCTTGTCCGATTTTCACTAACCCTAAGTTTGGTTGAATGCATCTATTCGAGGGACGCCTTGAACTAGTGCACCATCCAAGACTTAGAAAAAGGTAAAACTCGAGTGCTGAGACTTAGCTATCACTAAGCTGGTTGACGTGTTCACGCTAGAGGGGCCCTTCAAAAGTGCGCACGATCCAGTCTAAGCGATATGCTGATTTCGATGCTTGTGCAAGTGAAGATCCAAATGAACAAGTACAAACGACTTGTCTAGGATTGCCTCAATCCTAGATTACTGCTTGTCCTTAGTAAGTCTCGAGGATGAGACTTTTTCTAAGTTGGGTAGGATGTAATACCCCATTCCGCTCAAACAGACGGCCGACTCAATCGGCAATAGTGCAACTGTCCTGACCTGCTTTGCCTCGATCAAGAAGCAAAGGATATCCAGACTTGTCCCTACAAGGAATCCGGCTTGGACCTTCAGAGGCTCGCTCAAGACGTATCGCTCTACCGAGGCGAATCATCGCTAAGGTGGGTGGCTACGGTGAACTTGTCTTTGCTTAGCCAGCACACATAAAATCTGGAATGATCATGCTAGTCGCTAGGTGAATCACCCCCTGCATGCTAATAAATCCAACGCACCTAGCTAAGGGAATAATCCCAACTTGTATTGCTTGCTAGAACATGGAAATTGAAATACTGCTTATATTCAGACACTCGCATGCTAAGTCCCTTAACGGTTTCAACTCTCGGCTTACCTTCGGGTCCGAGCAACGTCCCTGCTTATGTTCCTTAGAAACGCATGCTTGTCTGCTTATGAATGTCTAACGTTATTATATTGTGCAATGTTTAAGCAATCCTGAACGCATGAATGGAACGTAGATGCAATATAAATGAATCATGCTACTGCTTGTCTTGTACTCACGTAGCCTCCGGGCGATAATCACGTATCCTACGGGCGCACGTAGCCTACGGGTGATATTCACGTAGCCTACGGGCGATAGTCACGTAGCCTACGGGCGCACGTAGCCTACGGGTGATAATCACGTAGCCTTCGGGCGAATGAATATTATTGTTCGATCACGGACAACATGTGCACAAGGTATAGTTCCTGCGGGCGGCTGCTGGGGCACTGGCACCGTTCCGGCTCCGGACGGAACTAACGTTTAGTCTCACGTACTAGGACAGGGTGGTATGCGACGCCTAACGTTCTTGCACGTAGCAAACCATCTTCGTCACAGACTAGTGTCCATTATGGCATACGCCAGTGATCACCTTGTACTTAACTTGTTGTATACTTGTTTGTAAACGAAAGATAAACCATTCATCCTCGCCTAGCGGCTATCCGCGGGCGAGATACTGTATCGTATAAAACAAATAAACTGAACACCTGAACGATCATATTTAAACGACCCTTCGTGTATGCATATGCTTGCCTCCTGAATGTTTATACATGCCCCTGCTTAAATTAATCATGTTTGCCTTGGACAGGGAAGGAGAAATGGTAAGTTGGTAAGTCTCGCCGTGTTTCCTCAAACATCGCACGGCGCACCGCCCGACACGTTAAGCTATTCAATATCTGCATGAAACTTATCCTAAGGCAACTAGAAAGACAACTTAATAGTTGTGCACGGAACCTGTATTACGTGTTTGGATTTGTCGAGCGGGCGAGTAGCTTCCCCACCAGTGCATTCAATGTACTGATAATCCACCAGTTTGATATGCAGGGTGTGGGAGAACCTCGTGCGGTGCGGACGCCTCCTTCGTGCGTGCTAAGGCCAGGAGTTCCCTCTGAAGCCTTGCAACGGTGCGTCCGGGACTGAAGCACATATACAAG